>JANAVB010024994.1:17626284-17724335 GCA_029216955.1 Iris pallida
CGTATTACCACTCTCTCCACCAATACAGTTCCCAGATAAAAATAAAACTGTACTCCTAGGACTACGTATAAGTCTTACATTGTATATTATTCTGTTTATAATCGGAATACCAAAGTTTTACCAATCAATAAAACCTTTTCGCATTTTCGATGGCAAGTACATGGATCCCATTATCAGGGCCCCGAAACTATCTGTGTAAACCAACAACGATGGAGCCATGTATACCAACGACGGGGCCAAGGTGACTATGAAGGAGGAGGTGGTTTCAAAATAAAGATGGATCTTCCCTCTCTCAACAATCGACTACACATTGAAGACTTTCTTGATTGGCTCACAAAAGTAGAACACTTCTTTGAGTACATGAACATCCCCAAAGAGAGGCATATTCACTATTCGGTAGGTTCACTCGTAGCCTATAGACTCAAGGGAGGCACCTAAGCTTGGTGGGAACAACTCGAGCACATCCATGCGAGATTCGGCAAAGCTCCTATACGGAGTTGGCCCAATATGTGACGACTGCTATAACAAAATTTCTACCTCCGGATTATAAGCAGATTCTTTATCTTCGATATCAGAATTGTACACAAGGTGCACGACCTATAGTTGACTACATTAAGAAATTCTTTAGACTCTCATCCCGCAACAACATGTATGATACGAATCTCCATCAAGCAACCCGTTATCTTGGCGGCCTAAGGCAAGACATCTATGATCAACTCTACTTGCAGAATATATACACACTCAACGGAGCAATAACATTAGCAGAATAGGTGGAACAATAAATTGAGAAGTTCAAGAGTCCACAAAAACTGTAGACCAACAACAAAGGATGATTGGGCGCAAAATCAAGTTGCCAGCTATTCCTACAAGGGCAAAAGAATGGCAGATCCTAATTCTCTTCGACCAACTATACCTCCAAAGTACATGCCTCGCAGCAAGTTGTCAAACCTCAATAAACTGTCAATCCATACAACAAACCAAGAGAAAACAAGTATTGTAGTTGCAATAAAATTGGACATTTGTCCAACAACTGTCCCCTTATAGCACAAGTTGCCTTTGCTGACTATAAAGACAAGGAGGGAAAAGAAGATCATCCAAGAGAAGAAGAGGTCATTCCCAAAGATGACGATGAACATCTAGTGTGCTTCGTTAGGTGGCTACTACTAGCCCCAAAGATTGAAGAACCACCCTAGCACCACAATGTCTTCCCAATCCGACGCAAGGTCAAATACAAGTTATGTGACATCATCATTGACAAAAGATGTACAGCGAACATTATTTCAAGAGAAATGGTAGAGAATATGAGACTGGCCAATGAAGCACACCCGACTACATACAAGATTAGCTGGATTCAATAGGGCCACAACATAGTCGTGTCTGAAATTTTTCGCATACATTTTTCCATCGGAAAGTCATACAAAGATAAAATCATATTCGACATTGTTGACATGGACTCTTGCCACATCATCCTCATTCGACCGTGACAATTTTACAAAAATGTCACGTACCGGGAAAGAGACAACACATATTTATCATCCTTCAAGATGGACGACGTCTCACTCTCTATCCATTAGCGCCGAACAATATTCCTATACCAGTCTACTACAACACAAGGTTGTTATGATTGATGACGGTTAAGAACTTAGAAGTGGTCTTGACAAACAAGAATAACTCAGGGATGAGTTCTCTTGAAGCAGGGGAGACTGATGTAGCATGGATTCTAATTTCGAATCCCTCTAGAATTTTTTCTCTTTTTTAGCTTTATTTTTTTAGAGTTGTCAAGAATCATATTTCCTTTAGCACTCTTATTTTTGCTCTATATTTTATAAGAATATGTTCTATCTTTATTTGATTAGGATTAGGATTTATTTTTTATTAAGATTAGTTTATCATAAAAGTCCTATAAATAGGCACCTTCTGTATGCAATTAGAGAACAACTTTTTAATCAATTAAATTATTCCTTAAGTTATGAGATTTGTTATCTTCTTTTCTTGGTCTTGGATTCGATTATTCCGTGATTCGGAAGCCATTCGGTTGAGGTTTTCAAGCAACCTTTGTACGGACCCCTCATCAGGCCATCCATCAGAGTTTTTGCGGCATCGCTTTACTCTCACGAAGCAACGGTGGTCCAGTTATCCTCATCGCTGATTAACTTGTCCATTTTCAAGCACAAAGGTAAGTTCGTTCCACTATCACACTGCATCGTCAGGGGCATTTTTATACATTGGATCTGAGTTAAGGTTATAGGTGTCACACAAGAAAAATAACGCTTTTTGACAGTTTATTTCTTGTCAACCGTGGAAACCGTCAACGAAAGGGGTTATCTTGACGGTTTTAGGTATACGTCAAGAAAACACATGTTTTATGTTAATTTAGCAAATTTTTACCACAATAGTTGACGGTTTTAGATGATACATCAAGAAGCACAAAAATTTTTTATTAACGGATTCGTAAAAATCGTCAATTAATGTATGTACAAAAAAATTGGTACGATTTTTTTGCTGCCATTTTGGTAATTAATTTTAACTTTTTCTTCTTTTAATCACTTCTATCCCCCGAGCCCTAGTTAGCCTCTTTCCATTTCATTGCTTCCTTTCCTTCTACTCCTGAGAACCACCACCACCACCATTCCCTTTCCTCCACGCCATGCTCAAGAGGGCCTAAGCCACTCCACCAGCCCTCCTCCATGATCGCGACGATCGACTCCTTTCTCCCCAAGTATTCGACCAGCAGTACCAAGTCGAGGGCCAAAACCCTCGCGATCTCGCTATTGGCGTGTAGGTCATCGATGATCAACATCGACGAGAATGCGATGTGGGATCGCACTGCTGGTCCCATCAGGACCTCGTCGACGAACCCGCTCTTATTGAACCTCAGCATCGCCAGTGCCGCCAGATCACGCTCTCTTGGAAACCATCGTGGCTGCTAGTGTTGATTCGAGTCAGGGGTGAGTCCAACATGACGCCCCTCAAGTGGGCGAGCTTGCTGCTGGATCCAGAATCTTCTTCGAGAAGATCCGATGTGGTAAATTCTGTATTTTTTTGTTTGATTAGGGTTACGGTTGTCTTTACGGAATTGCGATTGGAATGTTTTTTTTTGAAAGTTTGGATTTTGAACCTAAAATTGCGGTTCTCCAGTGGGAAGTGGGACTCCGGCGAGACCTCGACGAACGACTTCAAACCCATTTTTTTCTTCTTGTTTTGTTGGGAGGTAGAGTGAGATCGGAGTGAGAGATGGGGGGCTTTATTTATAGACTGGAAGAGGGAGAGAACTTTTGTAAATATGAGTTGCATATAGAATTTTACATTTTGGTTTTGGTTTTGGTTTTTTTTTCTGGTCATAAATTTGGGACGTGAATTCTTGATGGAATGGTCCCCAAACAAACAAACCAGAGCCCAATACTCTATCCCATAAATTAGATTATTACATGGGATTCCAGTTCAGCTACTATTTTCTTGCATGTGCAATTTCTTACTTGTCAACAGCTTGTCCAGCTATCAGCTTGAACTTACCTAACAGAGGACTACGTGACTATTTAATTAGCTATAATCACTAAAAAATAATTGTATTTCTAGTTTCACAAGATATGTACAAAAGATTGTTTGATCATCCTAAATTTCTACTACGAATGATTAAAATTTTTTTAGATGTTAGGATTAGGTCTCTTTTCTCTCAACCCCTTACCCAAATCTGATGAATTATATTTTTATGTAGCGCAACCCAAATCTAATGAATTATATTTTTACCCAGGTGTAAGATATGAGCAAAATGTATATTCACTAGGTAATTGTCGTAGGTTTGGGCTTCTACTATTGTCAGCAAACAATGGGTTGAAGCAACATGGGCATCTAGAAGTTCAATATGGTAGGCCAAGGACCACACTATGGAACTAGTGGAGACACAGATGGCTAGGTTAATGCCATATGCCATGGACCACTTGTTTCTAATTCCATGGTTTTTACTGCTTTATTGGGGCGGGTGAAGCTGTTTATTTTTTTCATAGGTTTTGGAAAACTGGCAACTGAACTGGCAAGAATGGGCAATGGTGGATTGTGAGCTTTTATGGAGATAGTGGAACATGAGTGGTACTTTTTCTAATCTTCGCATTCTGAACTTAATATCCACGCTTGGACCACAATATGTATTATTTTTTTCTTCGTCTCCTGTCAAAGAATAGTTTCAATTTGTTTCTTGATTACTCGGACCATTTATGATTTTACATGTCTTTGACAAATTGTGAGATTTCTTTACATGCATTCATCAATGTGTTTGGTTCTTCCTGATGGTAATTGTTGTTTGGTTGCAGCACAAAAACACATGTACAAATTGATTATATGTGGACCGAGTAAAAAGATGGAGATGCATCTATGTTGGGGCTCTTCCTATTGCCAGGTTCTGCTATATATGAAGGAAAGTACTACTGAATCTCTAGAGGCTATGGAGGTTAGAATTCTTTAATTCCTTCTTGTTCAGTAATCAAGGTTGAACTATGAAGATCTAGCTAACTGTGCCAAAGGTAGAGAGGAGTGAGTGAGTTTTTTTAAAAGAGTTGTTGCCCCTAGGTAAACAATGTTGCAGGAGGATCTTGGTTTGATACTTGCTGATGGGCATCTGGAAAAAATAAAACCAAGTGGTACATCTGATTTACAGCAATAGTTTTCTTTTGATGCACCCCATTTTAGTAATGGCACATATCATGTTTCTAAGTTGTACCATTCATCTGACTTATAGCACATTGGTTCATAGTACTTTGGCTTAAATATCCATTGACTTGATATTTTCTATACAAGTCTTGATCTTTTGTGTATACTTACAAATCGTAACCCCTGTTTTCAACAATGTCTCTCTATTTGTCTTTCCTTTTGAAAAAAATAAAACCAAGTGGTACATCTGATTTACAGCAATAGTTTTCTTTTGATGCACCCCATTTTAGTAATGGCACATATCATGTTTCTAAGTTGTACCATTCATCTGACTTATAACATATTGGTTCAGAGTACTTTGGCTTAAACATCCATTGACTTGATATTTTCTATACAAGTCTTGATCTTTTGTGTATAATTACAAATCGTAATCCCTGTTTTCAACAAACCGTACCCACTCTACTCGACTGAGCACATAGGTATTACCCATGTGTACTGCTACACATGTAGAACAACAGTTTAGACTTGAACTGCTACTGTGTTATTCCTAGATTTGTATCCCTACGGATCCATGTCTTGCACAATTTTATCTACTGCACTTTATGTAGTCTATCAGTGAAAGACTACACAGGAATCCCCCAAATTCTGTATACACCCATGTAATTCATTTCCTACATGAACTGCACACAGATAGATATTGTATCTGATTTACATATTCATATGCACATCTATAACCCTCACTACCGACAACTATAGTTCTACCTGCAGACTTCCTGCAGCTGAAACTGCTTCTTCCTATAACATGGAGTGCTCTACTTGAATACACAATCACACGCCTCATCTTCACTCTAACAAACAGGAAAAACACTCTATTGCTAACACCCATTGACTCCTGTCTCACCTAGACACTAGGCTATATGTTATCTATCCACTACTATTATGTACTACAGTTTTTAATAACTGCTGCTGCTTCCTACATCTATACAGACACTAGTACACACACATACAAGTATTCAAATACCTATGCTACTTCTCTATCACTACTAAAATATAGCAATTTGGCGACGGCCAATTAGCGACGGCTTCTATCAGTCGCTAATAGCGACGGACTAGCGACTAACTTGTGACGGACTACCGTCAGAAAGCAATGAATAAATTTTTTATTTTTTGTGTAAAAATCAGTCGCACTTCCGTCGCTAATTTGACGAAAAGTTAGCGACGGACTGAAGTACGGACTGAAGTCCGTCGCTGATATGTCGCATATTTTGGCGGCAAAATACTGAAAAAATGGCACGGACTATTAGCGACGGACTGTCGACTAATATTTTTGTCGGTAATCTACTGGGTATTTAGCGACGGATATATCCGTCGCCAGTCCGTCGCTAAATACTGTACCCTAACTTAAATTGAACCGACGGGAGGAAAATTTTTATTTTCCCCCAAACGAACTCTCTCTCTTCCCCCTCTCTTCCTTCGGCGATTTCTCTCCCTCCGGCGATTTCTCTCTCTCTGTCGATCTCGCCGATAAGCTCTCTCTCTCTCTCTTTCTTTCCCTCTCTCTCTATTTTAGGGTTTCGGGGGGGTGGCGATCGGCTGTCGTCAGGGCCCGGGGGGGTCGGAGGGTGGGGATGGGGGTCGGGGAGGGGGTGGTGGGGTAGGGGAGGGGGAGTGGGAGGTGGGTCTGTCGGGGAGGGGGGTCGGGGAGGGGGGTCGGGCGGTGGGGGAGGGTGGGGGAGGGGAGGGGAGGGGGGTCGTGGAGGGGGTGTTGTCGGGAAGGGGGGGTCGTGGAGGGGGTGCTGTCCGGGAGGGGGGTCGGGGAGGGGGTGGTGGGGTGGGGGAGGGGGAGTGGGAGGTGGGTCTGTCGGGGAGGGGGGTCGGGCGGTGGGGGAGGGTGGGGGAGGGGAGGGGAGGGGGGTCGTGGAGGGGGTGTTGTCGGGAAGGGGGGGGGTCGTGGAGGGGGTGCTGTCCGGGAGGGGGGTCGGGAAGGGGGTGGTGGGGTGGGGGAGGGGGGTCGGTGCTGTCGGGGAGGGGGGTCGGGGGGTGGAGGAGGGGTGGGTGGGGGGGTGGGTGCTGTCGGGGATGGGGTGGTGGGGTGGGGGAGGGGGAATGGGGGGTGGGTGCTGTCGGGGAGGGGGGTCGGGGGAGGGGATACTGTCGGGGAGGGGGGTCGGGGAGGGGGTGGTGGTGTGGGGGAGGGGGGGTAGGGGTGGGGGAGGGGGTCGGATAGAGGACACACGGGTAGGGTTTCGGGTATGGGTGTATCGGAGGTTTCGGATCGGACCATTCCTATGAGTATCGATAGTTTCGGATCGGTGTATCGGATCGGGGAAGGGAGTATAGGATCGGGGGAGGGGGGTATCGGAATCGGTATCGAAATCGGAATCGGTATCGGACAATTCCTATGAGTATCGGATCAGGGGTATCGGTAATATCGGTGGTTTCGGATCGGTGTATCGAATTTTTTGGTATCGAAAAATAAATAACTATTAATTAAGTTGACTGTCCTCCGACATAGTCCCTGCAGCCATTCGACTGGCGAGGCAGAAACTATGTAACCGTAGATAAAGTTGACTGTCCTCCGACCATCATCCCTCGGCAATGATGATATGACAACCTATCACTATATCTTATATAGTAGTAGATGATGTCTTAGAATTACATTATGTGAGTTCATCTTGATTCTGTTACATTCTTCAGATACTAGATACGATAAGAACATATACTACACCATATGTACAAAACATAGATGATTCACTCTAATGTATGCTAGAATGAATTTTGGATTGTGTTATGAGCCATCCGTTCTCACACTTGGCAAAAAATCGAATATTATGTATTTTATCTACTTTCAAAAATGTACTCAAACGAGATGATGGTTCCTTTAGTTAGCTTGCTTATGTTACAATTATATTATTTGTGAATATCGATCTTACCAGATGGTACCCATGACTCGATAAGCGGCACGTCGTTTGAGGGAAACACTGAATGCTGAGGTGGCTCCTCCTACTGTTAAGGAGGAAGTGACACCGGTAGCTAGTGAGACCGGGAGTTTTATTCATCCAGCACCTGCAATGGACTACATCTCTCCTGCCGCCGTCGATCCCACTTATTCGAGGTGGTTGCGTGATCGTATCACTTAGCGTTTGCGTGAGCTGCGTGGTTCTCATTAGCTATTAGTACTTATTTGTATTGGACTATTTGTATTGGGTTGTTTTTGTATTAGACTATTTGTATTGTCACCCCCAATTTTCGAATTAGGGGTATTTTCGTCATTTTCCAAGTTTTATAATTTTTAGGAATTTTATTTGATTTTATATGATTTTTAGGGATTTGTTTGATTTTGTTTGGATTTTATCCAATTTGGACTTAAGTTGGAGACCCGGGTAGACTGGACACTAGTGGGACCCACATACTAGCTGGGCTTGGCCCACATACCATCCTAACTAGGCTAGAAACCATAAACTCTAATTCCATGGCTTAATTAGTCATTTTAGAGGCTTAATTAGTTAATTAGAGTTAAACCGAAACAAACCGAACCAAACCGAATTCATTTCAAACCAAACCAAGTCTATTGGGTTTGGGGGCTTATTGGATCACCACCCAAACCCAATAACCCCCCATGGCCGGCCAAGTAGAGCCCCCCTCCCCTTGCTTCTTTACAAAGTAACCTCTCTCTCTCTCTCTCTCTCTCTCTCTCTCTCTATTTCACTTCTTTTCTTTCCAAGCTCTTCTTCTCCAAGGAAAACAAATTCTAGGTATGCATTAAATCCCTCATTTAATTCTCTATTTCATTTATTTCTTCACAATAAATGAAGAGGAGCTCATTCTCCACCATTTGCCATAGCTTTGTAGGTTTTTCCTAAAATCTAGGTTAGAGATTAATTGGGGTTTTTCTTAATTAGAATGGAATATATATATATATATATATATATATATATATATATATATATATATATATATATATATATGTGTGTGTGTGTGTGTGTATGTATTTATATATATGTATTTGTGTGTGTGAGAGTGGTGGTGGTGTTTATGTGAGAGTGTTGTGTTTGTCATGAGAGTGGTGGTGGTGGTGTTTGAGTGTGTGTGTTTGTGTGAGAGTGGTAGTGAGAGTGTGAGTGTGTGTGTGTGTTTGTGTGAGTGTATATAAGTGTTTATATATATATTTAAATGTGTGTGTGTATATATATAGATAAATGTGTGTGTGTATGTATATTTAGATATAGATGTGTGTGTGCTTATATATATATATATATATATATATATATATATATATATATATATATATATATATATATATATATATATATATATATAGTGAGATAGATAGATATATATTAGATATATATATAGATAGATAGATAGATAGATAGATAGATAGATAGTTGTATATATATATATATATATATATATATATATATATATATATATATATATATATATATATATAGAGGGGGAAGTAGGAACTTGAAGGAGAAGAAGAATAAGATGCAACAGTAGCAGCAAGTAGCAGCTGCTACTGCAGGAGCAGCAGCAGTAGCAGCTGCTACTGCAGGAGCAGCAGCAGCAGTATAGAGCAGCTGCAGCAGCAGCTAAGGCCAGCAGCAGCAGCAGCAGCAGCTTAGCAGGGCAGCAGCAGCAGCAATAGCCTAGCAGGAGCCGTAGTAGCTTAGAGGGAAGAAGGTTAAGAAGAAGAAGAGGGAAGAAGGTTAAGAAGAAGAAGATTAAGGAGGTTAAGAAGAAGAAGATTAAGAAGATTAAGAAGAAGAGTAGGAATAAGAAGAAGACTAAGAAGTTTAAGAAGAAGATTAAGAAGAAGAGTAGAATTAGAAGGAGAGGAGTAAGAAGAATAAGAGAATTAGAGGAAGATAAGGAGATAATAAGAAAATAGATTAGAAGAAGAAGAAGAATATGAAGAATTAGGAGAAGAGAATTAGAAGAATAGAAATTAGAAGGAGAAGGAGAAGAATATGAGTTGAGAATGAATCGAATTTTGGGTGAAAGGGTGAAACGAAGCTCCGAGTGTCGGAATGAGTTGAAACTTGGAGGAGACCTACATTATATAAATTAGACTTTGCGGATAGGCTCCCGAGTTGAAATCGGGGTTTTAGGACGACGGTATCGCGCCGTACCATTGCGTATCAAGAGATATTCAAGATATCGGCAATAGGCCGTAAGATGGACTAGACGTCCACTCTACCTAGGTATCTTGGTAGGTAACGAATGTATAGGCTAGTATCCTACTACCCTAGGGAGCACGGGTCGAAATACCAAGCGTAGGTAGGCTAACTTAGTATTCACCTAGGCTAGAAATTTACCTTGTAAAGGATAAATTTAGGATATTGGCCCACGGCCAAGATACGGGTTTAGGAATCCAAGATAGACTTGGATATGGGTTGAAAGGGTTGGTAATGATTAGAAATAGCCGTCTAGACCTAGTCTTGACCTTGGTTGACCACGGTTGACTTTTTAGACTAAAAGTCAATTATAGGTCAACACTTTACCCAATTTAGTCCCAAATTTCATTAGACTTGAACGGTTGACTAAAAGTCAACTGTTAGTCACTATTGACCTAGGGTTGACCTAGGGTTGACCTAGAGTTGACCAGAGTTGACCCGTTGACCAAAGTCAACTGTAAGTTAACTTTCGACCTAGTTTGATACGGGTTGACTTCCAATACTCTCCCATGACCAAGGGTGACCCAACTAGACTTGTCTTGACCTAGAATGACTTAATAGGGTTTAATTTGATTTGACTTTACTTCTTAAACATAGTATTGATACGTCTTGTTCTCTATAGGTCCTCGAGATGCTGCATTGGATCCCGTTGACATACTTTATCATATTACAGGCGAGTACATTCTCTGACACTTTTCCAATTTATGATGATTGTTATAATTCATGTAATTATTGTAGATATGCTTATTCTCGACACATTGGTCACACGGATTGGTATTCATGGATCCCGACATGAGATGTTATTCCTCGTTATCTTAGTATATCTTGTGCAAGCCCCCTTGTAGTTCTTGTGCAGTATATGGACACCGATTCTCAAGGAGACTTGCTTCCTTCTCGTAGAATCCCGTGTCGTAACGTGTCTTGCTTGGATCCACTCTACCAGTCGGGGACGGAGAGTACTAGTGTAGATGTGTGGTCATTATCCACCTTGTTATTCTTGTAGATCTTGTGAGTGTTAATCATACACTCCACGTATGATTAACCAGGCCAGTAGACCTTATGCAGACCCAAGCCGGCCACATGTTGAAACTAGTACTCACACACCTAGATAGATGATTCATGATTCTTGTACATGCCATGATCAGTTTACTTTCCTTATTCTAGCTCTAGATTTACAGCTTACCTTGCCATGATACTCACATGTACATTCCATGATTTCTTGTATATACTCTCTATTTACAGTCTTATAGCTTTTGTCATATCTTGTGAACTGTTGTTAGTTGATTGTACTCGTTCTATTCTGACTGGATATGTTGACAAAATATTACAGATGCTGATGAGGGGGATTACAGTACCTACTACGGTCCGGATGACGTAGTGGGCTTAGACTTGGAGACCTTGGTCCAGCAGGGCTTAGCTCCGCCTGACGAGACTTTACCTATTGTTTAGTTAGAGTAGGTCTTTTGTACTGGACCTTGTCTCCAGCTACTTTTGAGACTGTTATTATTTTGGATTGTATTAGAGACTTGGACTTGTATATTCTTTGTGTTGGACTTGACAGGTTATATTTTATCGTCTTGTTGTCTTTATCTTTCAGTCTTTACTTTATCATCTTAGAGTTGTGATTGAGCACTCATATATTATCATTGCTTGTCCTCCATTCGGAGTTGACCATATTCTCGACAGGTTTTGATATTATATATAAACTGTTGTTAGAGTAGAAAACCTACAGTGTTCCATGCCGTTTTTTACGGTGAGGGCTGGGCGTTGTTACGCACGCGTGCCCTTACAGCGGTTGCGGGTCGTGACACGTTTTTAGTGGTGGCCAATGCAGGTCCTGAAGTCGCAATTAGTGCGATGTCGTAGCGGCACTCATCTTAGAGTGTTGACTACGAGCCTGTGTTACATATAGGAGGTAGTAGGCTAAGAGTACTCAATCACAGTAGGATCTTTTCTTGCTTATCTTGCTTACCGTCTTTGATATTGATTTACTGTTTTCTAGCTGTCCTCCTTTGATATAATCTTTCTTGTGCCATATTGATATCTTCTTTCAATCTGTCTTCAGGATGGTGCAGACCAGGTCCCAGCATCCTGAGTCCGCGGATGCGGAGAGGTCTGCTATGACTCGCGGACCTGATCCGGACACTCATGTTGCAGTCGGGGTGTCGGCAGCAGCTCTTGGGGGCGCTCCTCCGCCAGTTACGAGGGCTGACCCCAGGGTTGCTATGACTTTTCCGGTCGCAGTATCAGTGGTTGATACGGGCGCTTTTTCTCCTCCTGTGCAGCGGATTCCTCCGCCAGTTGCAGACATACTTCCACCTCCACCTCCTCTGCCTACAGATATGGGGCAGATGCTTACTTTCCTCCAGCAGATGCTGGAGACTGAGAGAGCCCAGGCCGAGGCTCAGCAGAGGCAGACAGACGCGATGCTTCAGGGCATGGAGGATGCCCATCAGTTGGCCCTTGCAGCCGTGGAGCAGAGGGCTCCGCATCATGGGACGCGTACTAGGTACGGAGATATCCAGGACTTCAAGAAGCTCGGGCCCCATGACTTTAGTGGGACAGAGGGTGTGGTCTATGAAGATGATTGGCTCGAGGATATCGAGCGGCAGTTGAGGGCCTCCCGCCTGGCAGACGACCTGAAGGTCGAGGCGGTAGGTTTGCAGTTGCTAGACATTGCACGCACCTGGTTCAGAAATGAGCCAGCCCTAGCTGGAGAGGGCCATACTTGGGCAGAGTACAAGCTCCTCTTCAAGGAGAAGTTCTTTTCTCCCACGGATAAGATCGACCTGGTACGGCAGTTCCAGGATCTGCAGTAGGACAGTTTATCTGTGGAGGAGTACGCCGCAATTTTCGGCCGACTGAGCCGATACGCAGAGTACATGGTTCGAGACCCGGAGATCAGGGTGAGCCATTTCAGGGAGGGGCTGACTTGGGATATCAAGATCCTCATTCCCTCCTTCTATGAGACTTATACCCATATCTACGCGGAGGCCCGCAAGGTAGAGCGGGAGTGGGACTTGAAGCCCAAGAGGGAGCGTGATCTTTTTTCGGAGGCTGCTAAGCGCCCTCAGCTTCAGCATCGTTCTTTCCAGCATCACCAGCCGCAGGTTCAGGCCAGAGCACCGGTTCAGCAGGTGTAGCACACTCAGCCGAGGCAGGCACAACATAGGGCTCCTTGCCACTTCTGCAAGAAGCCTGGTCACGTCTGGGAGGTCTGCTGGAAGAGGCTGGGGCTGTGCCTCTATTGTGGTACCGTCGAACATCAGTTCAGGGATTGACCTGCGAACCCTAGTAGGGTGGCCCGTGGAGCGGTAGCAGCTCAGGGGGCACCGGCAAGAGTACCTGCAGTGCAGCCGAGGGGTCCACTTTCGACCCCAGCAGCAGCGGTTTGTTCAGCACCACCAGCAGCGGGGTGGTCAGGGTAGAGCCTTTGCTCTTGCAGCCGAGGAGATGGAGCCTATTGCAGATGTTGTCGCAGGTTCTATTCTGCTCGATTCTTTTCCAGCTTTAGCCTTGTTTGATTCTGGTGCTACGCACAGTTTTGTGTATGTTTCTTTTGCTCTTAGGCACAATATCATTGCTGAGTATCTTGGTAGGAATTGCAAGATTATGACTGGAAATGGCATCATCCTAGTTTATAATGTTTGCAAGGGGCGGAGAGTTTCTTTGAGAGGCCGGGAGCTGAGTGTGTGTTTGCTCGTAATGCCACTTCCGAGTTACGATGTGGTACTCAGTATGGACTGGTTGAGCATGCACCACGCTAGCATCGACTGCAGAGGGTGCAGAATTCTGTTTAGGCCGCCGGGAGAGCCGGAGTATGAGTTCACCAGGGGTGCAGCGGAGCAGGGAGATGGATTCTGTGGAGCATTGTTGGCGGGGCCAGTGTTGCCACATCCACTCATTACTGAGTTCTTGAATGTCTTTCCCGAGGAGTTGTCCGGGATGCCGCCAGATCGTGATGTTGAGTTTTCTATAGACCTAGTGCCGGGCGCTGAGCCTATCTCCCAGCACGTCTATAGAATCAACAACAGTGAGTTAGCGGAACTGAAGAGACATGTCGATGAGCTGGAGGACAAGGGCTTTATTCGATCTAGTTCTTCACCTTGGGGTGCGCCTAGGGGTGAGCATTCGGTTTATTCGGTTTAAACCGAACCGAATAACCCAAAACCGAATTGGACCGAAACCGAATAAGCAAAACCGAAACCGAACCGAATTGGCCCAAAACCGAATCAAACCGAACCGAATTAAATCGGTTCGGTTTTCGGTTTATTCGGTTTATTCATATATTTTTGATTTTTTGAGTTTTTTTGTTAATATATATAGTAACTAAATATACATAGACATATTTAGTATATACCTATATATATTTAGTATATACCTATATATATTAATACTTATATATATAGTACACACACGCACACACACACACACACACACACACACACACACACACACACACACATATATATATATATATATATATATATATATATATATATATATAAATTAATTAAATTTTCTTATTCGGTTTTCGGTTTTGGACCGAAACTGAAACCCAAAACCGAAACCGAATAAGAAAATTTAGTATTTTCAAAACCGAAACCGAACCGAATTTTTTTAAAACCGAACCGAACCTCTTATTCTGTTCGGTTCGGTTCAGTTTTCGGTCCAAAACTGAATAATGCTCACCCCTAGGTGCGCCAGTTCTTTTCGTCCCCAAGAAGGATGGTACGGTACGTATGTGCATTGATTACAGGGCGCTCAACAACCTTACCATCAAGAACAAGTATCCTTTGCCAAGGATTGATGACTTATTCGACCAGTTGAGCGGGGCGAGGGTGTTCTCGAAGATCGACTTGCGTTCCGGGGTACCATCAGCTGAAGGTGAAGCGGGATGACATTCCGAAGACTATATGTCGGACTCGTTATGGCCAGTATAAGTATACCGTCATGCCGTTTGGGTTGACCAACGCCCCGGTGGTATTCATGAACTTGATGAACAAGGTATTTCATCAGTACCTTGACAAGTTCGTGGTGGTCTTCATTGATGATATTCTCATCTATTCGAAGACACCAGAGGAGCACGAGGAGCACCTGGAGAGTTTAGGCATAGAGGTGATAGTTCCTGGGTTCGAGGCGCAGATGTAGGGTCTCCAGGTGCAGTCGGAGCTGATGGACAGAGTCAGGGCAGCTCAGTTTGAGGATGAGGCTCTGAGAGTCATCAAGGAGCAGGTCCGGGCAGGACTGTTGGATGAGTTCTCTATAGCGGGGGATGGGTCAATGAGGCATGGTACCAGATTGTGCGTGCCGAACGGAGGACTTCGGGAGGAGGTTCTTCAGGAGGCACATCGTTCTCAGTACTCTATGCATTCAGGAGCCAACAAGATGTATAGAGACTTGAGACAGCATGTTTGGTGGTATGGCATGAAACGTGAGGTGGCTCAGTTCGTTTCTAGATGCTTGGTGTGCCAGCAGGTGAAGGCCGGGAGGCAAAGACCCGGTGGATTGCTCCAGCCACTACCCATTCCTGAGTGGAAGTGGGAGCATATCACTATGGACTTTGTATATGGGCTTCCGCGCTCTCCAGGAGGGAAGGATGCGATTTGGGTCATTGTTGATCGATTGACCAAATCGGCCCACTTTTTGCCTTTCAAGGTCGGTTTGTCTACGAAGAGGTTGGCCGAGATGTACGTGCGGCAGATAGTCCGATTGTACGGGGTTCCAGTGAGTATAGTCTCGGATCGGGACAGCCTATTCACTTTCCACTTCTGGAGGAGTTTGTAGCTTAGCTTGGGCATATCGCTCAAGTTCAGTACCGTATACCACCCCCAGACAGACGGGCAGTCGAAGAGGACGATTCAGACCCTCGAGGATATGCTGCGTACCTGTATCTTGGACTTCGGGGGATCTTGGGAGGACCACCTTCACTTGGTATAGTTTGCTTACAATAACAGCTACCAAGCCAGTATAGAGATGTCACCTTTCGAGGTTCTATACGGACGGAGGTGCCGTACTCCCTTGTCATGGGATGATGTCGGCGAGAGGGTTTTGCTTGGCCCTGAGATGGTAGTGGATGTTGCAGAGAAGGTCAGGGTTATCAGAGATCGACTTCGGGTGGCGCAGGATAGACAGCGGCATTGGGCCGATAGCCACCGGAGGCCGTTGGAGTTTGAGGTATAGTTTAGATTTTTCTAGTATTTGAGTCTGATTGTGATTGTTTTAGATCAAGCTTTAAGTCTTGTGTTTTGTTCTAGGTTGATGATCTTGTGTTCCTGCGGATCACTCCGACGCGTGGCACGATTCGTTTTGGTGGCGGCGGGAAGCTTAGTCCACGATACATCGGACCATTCCGTATCTTGGGCAGGGTCGGTGCAGTGGCTTACCGACTGGAGTTACCACCCGCACTAGAGGGAGTGCACAGCGTGTTCCACGTGTCGCAGCTGAGACGGTACATGGCAGATCCCAGTCACATCTTAGACCACTCCGAGATCGAAGTGGGACCGACATTCAGCTATCCAGAGAAGCCGGTTGAGATCTTGGACCGAAGAGAGAAGGTGCTCCGGAACCAGGTCATTCCCTTGGTTCGCGTTGCATGGAGACACCACTCTCCAGGTGAGTCTACCTGGGAGAGAGAGGACGACATGCGGGAGCGATTCCCATATCTCTTCGAGCCTTGAGGTAAAATTCTTTCTTTTTCTTCCTTGTTCAATTCATGATTGTTGTGTTAGTTCTCATTCAATTTCGAGAACAAAATTTTTTAAGGAGGGTAGATTTGTCACTCCCAGTTTTTGAATTAGCGGTATTTTCATCATTTTCCAAGTTTTATAATTTTTAGGAATTTTATTTGATTTTATATGATTTTTAGGGATTTGTTTGATTTGGTTTGGATTTTATCCAATTTGGACTTAAGTTGGAGACCCAGGTAGCCTGGACACTAGTGGGACTCACATACTAGTTGGGCTTGGCCCACATACCATCCTAACTAGGCTAGAAACCATAAACCCTAATTCCATAGCTTAATTAGTCATTTTAGAGGCTTAATTAGTTAATTAGAGTTAAACCGAAACAAACCGAACCAAACCGAATTCATTTCAACCAAACCAAGTCTATTGGGTTTGGGGGCTTATTGGATCACCACCCAAACCCAATAATCCCCCATGGCCGGCCAAGTAGAGCCCCCTCCCCATTGCTTCTTCACAAAGTAACCTCTCTCTCTCTCTCTCTCCATTTCACTTCTTTTCTTTCCAAGCTCTTCTCCTCCAAGGAAAACAAATTCTAGGTATGCATTAAATCCCTCATTTAATTCTCTATTTCATTTATTTCTTCACAATAAATGAAGAGGAGCTCATTCTCCACCATTTGCCCATAGCTTTGTAGGTTTTCCCTAAAATCTAGGTTAAAGATTAATTGGGATTTTCTTAATTAGAATGGAATATATATATATATATATATATATATATATATATATATATATATATATATATATATATATATATATATATATAAGTGTATGTATTTATATATATGTATTTGTGTGTGTGAGAGTGGTGGTGGTGTTTATATGAGAGTGTTGTGTTTGTCATGAGAGTGGTGGTGGTGGTGTTTGAGTGTGTGTGTGTGTTTGTGTGAGAGTGGTAGTGAGAGTGTGAGTGTGTGTGTGTTTGTGTGAGTGTGTGTAAGTGTTTATATATATATATATATATATATATATATATATATATATATATATATATATAAATGTGTGTGTGTATATATATATGTAGATAAATGTGTGTGTGTGTTTATATATATATATAGTCAGATAGATATATATATATATATATATATATATATATATATATATATATATATATATATATATATATATATATATAGAGGGGGAAGTAGGAAGTAGAAGGAGAAGAAGAATAAGATGCAACAGTAGCAGCAGTAGCAGCTGCTACTGCAGGAGCAGCAACAGTAGTATGGAGCAGCTGCAGCAGCAGCTAAGGCCAGCAGCAGCAGCAGCTTAGCAGGGCAGCAGCAGCAGCAATAGCCTAGCAGGAGCCGCAGTAGCTTAGAGGGAAGAAGGTTAAGAAGAAGAAGATTAAGAAGGTTAAGAAGAAGAAGATTAAGAAGAAGAATAAGAAGATTAAGAAGAAGAGTAGGAATAAGAAGAAGACTAAGAAGTTTAAGAAGAAGATTACACTACACCAAAATAGGCGATTACCCACGGTTATTACCGTGACAATTATTTTTCGTCACGGTAATAACCGTTACTAGTGGGGCGTGGTTAATATTTAGTCACGGTAATAACCGTTACAAATATTTATTTTGGTCACGGTTATAACCGTGACAAATAGTTGTTTTGGTAACGGTTATAACCGTGATAGAAGTCCATTTATGTGACGGTTATAACCGTGACCAATATTCTATTTGTCACAGTTATTAATGTTGCAGTTAGTTTGTTTTGTCACAGTTTTTACTGTGACTACATTATTTTTTTTCGTTACTATTCTCCACTAATTGTCACAGTTATAACCATTACAATTGGACTATTTAAATTTTAAAAAAAACTACATTCAACTGATAACTAAACAATAACAAATAATTAAACCACACTCCAATAATAACAAGACCTCTTCACTTGTAGTAGTAGAAAAAAATGCATCAAATACAGTAGAAACAGTCTATCCAAAAACAAGATAAAGATTCCACCGTTGGAACAGAGAAATGTATAATAAGCTTCCGAGTTTATACATAAATTCAAAATACTATAAAAAAAATTCATGGCATCTACCAACAAACTGAATAGGTGAACTGGGCATAATCTCTTAACCTACAACAAACTTAAAGATGCACCTAATGGTTTCTACCAACGTTTCTTGCGCAACAGATGGCTACAAAGAGACCTAGTATGGTCTACTACTCGGTATAGTCCATCTTCTTTCACATATCAGAGACTAGACTACAGATAGGCTTCTGTCCCTATATTTGTCTTCTCATTATGCCTCTTCAACAATTCCTTCCCATGCCCTGGAATACATATAGTAGCTCTGTCATCCAACAGATATAGAAAATAGAAGAGTAATTGCAAGAGAGAAATATAATTTAAGCATGTTTGAAATTATATCAGTTTAAGAGAAGAAAATTTACTGCACCAAGGTTCTGGGAAAGCAGGAAAATTATATATGTATTACTAAGGAAATGCACAATACCAAAGACGCATTCATATTAATGTATTAACATATGCAATATTATGGTGAATCTTTAGGATACAATGACATACTGTTCTTTTCTGCATATTCATCTACACATTTTGGCAGTGCTGAGAGATTGGAAGGTTCCCATGTCTGATATTTCTAGACACCTAGACACTTGACAAGTATGTCAGATGTGCAAGAAACAAAAATAAATGAAGAAAGCATATGTTGAAATAGATAAGATTCCTTTAAAAAAGGGAAATACAATGTTGTATTCATCTTGCCATCTATTGAATTTTACATTGTTGAACTACAACATGATTGCACAGGTTGTGTTTAATTATAGTGTATTGATGATATTATCCTTGTTATGCCTTGGTGATGTCACTGGTGATTGCTGGGTATTGTATATTTGTCCACTTTTGTCTTTATTGTCATGTATATCTCTCTTTAAGTAGCTTGACCATGAGCCTAATGAAATCAACACTTGCACGAATTCTAGCAATCTAGATTATGCACATTTTAATATCTGGCTTTGCATGTCATTGTTCTGTCTGCAACTACATACATATTCTATCCTTCCTACATAAATTATGCTGTGATATATTAATTTTCGTTGCAACTTGATGAATTTTACAATGTTGAACTACAAAAGAATTGTGATTACTTGGATTATATACATTCTAACACCAGACATTCATTTGCAACAAGATAAATATACTATTACTTGTAAGGTTGCTAGTACTCCTTCCTATATAAAGTATGCATGACGTGTCTCTCTCTGAAATTATACATAAACAAAATGTAATTGCAAGTTATCTTCCATAGTTTAAGTAACAATATTTGTTTAATCTGCTCATCCGGATATCTTTCATTTGAGATTTTTAGTTTCTGGATCATCGTTTCCTCCTTCGGGGAACTAACCATACTTTTACATCTCATTCACTGTATAGGCCGATTATTATGAACACCCAGAACACTATACCCCTATTTTTCATGAAAGAATTGCTCCTTTCGCATCTGCCATCGGTGAGATTACTGTCTATTCACATCCTTTCTGTTGGTATCTGCATTTCTTATCTCAATTGACTATTGAAGCCAATCTCAGAACTAGGCACTCCAAGTTGTGTTTGATTTCATAACATAATTAAACTACATGCTTTGTATAGGCTTAGCTCATGTCTTAGTTGTGGATAAAAGTTTCAATATCAGTAGTACTTTATGACCTAGTCTGCTACTGCAAAGTGTGCTTCTACAAGTAGTACTCAACGAAAATCAAGATTATCAACAACAATGACAACAGGAACCCTTTATCGCAGATCTCTTAAATCTTAATGAGACCTAGGTTATACTCTTGGAATATCTATTTCACAAAGGAACAGAACTAGAGTAACATGTATTTTAACAAATTATTCTCAATGATCTAGAGATCTAGATTGTTATATTGTATGTGCATTTTGTTTATGCCCGTCATGCTGTTTGCATTACCCATGGCAGTTTGCTTATCAGTTTGTAATTTCCCACAGATCTATTCTAGTCATATGGTGTTTCTTTGTTTGCTTGGTTTTTAATGTGCCATGGGATGTCAAATTTTGAGTACAGCGTTTTCTGGCCTTTAGTGTCATGGTTTAGAACGCAAGTGATGACAGAGCATCCCCATTGAACAATTCAGTTTCTGCAGAAATTGCACTTTGAGTCTGGTACTCAATTTTTCTCTCAACCAGTCTAGTATTAATAGGGAATAGGAGACTGGCAAAACATTATTCATTTTATCAAGCAACCAATAACAATGTCTGTGATGTCTTTAATGCCTTACATTTTCATTACTGGTTCCATGCCAGATAATAACATTCTCTGACCACTTTGAAGTGAATCCTCGTAAAATATACAAGGGAGCATCTGTCACCATAAGTGACGGTTGCATCAATACAATTTTGATACAATATATTACAGAGGGTGTGCGCCTGAATGGAAACAATAGGCCAATAACAAGCTCAAACAATCAACTAACAGGTTCTTGATCGTCACACAATGTTTCTTTTTCTTCCCAATAATAATAATAAAGCAAACTTTATTCTTTTTTGTAGAATCTTAAATTTGTTCTAGCAGGTTAGGCACTAACCAGAGATGAGTAGGTGACATGGTAACAAAGAAGGCTCGTTGTTTCAAGGTATTCATTCTGGATGCAACCCAACCTGCCCAAGTCTCTAACGCCAATTTCATGGCATCAAGACCATCAGCTTCTTCACAACTTGCGATATCTTCTGCATTCCATCTGCATTCAAAAAGGGAAGAACTTTGAAAAGCACATATAGCTATGCACCATTTTGAAATATTTCTTTAATGTTATACTTGCAATAATTTTATTTTAGTTCCACTTCTACACCATAAGTAAGAATTAAAGACTAATATATCTGCCTTCTCCCATTCAGATGCATGCTTAAGCAACGCGTTAGGGCGTATAATCGTGTGGTCAAATATGTGGTTCACTGGATCATCTGAATTTGATTCTATGATAAGTGGTGCCCAGTAAAACTCAACTAAGGCATTGTATTCCTGCATAATGAGTAAGTTCAGTTGTTTTGGTTTCAAGTTAATTCAATTACCAAGAATTCCTTAAGAGAAAGTTCAACTTGATCCAATATTTAAGATGGTAACTTACAGACATGTATTGTTGAGCTGACATGGATAAAAGACAAATTAAAGTGGACTTTTCATTTATGAGGAGAGGAAAACTAAATTCTGCAAACACTTATGGCTTCTCGGTGGGTTAATCCCGTTCATGTAAAAGGCTTCTCGGTGGGTTAATCCCGTTCATGTAAAAGGCACAATACCAAAGACGCATTCATATTAATGTATTAACATATGTTAATCCCGTTCATGTAAACGCATTCACTTGGTTCAAATGACAGACTGATTTCTAATGTTATTCACCCTTGCTTGATGCTTTCATTCAACCATAAACAACCATAAAGATTACTAATATGTCAAGTGAACCTGATTAATTTTGTACAAGAAATCTCAATGATAAGTTATCCGAACAGTATAGGCTCTCTTTGGGGAAAAAGGAACCTTTACTGCATTGTGTAGGCCCTCAACAAAATTTATCGTGCACATTTGGATGTATTATCCCCTTGGCTTCTCACCTTGACAAGGGTCCAGTCGACAACCTAATGGCCTTGTAGCTAACAACTAAGCAAGTAATTAAACCATCACAAACCTGAAAAGTTGCTGCTCTATTGTCGTTCAACTCCTTCCATAGCAGCTGCTATAGCATTTGCAGGGGGAGGGACATCAAAAATAAGCTGGCAACTCCTTCCATAGCACCCGCCTCACCCCAGGGGATCTCCTCAGGATAAATTTACTCATATGCAGGTTTAAGCATCAAATCATGCCAAGTTATTCTATCATATTAATTTAATAGGTATTTCAAACCAACATGGAATTTTTCTTCTAATTTTTTCTAAACCAACCAATAACCATAGTCAGATTATGATGACATTATTTATTGTTGCACCTAAATACCTTGTAATTAAGAAGCTATAGAAGTTAAGGTTAAGCATTCAACATCTCACGTTCAATCAATGTAACTATAATTTATTTTGCATTAAATTAATACTTGAAGAAACATTGAAAGCTCATTTTATTAGGAGAGTCCGACTTCTTAGTTTAATGGAAGACTAAACTATTTTAACTAATTATTTCTATATCAACACAAAATACTTGATCTACATTCTTAAATGCAATCAACTACATATCAGAATCATTGGATATTTAATCTCACCATGTAGTCGGTGGTGATGAATGGATCTTTAATACTTGATCTACGCTCAACATCGTTGCCCTGGAGCGCAACTCTGGCGACCAAACACTCGATGTTTCGAAACCCTAGCAAAATAAAAAAGAAACTTAATAGAATCGCAAATCAAACTCATATGCAACACAAAAAGTAATGAAGAAAACAAGCTCACCATGGCTTCCGATTGATCTTCTTGCCAAAAGAATCTGAAACACGAAAAAAATTCCAAAATCAGAATAAAAATATGAATAGACTGAAAATCGTATCGGTGCTCGATCTGTTCCCCGAGTGCGGTACATCGATAGGATCGGGGGTTGCGACCACAACGTCTCGAACACCTCCTCCACCATGCGGCCACAGTGTCTCGAACACCTTATCGGTGGCAGACGTGTGTCTGTTCCCTCTTGGAACGGAAGACCCTCGGGCACGAGTGAGGCAGATGCCTATATTTTTCCTCCTCCATGGCTCCCGAAGGCTAGCTAGGGTTAGGGCTTGGTACAGAAAGAGGGGAGAAGAAGAAGAAGTGGAGTATAATAGAAATAGTGGCGAATGGGGGTTAGAGAGGAGGAAGAAAGGAAGGATCCAAGTAGAAGAGGGTGTTGGTGGCGGAGGTCTGGCTCCGGATAGCCGATGTTGAAAGGGGAGCGGGAGTGGAAGCGGGAATGAGGAGAGAGAGAGGCTTGGTCACACTTTCTGATAGTGAAATATAGGGGGAAGATGTGAAATTAGAGGAGGGAAAGTGAAAATTTTATATCACTTTTTTATTTATGTCACGGTTATTATGGTCACCATAAATAAATTAAATATAAAATATCAAAACGTTATTTTTGTGACAATTATTTAACTATTGTAACGGTAATTACTGTTACATATTTGTAACGGTAATTACCGTTACAAATTGAAAAAAACAAATGTTACAAATTGTCTATTTTGGTGTAGTGTTAAGAAGAAGAGTAGAATTAGAAGGAGAGGAGTAAGAAGAATAAGAGCATTAGAGGAAGATAAGGAGATAATAAGAAGAGAGATTAGAAGAAGAAGAATAGGAAGAATTAGGAGAAGATAATTAGAAGAATAGAAATTAGAAGGAGAAGGAGAAGAATAGGAGTTGAGAATGAATCGAATTTTGGGTGAAAGGGTGAAACGAAGCTCCGAGTGTCGGAATGAGTTGAAACTTGGAGGAGACCTAGATTATATAAATTAGACTTTGCGGGTAGGCTCCCGAGTTGAAATCGGGGTTTTAGGACGACGGTATCGCGCCGTACCATTGCGTATCGCGAGATATTCAAGATATCGGCAATAGGCCGTAAGATGGACTAGACGTCCACTCTACCTAAGTATCTTGGTAGGTAACGAATGTATAGGCTAGTATCCTACTATCCTAGGGAGCACGGGTCGAAATACCAAGCGTAGGTAGGCTAACTTGGTATTCACCTAGGCTAGAAATTTACCTTGTAAAGGGTAAATTTAGGATATTGGCCCACGGCCAAGATACGGGTTTAGGAGTCCAAGATCGACTTGGATATGGGTTGAAAGGGTTGGTAAAGATTAGAAATAGCCGTCTAGACCTAGTCTTGACCTTGGTTGACCACAGTTGACTTTTTAGACTAAAAGTCAACTATAGGTCAACACTTTACCCAATTTAGTCCCAAATTCCATTAGACTTGAACGGTTGACTAAAAGTCAACTGTTAGTCACTATTAACCTAGGGTTGACCTAGAGTTGACCAGAGTTGACCCGTTGACCAAAAGTCAACTGTAAGTTAACTTTTGACCTAGTTTGATACGGGTTGACTTCCAATACTCTCCCATGACCAAGGGTGACCCAACTAGACTTGTCTTGACCTATAATGACTTAATAGGGTTTAATTTGATTTGACTTTACTTCCTAAACATAGTATTGATACGTCTTGTTCTCTATAGGTCCTCAAGACGCTGCATTGGATCCCGTTGACATACTTTATCATATTACAGGCGAGTACATTCTCTGACACTTTTCTAATTTATGATGATTGTTATAATTCATGTAATTAGTGTAGATATGCTTGTTCTCGACACATTGGTCACACGGATTGGTATTCATGGATCCCGACATGAGATGTTATTCCTCGTTATCTTGGTATATCTTGTACAAGCCTCCTTGTAGTTCTTGTGCAGTATATGGACAACGATTCTCGAGGAGACTTGCTCCCTTCTCGTAGAATCACGTATCGTAACGTGTCTTGCTTGGATCCACTCTACCAGTCGGGGACGGAGAGTACTAGTGTAGATGTGTGGTCATTATCCACCTTGTTATTCTTGTAGATCTTGTGAGTGTTAATCATACACTCCACGTATGATTAATCAGGCCAGTAGACCTTGTGCAGACCCAAGCCGGCCACATGTTGAAACTAGTACTCACACACCTAGATAGATAATTCTTGATTCTTGTACATGCCATGATCAGTTTACTTACCTTGTTCTAGCTCTAGATTTACAGCTTACCTTGTCATGATACTCACATGTACATTCCATGATTTCTTGTATATACTCTCTATTTACAGTATTATAGCTTTTGTCATATCTTGTGAACTGTTGTTAATTGATTATACTCGTTCTATCCTTACTGGATATGTTGAAAAAATATTACAGATGCTGATGAGGGGGGATTACAGTACCTACTACGGTCCGGATGACGTAGTGGGCTTAGACTTGGAGACCTTGGTCCAGCAGGGCTTAGCTCCGCCTGACGAGACTTTACCTATTGCTTAGTTAGAGTAGGTCTTTTGTACTGGACCTTGTCTCCAGCTACTTTTGAGACTGTTATTATTTTGGATTGTATTAGAGACTTGGACTTGTATATTCTTTGTGTTGGACTTGACAGGTTATATTTTATCGTCTTGTTGTCTTTATCTTTCAGTCTTTACTTTATCATCTTAGAGCTGTGATTGAGCACTCATATATTATCATTGCTTGTCCTCCGTTCGGAGTTGACCATATTCTCGACAGATTTTGATATTATATATAAACTGTTGTTAGAGTAGAAAACCTACAGCGTTTCACGCCGTTTTTACGGTGAGGGCTGGGCGTTGTTACGCACGCGTGCCCTTACAGCGGGTGCGGGTTGTGACATGTATTGGACTACATATATGAATAAGTACTGTGTCAATCTCTGGATTGTATTGGACTACGACATGGTGATCAGGACATAGTCCCTGCAGCCATTCGACTGGCGAGGCAGAAACTATGTAGCCGTAGATAAAGTTGACTGTCCTTCGACCCTCATCTCTCGGCAATGATGATATGACAACCTATCACTATATCTTATATAGTAGTAGATGATGTCTTAGTATTACATTATGTGAGTTCATCTTGATTCTGTTACATTCTTCAGATACTAGATACGATAAGAACATATACTACACCATATGTACAGAACATAGATGATTCACACTAATGTATGCTAGAATGAATTCTGGGTTTTGTTCTGAGCCATTCGTTTCCATACTTTTCAATTAAGCATGTGAAATATATCGTTGAAGAACATAAAACTTGTGGTCGTTAGTGCAGAAAGTGCAGACTGACATGAACTGATTATGTTTAGTTTGTCTTACGATACAGATTTTTCCATCCAAATTGAAATGGATCGTTACGTCGTTGATCGTACATGGATGTACCAGCGGATCAACCTCCTGGACCGTAGGTACTTATAAATATTGACCGTATCGAAATAGTATTGATCTATCTGTTTGGTATGGGCCGTATCGGTTGGTATTGGTCTTAGCAAATTGGTATCGTCCTATCCGATATGTATCGACCGTATAGCTAGGATTCGTATTGGCCTTATCGATTTGGTATTGGTCATATCCGATAGGTATCGGCCGTGTTGGATTAGTATAGACCATTTCGAATTAGTATTGTGGAAGGTTTAGTAACAACTGTACTTGAATTTCTCTCTTCTAGAGCTAGATTACCATTGCAAGAGAGTCACGAGAGCGTAGCTGGCCAGTTACAGAACATACATACTTCCTTTTCAATCTCACTTTTCCTGATGGAAAAGGAAGCGTGCATGTTACTGTAACTGGCCAATCACGATCTGGTGACTCTCTTGCAATGGTATTCTAGCTCGAGAAGAGAGAAATCCAAGTACAGTTGTTACTAAACCTTTCACGATACTAATTCGAAATGGTCTATACTAATCCAACACGACCGATACCTATCGGATATGACCAATACCAAATCGATAAGGCCAATACGAATCCTAGCTATACGACTGATACATATCGGATAGGACGATACCAATTTTCTAAGACCAATACCAATCTGATACGTCCTATACCAAACCGATAGACCGATACTAATCTGATACAGTATATACTAAGTACATCCGGCCTATACCAGCGGATCCACCAATTACTGTACGATATGCCCAACGACTCCAGTTACATCCGATTATTGGTGAGTACATTATTACATAGTAATTCTGTTAGTCTTGTGATACAGATTTTTACTCTCTCATGCTACCAACGTCATAACTTTTCCAGTACTGCTCCCTCTAATGATGATGAACGCAAAAATCAAATACTCCCCTCTCCTTTTTCACTCTTCACAGTTCTCACAACATAAAGGATCAGTGCTTTTTAGTTCTCTTCCATCCATACATTACTCGGTTCTGATCAAGCTTCTTCCTTCTCCTCTCCTCTACCATAGCTCTGGACCCATCTGCTCCTCCCTACTTCCCTTCTTCTTATTTGACTCTCTCAGCCACATATGATATCCAGCTCAAGTCTAGAGTCGGGGGAGAAGAAGTAGGCAGAAAGAGGAGGAAGAAGCAGCACAGCCGGCGGCATGACCTGGAGGAAGTACAGAGGTTTTGCTGGAGGTGTTGGCGATTTTTCTAGGATAGTGTTGAGGAGCAAGTATAGAGTCGGCTGAAGGAGACACAGCTTCCTTCGGCCGACACTACACTTGCTCCTTAACACCATCCTGGGAAAATTGCTAACACCTCCAGCAAAACCTCTGTACTTTCTCTAGGTCATGCCGCCAGCTGTGCTGCTTCCCCCTCCTCTTCCTACCCACTTCTTCTCCCCTGACTCTACACTTGAGCTAGATATCATATGTGGCTAAGAGAGTCAAATAAGAAGAAGGGAAGTAGGGAGGAGCAGATGGGTCCAGAGCCATGGTGGAGGAGAAGAGAAGGAAAAAAGCTTGATCAGAACGGAGGAATGGATGGATGAAAGAGAACTAGAAAGCACTGATCCTTCCTGTTGGTAGCATGAGAGAGGGAGAGGGGGAATGGAGGGAGGGAAGTGGCTGCATGCCTTTGGCTCACTCGAGCGGTATTTGTGCGTCAGTGTCCCTGTTATTTGTAGGCGTCCCCCTAGCGCGCCATGGGTGGTGGCACGTCATCCCCCTTCCCGTCCGACCACTACGACACGCCATCTCCAATGTCGTTTCATTACTCCGATTACAATTTCGATAAACTTCTTATTTTTTTAATAATTTGAGTAAATTTCTTTGCCCTATATGAAAATTTCTGTTGTCAGAGAGATGGCTTCCAAGACTCCCCGAGGTGGTGCTACTAGCCAAGGAAGGGGCCGAGGCAAGGAACCCTTGGAGGTCGACACGGAGGAAGTCCCCATCGTCAAACAAGAGCCGGTGACTGTTAAGGAGGAGGTGTTACCAAAGGTCGAGGTCAAGGAAGAACCGATGACCATCAGGGAAGAGATTGCTCCCAAGGTTGAAGTTAAGGAGAAGCCACCATCAAAGAGTAGTAGCATCGGGACTGACCCTCCTGTCCCTACAGAAGACCTCAACCAGATTGAGCCTTCGTATGCAAAGTGGCTAATAGAATGGTACATGCCTCAACGCAACTATGATCCCTGGCTGTGAGGATTCATCGTCTGACTTGCGATCTTTGTTGAGGCCAAAGTCTATTTTTCTTTTTATTGAACATTGAATATTTGTGTTTAAATATTGAATATTTGTGTGTTTTGTGTGAACAATTTGAATGCTTGGGATATTTGTGTGTTGGAATTGTTTGTGTGTTTTGTATATTGGAATATTTGTGTGTTTTGTATATTTGTACTTGAGATATTTGTTTTATTGAATATTGTATATTTGTGTTATGTATATTGGAATTGTGTATATTAGAATTGCTTGGGATTATTTGTGTGTTTTGTATATTAGAATTGTGTATATTGGGAATGCCCAGTTTTATGCTATTTTTTTTCAAAATATTCCCAGATACCGATGGACTGGCGGCCACTTTCCGACGGACTATCCGTCGCTAACTGGAGGATTTCCAGTTAGCGACGGATGGGCGACTAAAACCCGACGGGTTATCCGTCGCCAAGGTCCTGGAATTATGAAAGATATCCAGGAGCCTGTCGACGGAATATCCGTCGCTACTTCGCCGCTAATCCGACGAAGTTGGTGACGGATTAGCGACATATTTTGCGTATTACAAACCCTCTAATACGCGTTTAACGACGGTTTAG
Source organism: Iris pallida (assembly GCA_029216955.1). Taxonomy (NCBI): domain Eukaryota; kingdom Viridiplantae; phylum Streptophyta; class Magnoliopsida; order Asparagales; family Iridaceae; genus Iris; species Iris pallida. The sequence continues at coordinate 17,655,568 of JANAVB010024994.1, forward strand.
CGACGGTTTGTCCGTCGCTAAATGTTGCTACGTTAAAATTTTAAACTGTCGAAGTTGACAGAAAATCGTCGGCTAACCGTCGCTAAATGTTTTGACGTAGCCAACGGTAATCCGTCGCTAAGTAGTCGGTAAGCGACGTACTAGCGACGTGCTAGTTTTAGCGACGAGGTTATTCCCGACAGATTTTTTTAGCCCGTATCCGTCGGTAATTTCAATTAGCGACGGATATGGCTGTCGCTAAATCGTTGTATTTTAGTAGTGTATGTACACACATGTTTCCTTGTCCCAACTTCTCTAGGTAAGGTTTTCATAGTCTATGATATTCCTCATTATGCAGGTATCAACTGCTCATGTCTGTCTACCGATACACCATACAAACACAAAATTCTCTTAAGCTTAACTTGACTGCACCTATTACTGATACACCATTTGACACCCAATATATAGTTAGTACATAAACACACAGTACATATTTATCGTATGTGAGAAAATAGCGATCTTTCAATTCTTTCTGTGGAGCCTTCTCACTGTTTGCAATATTACTTAGTACATAAACACACAACAAATTTACTACAACAAACAAGTTTGTGAGAAAATAGGCAAACATCATCTATGCAGAAGGGTCATCCTGCAGAGTGTAAAATTAGACATGCTTTCTAGAACACATTAGCTAGGACAACAAAATAAACCTCTGTGTTTAAAGGTTATTGTTTTGTATGAACTGTAGACATGAGAGGGGAGAAGTTTTACATGTTAGGAAGTTTGAGTTAAAATAGCAATATTTTTACACCGTTTTATGTATCTAGGATATTGGTTCAAGGTCGGTACATCTTGGCCCTTTCCATACCCTTCATTAGTGGTGCATGGATGGCATAAAAGAAATCTTATTTTAACTATGTATTTCAGAACTAGGTATGATCATCCACTACGTACAATTATCCCTTCCTCGATGTAGCTCTTACTTGAGTTGGTTATTTGCAATTTCTTGAATGATCTAAGATGTAGGCTACCGGCAAAATTATTTCTAGAAAGTAGGAGCTATCAAAATACTATAGAATTCTATTATAGTTCTTTCTACTGTCATATTTTTTGTATGCTTTTATCATTGTTCTAAATTAGCTAATGTTGCTAATATTTATTTAGGTGGTTGTCGATCCCCCAAAAGGTACTGTACAAGTTGGTTTGACATAAAATAAATGGGGAAAGGCCAAATCATAACCCCTAACAATATACACACGGAAATGAGCAATATCACTTTGATGGTGAGCAATTTTTTCAAACTATGAAGAATTTAAATTCTAAACGTTTGTCAGATATTTTCTTACAAAACATAACCCCTAATAATATACATAAATAATCTATAGGTACCCTTTATTACATATTTAAAAAATAGTTTTTTAATAGAAGTCGTGGTAAGAAACTTTGTGTGTTTAGTAGTGGTACATTGAAAGTATTGAACTAAGTGCTTCATGGATATATCTGGGAAACATCTTAGGGTATTATTCCAGTGCAAGTGGAGAATATATGGCACATGGCTGAGGTTCAATTTAAGATTGCTTTGCTATATACAATATCTTAATTTACTGATACTTGTTTTGGTGTACCATAACACAAACTTCTTATTACCCATACTCCTTACTGAAATAACGTGTAGGCAACTCTAGAGGGAGGTGAATAGAGTTTGTGTCGATAATCACCAAATAAAAATTAACTCTATATCACCTCCACAAACAACTATCAAGATAGTAAATAAATCAGAGAGAAATACGGAAGTAAATAAAGATCATAAGAGCATACACAAACACAGCAGTTTTAACCTGGTTTCCCTCGTAGAGGACTAGTCCAGGCCTGAGAACTCTAGTTCAGGATCGAAATCCACTATTTGTGAAATAGTGTACAACCACGTGCCTTTACTCAGAAGAGCACGCCAACTTCTTACAGATTCGCAGGTGGCAAAACTTGGAATTGTCCAAGTGACTTTTCTTTTCAACTCTTGCACAAAAACTTCTAGCTGAATCGCACTTGAGCACCTTGGGGCTTAGGAAGTTTTGTGGCTAGTAGATTGGAAGAGTAAGGCTTAGGTAGTATAAGGCTTAGATGATTGAGAGTGAGAGATAGAAGGATGATCAAGAGATGAATGAAAATAGTTGAAATCATGTCCTATATATACTAGTCTGGAAGGCAGAATTCGGCCAGAATTCTGTCCTCAAAATTTCAAACATAGCTGTTGTATCAGCTAGCAATTGGTAACCCTTAAAATCAGTTCCTGGAAATCAGGGGACAAAGTTCGGCCCGAACTCTGTGTGGGGGCAGAGTTCGGCCCGAAATCTGCCTCTTAGGTGGCAGAATGGCCTTTGGGCTTTTGGGCTTTGTGGAGCTTGGGCTTGGTTCAGGAATTGGTCTGTTTGTATGGTAGAGCTTGGAGAGATATGTCTAGGGGTTGAGATGACTCAGTGCGACTCAACGTACACATTCTCTTAGACTCAATAAAATGAAGATTACAGACTTGGAATAAATAGAAAAACCAAGAGCCCTTTGATGACGCCTTTCTTCTGATATTTGAGCAGTCCTGAAGACGTCTTTTTCCTTGACAGCAGTCGTCCAAAGATAAGCAGATCTGGAAATCTGAATACCTTTCGGGGGCTTCGCCCCCGAACCCCCGAAGGGGGACGCTGCCCCCTCGACCCCTGTCCGCTGACCGGGCAGCGGAACCCCCGATGCGAGGCCCCAGATAGGTCGCTAGGCGGTTCAAAGAAAACTCTTTGTATGACGCCGTCTTTGGTCCATCATTAATTCTTCATTGCCTATGTCCTGGTTTGATCATGTTTGATCATGCTTATTGCATGTCTACAAATACATGTTAGGCCAATAAAATATGTTGTAGTACGATACCAGCATAGCAATATAATATAGGACAATTAGGACAATGCTAAGTTTAAGTAGCAACATGATAGTGAGTATATGAATATTAGTGACATCATTATGTTAAACTTAACTGATTAGCCATATTCAAAAACACGATATAATCATTGGGCCAACAATCTTCCTCTTTTTGATTATGGCAAATCGGTTAAGTTTAAGACAGATACGATAGATACATGTATCACTAATAAACACATATTGTGTGCTAACTTAAACTTATTTCTCCCCCTTTGGCATGATTAAAAAATAAGCTCCCCCGTAATATGAGATAAAACGAATTCAAGCATCAGTAAAGGAGGAAGGCATAGACAATCATGATCAAGATATACTAAATGAAGAACAATGGGAGAAGTGTGTGAAGACAAGTATAGAAACTGCATACCTAATGTAGAGTGCCAAATAGAAAATAGCTTGTCAAAACACAAATAGTTTGTAAAACTAAAATAATTTAAAAATAATCAATAGATAGTTTACCAACATCAAATCAAAGAAATACATCCAAAAACATAGTATGATATGAAATATTGCTCTAGTTTTGAAAAAAAAAAAATTTACAATCAAAACCATGGGGATTAGATAATTGTAAATATTAGATATCAAAGAAGAAAGAATTGAAATATTGAAATAGACAAACTTGATATCAATTGAAATATATAAACTTGAAACATTGATCAATGAAACTATGATAGTCACAATTATCCACAGATAAATAGTGAAACAAAATAAAGGAATGATCAATGTAAAATAGAAGAATTGATATAAAATGATCTCATTATTTGCAAATCTATTTGCTTATCCAAAATTCATGCATTTGAACTCAATTACCTTATCATGCTATATGAATATCCTTTAGATAAACATGAAGGTAAAGGAGAAAAAATGTTTGAGAAAAAGAAATTCAGTTGACTTGAATGCTCCCCCTTAAACTATTACCAATATAGATAAAATCATGAATTTTGGGTAAGTCCTCAACAAGGAAAGCCAAATCAATTAAGCATACAAGGAAAGCCAAATCAAAGAAAGCACAATAGTCATCAAGATAAGATACGAAAGTTTAATATTAAAGATGACTTATATAAAAGAGAGAGATAATATGATGAAAACAATTGCAAATACTCTCATAAACCTTTCACAAAAGAACAATATCATAACCTCAATCACTAATATATAAATAATAATAAAAATATGAGTCAATTATGAACAAGGTATACAACATATAAAGGGTATAAATGAATTGAACCAATTTATTTGCTCCCCCTTAAAATATGCGTACCTAGTTTCTAAAGCACTTATAGCAAAAAAAATTGATAACTTCAGGATCTAGGGGTAAATCAACTATTGATTTCTCCCCCTTGCTCAATGCATATAAGGCTATAAAAACGTCATAGAACGAATAATATAATCTTTAGTACTAAAGATGAGAAATCAAAAGAATATTCCATTTTAGCACATGTAATCAAAAGATGACATACACTAACCTATATAGAAGAATCTCATATTGAAATATGATAGATCAATGTATGTTACCTTTTGAGAAAAATGTCATCATGAAAAGGAAGAAATTCAATTAAATCAATCATGATGAAAGTCAAAATATAGCTCAAGAAAATAAAACTCAAATATCATGTCCATGATTATCTAATTAAGAAATGATTAACCAATTTATTGCTTTGCATGGACTATGTATGTTTTACCACATATGTACCCATCAACGGGTAATAATCCAACCTTGCTAATACTAAATGAGAAACCAATGAAGTTCAAATAGCAAAGGGCATATGTGATAATCCATGAGTAGTCAAAGTAGAGTAATAAATTAACTTGATAACCACATAATTAGATAATATAGGACTAGTCAATCATTAGGATCATTCATAAAGTAAACCAATAAATAATTATGATCCGTCATAAATCTCATAAAAGAAAAGAAAATATAAACAAACCAATGGAAAACATAGAAAAGAGTCAATCTTATTTAAATGATTGCAAATTTATTCCAAAGAAATGTAATGATAATATGATAAAATCATGACTCAAAAGATGAGAGAAATTTAAAAGATGCTTACCAATGACTAGTATGGAAAGAAGTTTAAACGATGAATTACAAACCTCAATGGAAACAAGAAAAATTAAAAATTTGTCAAACTAATTTTAGAAACCAAATATATGTATCTAATATATAATATAAATCTCAAAAAAAATTCATAAATCTTGTTTTTGTAAACTAGCATATCACATATAGATTGAAATTCAAGAAGATAGCTAGATGAGTTAAAGTGAACAAAAATTATGTAGCTTAACAATACATCGCAAATAAGCAAGCTAGCTACATAACTAATTAAGATTAATGAGATAGGCCATTAACATAATAAATGTGCTCATTAAATCTTAAGTCACTAACACTAAAGATACATGCTTAAGTATAGAGTTCATAATAAGGGTAATACATTTTGAATGATCAAAATGATTTACATACTCTTTGTTAAGCAAGGATAAGAGTATAAGATAGCAAGTAAATGAATTAGACTCTCATCAAGTAAAGGACAAAAGAGATGTTCATGAAAACGCAATAGAGCAAATCTCTTTGCCAAAAATTGATATTAACCCAAGATAATAAAATAATAGAATGATCTAGAGAATGCAAAATTATAACCATTATGAAAGTGTATTCTCTAGAAATGCAAAATCTCAATGTAAAAGTTCAACCCAAAGTAGCTAAAGATATGAGAAGTATGATATATCAATTACATGTATTCTCATGTGCTACAAAACATCATTGGGCAATAATAAAATATTTATAGCTCAAAATATAGGGCTAGATATGATGAAATATTCTGGAACTTAGGGGTGGATCCAGAAATAGATAATGGTTGCAAGTAGACCTTAATAAATCTTAAGTCTATAAAGTATTGATCACTTTGGGTTAGCTGTAGGGGGCGGTTCCCAGCTAGCGGTAGTCCGAAGACTAGTGCACCGTGTCGCTTCAGGCTATTTACACTTGTATGACAGAAGGACCCTTTCGGCTTGTTCCTAAAATGTTCTTTACTTTTAAGAATTTAGATTTAAAGCAATATACGCAGTACCATCAAACAACATCAAACTCCAAAAACCAAGTATAAGAAAGGTAAATACCCAAATAATAATCAAAGAATGATCATCAAAATTTGCTAAGAGTATTTTCAAAACGAACATTTTCATAATGCACTTATGGAAATAAATATATAGAAGATACATACTCAAAATAAGTACGGTGATTCCAACAAGTAAGGTAAACCACAAAACTAAGCAATTCTCATAAGAACTTCCATAAAAGTCATGAACAAGACACTAATAAACATTTTCTCTCAACATTCCAACTTAAAGGTATTGAATAAATAAATAGCAACAGTTGGAATAATTATATATATATATATATATATATATATATATATATATATATATATACATATATATATATATATATATATATATCATAAATAAAAAAAATATATATATATATATCACAAATAGGCATACATGAAAAGATCAGAATTAATTAAAAGGCATGTATCCATAAAGTCACCCAAGTGGTAAGAAGATATTATAAAAAAGAAAGCTTTAAGGAGAAAGCTAATTGATTCAAGAAAAGATAACACAAATTTGGACAAAAGAACCAATAGCTAAAGTATGAGGTAAGCACAAGTATGAATAGATACTTTTCAAAATAATATGAAACTTGAGCTTAACTCATATGCCCACAAAGTTATTTATACAAAAATATATATAAGAAATACATGATCTACATGTAAATGAAGACTTAATGAATATAGTCATGTATCCATCATGAATGTTTGAAAAACTATCACAAGCACGTATAAATAGACTTTATTAGGCAAATACATAATTAATTCATAAGAGGTTTAATCAAAATAAAACATAAAAATCAATAATGAATATATTATGTAACCATAAGATTAAAATGGAAGTATAAGTTTATACTTGACAAGTGATAAGAAGCTTGTGCTAAACACATATATTCACAAAAACCGATTTAAAGTAAATTAGGACATATTAAATACAAATCGACAAGAAGTAAATATCTCAAAACTTTAAAAATGGAGAGTCAAACTTTAAAACAAAATTCAAGAATCAAGCTCCTATGAACTAGAGTGATATGCATGCTTTATAAAGACAAAGAATAGCGAGCATGCATATGTAAATGTGGCACACTACTAGAAAATGAGTGATAAACTACATAGTGTGAACTAATCATTTAAGCTAAGTAATTAGTCATGCTAGATAAAAGAAATAGTAAGAAAATTAACTAAGCATGCTAGTATTATATCTCACATTGGTTTATATAATAAGCAACTATAGGATATCAATGTGAGCTAGTAGCAAGACATCAAGAGAACCATGCTAGATTCTACAAATATAAGCCATTTAAAGAGAATCGTTTAGCATGTTATCAAAGTGGCTCTAGTGGCCACACTTGTGTTGGTACAATTGCTTGGAAGATGACCTTTGAGCTTTGCAACCACCAATACGCTTCCTCGGTGCTATGTCCTGATACAAGTAGCTCCACCTACAATATTAGGCAAAGACTTTGGTATCCAAATAAACTTGGATCCACATTTGTTAGCTTTAGGGACCCATATACTATTTACTCTAGCATTGGTAGAAAAACTCCTACGAATAGGACAAGTTACACTCATGTGTCCAATGCGAGAGCAATAGAAGAACCTAATACTAGTGTGTGCCCATGTATCAGAATAAGCATGATTATGAACATGTGACATACTAGAATGATGAATATCTCTAGAGTGAGCATGCATGGATTTGGTCTTAAGAATATCATGTTCTAATAGAAAATCATTATGCAAACAAGTAAGAGAATCAAATTTAGCATTTAAAGCATAATTCTCTTTTTCAAATAAAACAATTCTAGAAATAAAATCATCATTTTGTTTCTTTAAAGAGTCAATAGAAGAATCATGCAAATGATTTAGCTCATGTGCTTGCTTCTTAAGATCTTCTATTGATGAGGAAAGATATTTGATTTTCAAAGTTAAAGAATCATTCAAACTCTTTAAAGAAACACAAGATGAGTTTTGAGAGTCAAGTCTAGATAATAAACCATTGTTTTTATTTCTCAAAAACTCATTAGATTCTTCTAAATGAATAACCTTTTCTGACAGTTCTTCATTTATAGAATGAAAAGCCTTAGCAAACTTTAAGGATTGGTTAGCCATGGCTTTCCACTTATAGCATTTCTTGTATTTAGAAGAAACATGAATGTCTATGCTACTAGAAATAAAACCCTCTTTATCGGAGGAGGAGGAATACGATGCCATACACAAATAAACATGGATCTACTCTAAGGATGTTAAGCCTAACAATAGAGACTTTGCTCTGATACCAATTAAAATAACGTGTAGACAACTCTAGAGGGAGGTGAATAGAGTTTGTGTCGATAATCCCCAAATAAAAATTAACTCTATATCACCTCCACAAACAACTATCAAGATAGTAAATAAATCAGAGAGAAATACGGAAGTAAATAAAGATCATAAGAGCATACGCAAACACAGCAATTTTAACCTGGTTTCCCTCGTGGAGGACCAGTCCAGGCCTGAGAACTCTAGCTCAGGATTGAAATCCACTATTTGTGAAATAGTGTACAACCACGTGCCTTTACTCAGAAGAGCACGCCAACTTCTTACAGATTCGCAGGTGGCAAAACTTGGAATTGTCCAAGTGACTTTTCTTTTCAACTCTTGCACAAAAACTTCTAGCTGAATCACACTTGAGCACCTTGGGGCTTAGGAAGTTTTATGGCTAGTAGATTGGTAGAGTAAGGCTTAGGTAGTATAAGGCTTAGATGATTGAGAGTGAGAGATAGAAGGATGATCAAGAGATGAATGAAAATGGTTGAAATCATGCCCTATATATACTAGTCTGGAAGGCATAATTCGGCCAAAATTCTGTCCTCAAAATTCAAAATATGGCCATTGTACCAGCTAGCAATTGCTAACCCTAAACATCAGTTCCTGGAAATTAGGGGACAGAGTTCGGCCCGAACTCTGTGTGGGGGCAGAGTTCGGCCCGAACTCTGCCTCCTAGGTGGCAGAATGGCCTTTGGGCTTTTGGGCTTTGTGGAGCTTGGGCTTGGTTCAGGAATTGGTCTCTTTGTATGGTAGAGCTTGGAGAGATATATCTAGGGGTTGAGATGACTCAGTGCGACTCAACGTACACATTCTCTTAGACTCAATAAAATGAAGATTACAGACTTGGAACAAATAGAAAAACCAAGAGCCCTTTGATGACGCCTTTCTTCTGATATTTGAGCAGTCTTGAAGACGTCTTTTATCTTGACAGCAGTCATCCAAAGATAAGCAGATCTGGAAATCTGAATACCTTTCGGGGGCTTCTCCCCCGAACCCCCTAGGGGGACGCTGCCTCCTCGACCCCTGTCCGCTGACCGGGCAGCGGAACCCCCGATACGAGGCCCCAGATAGGTCGCTAGGTGGTTCGAAGAAAACTCTTTGTATGATGCCGTCTTTGGTCCATCATTAATTCTTCATTGCCTATGTCCTGGTTTGATCATGTTTGATCATGCTTATTGCATGTCTACAAATACATGTTAGGCCAGCAAAATATATTGCAGTACGATACAAGCATAACAATATAATATAGGACAATTAGGACAATGCTAAGTTTAAGTAGCAACATGATAGTGAGTATATAAATTTTAGTGACATCATTATGTTAAACTTAACTGATTAGCCATATTCAAAAACACGATATAATCATTGGGCCAACACTTACTTGAGCATACTTTCATGTATAGTGTAATATGTATCACTTTTTGTGTTTATTAGTATGGCTAATAGCTAACATGATGCATATTTGTTTTGTGGGGGTTGGCTTGGATTGGATGTATACAGTTCTAAAGTTGGTGGCTTCCTTTTTGGGATTCTATTGAGCCAAATTCATTTTAATGTGTAAATTTCTACTGAAATCCTACATACTAGGTATCTGTCCCTTCACTACTTTGATGCATACTTGTATTACATGTATCAGTCCTTTGATTATATATGAGTATCAGTTCTTTAGAATGGAAGATTAAATGCTAAAGTTCATATGGCTTCCCCTTTCAATTCTGATATAGCTGAAAGTAGCCAAGATTTAGCTATATTTTAGCTATATGCTAAAAATTTCTTGTAGTTTGTAGTGAATTTTGTTCTCAGTTGATATATGCTATAAAAAAACTTTTTGTTCCCAATTGATATCATTTTGTAGAAACATGTATACATAATGATTAAATCTATTCTCTTGTTCTCTCTGGAAAAACATGGAAAAGAAAAGTTGTACTGTGATGGGAGCGATTTGCTCCAGATTTGCTACATATTTTGGTTTACTTGTATAAATATAGATTTTGTATGTTTAAGATGTTATATGAAAGTCATTATTTTGGTTGTATGTGTGCAGTTGGATTTTTTGGTGTAGAAACACATTTGTTAATATAATCTATTTATATTATAGTCCTTTAATGTATGTGATCTTCTGGATTATATTGATATTATTTGTTCGATTCATAATTTATAATTATAAATAGAATTTTGGCTATACAAAATTTAGCTTCCCTTGACGGTTAAATCCTGTTGCAGAAGGGCTTTGCATTGACGATTTTTAACCAGGAATAAATGATTTTCTTGACGGTTTTTTGCCATAAACAAACAATTTTTCTTGATGGCTACTAGCCGTCATCTAGGCCCGAGTCATGGAAAGCTTTTACCTACATTGACAGTTTCTTCAAATTGATATCTTGACGGCTAAAAACACTCAAGAAAACTATTTCATATGACGGTCAAAACTTTCAAGAAAATGGGAACTTTTCTTGACTCTGGTCTACTTGACGGATCCATAACCATCAAGATAACCCTTTCTTGATGGAGATTAACCGTCAAAAAAGCTCTTTTTCAGAAATACCCTCCTAGATGTCGTATCGTAGTACATGTACCCTAAGTATGAAGCCACATCAACTCATAGAGTCCCAAATCTAGATTCATCCTTAGTGTAATGCATCAAGCAATAATCATCGTACCATGTTAATGCTACTGAGCATTTACCATGACTATACTAGAATCAGGAAATTTATTGACATATAACGAGCATGATTAGGTAGCACAAAGAGTCGCACCTCAGTGCACTCATATATATTATACCATAGTACACACTTAGAATAGTACCATCATGTGTACAGGTAATCAAGTCAGGAACATAGTCAAATAATCAAGGATAGTATTACGCATAAAAATATGATCTTTATGCAAATCAACACAAAATAGGGACTTCTATGCAATTTTGGATATAAAAGAGGGTCTAGCTAATTTATGTGCACAAAAAGGGGTCTTTGTGCAATTCTACACAAAAATAGAGATTCCTGCATAATTCTGCATACAAACAGGGATCTCTGCGTAATTCTCACACAAACAGGGGGTCTCATGTGCAAAAATACGCTCACGAAGAGATTCTGTGCAAAATTACGCACATGAAATGACATTTGCGTAAAAATACGCGCAGGAATGGATTCGACTACAAAATATGCGCTTAGAAGGACCTTTGCGTAAAAATACACGTAGGAGTGAATCTAATGCAAAAATGCGCAGAGAGGGGTCTTTGCTTAAAAATATGTGCAGGAATGAATCTGCTGCAAAATATGTACAGAGAGAGGTATTTGCGTAAATTTATGCGCAGGTTGTTGTTCTTCTTCCTGAAGACAACGTAAAAAAGCTTAAAACTTGTTTTTAACCCTAAGATCCTCAATTCAACTCCAAATCTAATAATTCAAAGGTCAAAGTTGCATACAATGAAATTTGCTACAACATGGGACAATTAGTTTCAGAAATACCAAGATTTAAATAGAGCAAATCCTCAAAAATCCTAAAAGGCCTAGAATAGAAACTTAGATATACTCCAAACCGTTCATCAAAACCAAAAATATCAAGAACTAATGTAGTACAAAATCTAAAGATAGACAATATAGACTAAAAATATGGAAATAAATCAAAAGAATGCAAATGAGCAATGTAGTCTCTCAAGTAGTGCAAGATGTACTTGCCTAGGGTTGGTGGAGAAAATAAATGAGTGAATAAGAAGAGAGAGAGAGAGAGAGAGAGAGAGAGAGAGTGGAAGTGAATATTTACAGGGATGGGGGTTGGTGGCTCCCCTAAATCCTAACCCTAAATCAATGTCTAACCCAAGTCAAGTCTAAATATCATGTAACGTGATCATAAGTAAATAAAATAAAACAAATAATTAGGATCACGACACGGTCCAGTTTTCCATCATCAAAGCAGTGAACTACACCTACAACTAGACAATGATAGGGGGTAGCTGTCACGACCCGGTCCTAATTTCTTGGGTCGAATCGGATCATGCCCAGCCTGCACCGTTGTTGAGACGGCGGCAGTAAGCTGTATCACTCATGCAGGTAAATAAAACAACACAGTCTAATTGCCACAACTTTAATAATTTGAATAGTTTAAAACTTTTTACAATAAAATGAAAGATACATCTGAGATACATTATTTCCACAAATATCATGAATTATAAAAGAAGAAGAAAAATCTAGGCAACCAGCTCATCAGTCTCGAGATCATCGTCCTCTAGTTGGGACCTCGGGAAATATCGCAGAACAAAGCCTCATCAGTGATACCTAAAATGTTGGGTCTCCAGTCAGGAGGGAGCAAAGTACAATTTATGCTAATTTGACATTTGAAATAATAATAGAATCATGCACTTTTAAACAATTTTGAAACCAACAATTTAAGCAGTTACAGTTTTAAAACAGTTACAGTTCTGTGATGTGAATAGGTAATGAAATATGACCGGCTTGGGTTTGTTACAGTTCAGATACGGCTTATCTCCGTGTGTATGAGGGGTAAACTAATAGTTACAGTAGTTACAGTAGTTTGGATGTGGTCATACTCATTACACTACTCCCCCAGTCCCCAAACAGTTACAGTAGTTAGAGTAGTTACAGTCAATGCTCTCAGGGAGAGTTCCGTGTTGCATCGTGGTTTAAACTTACAGTAACGCGATTATTAAATAACTGTAAACTAACACGAAATGTACTTGCCTTTGTTTTATTGACTGGATTCGTTTGTTGATTCCGGGGTGATGCTAGTACAGTCCTCGAAACCCTACAATTGTGAATTAACTCAGATTTCAGGTTTACCAATCTAGCTACGCTAGTTGAAATCTCTATTTGTGTCCTAGTCCAATTTTAATTCTTTAATTAACCAAACACGAAAAATACGATTATTAGTGCGTTGATTTAGTACGAGGGAAAAAGATCGTTTTAAACTTTTGAATTCGGAAAACTTCGTCGATACCAGATTAATTATTAAAACTTGGTATTTTTATAGTATATAAATATAAAGCTAATTTTCTTATTTAGTGAGAAATACATAATTTTTAATTAAATAGAAACTTGTCAATTTTAGGTGAGAAAATCTTCATTATTTTTTTATACGAAAATAGCTTTTTATTCAATTTACTCGTTTAATACAAAAATTCACAAAATCAGAAATAACTAAAATCTAATCTACCAATTACAGTTACAGACCACAGCCAGCTGGACTTATGTCCATTACAATTTATTTACATAAATTGAAATAAGACAAAACTGCCGTTAGTCCTAAACTTTAAATAAATAAAATATGAATAAAATTAAATAGTAAAAATAAAGATAAATATAGAGTCTCAGATATGGTCCAATCCTCAACTGGCTAATGCCTCAACGTCCGGGTGGAGCCGATTTCGTTTGCACTTAGCCGGGTCCATTGACCGATACGGTCGTCACCAAAATCCAAATATTAAATAAAATTCTGAAATCCATTTTAAATTCATTTTTTTAAAATAATCTAGAATTTACGGAAAAATCCGGCAGCATCTCCTCTATTTTTGGTCAACCCAAAAACTGGGAAATAGCGCCGATAATTTTCCTGCAAATCCCAAACCAGGGAAACCCCAAAATATATATATATAAAATACACACAACCAATCCACAGATTAATTCGGGACGACCCAAAATAATTTTTAGAAGTCCTATTCCAACCCAAAAACTCACAAAACGCTACCGAAAAAATCCGGAAAGCCAAAACATACCAAAAACCAATTCCCGAAATATTCCGGAAATCCAAAATAATCCACAGAACCTTTCCGAAGGTTCCGGAAAAATACGACGTGTAACACCCAGTTTTCTGAAATTGGGTTATTTTTGAAAATTTATTATTTTTATTATTTATTAGTGGTATTTTAGTCATGATATGATCTTTGGTGATTTTTAGTTAATTAAAACGATTTTTCTAAGTCATGACTTTGTGACTTTACTAGTATAACCCTAGTGTAAACCCTAGAGATTTCATAACCTAGAGACTAACCATGATCATGTGAGCCTAGCCATAGGTTTAGAACATCAAATTAGTGATTTTTGGCCAAAAGGGTATTTTGGTAATTTACTAGACTTTATTTGTGATTATGTGATTTTTTTAATATTAATTAATCATGGTTAAGTATCATGTTTAGTCCCTAACCTATCTCACCCTAATCTAGAGGTTAGCTACTAACCTAGAAGCTTTGGGATGGATATTTAGTCATAGGTTAAAGTGGCATAAATATCTAGATTGCCTTTATTGATATTTTGCTTAAACCATTCAAAATATCTCAACCTTTACACAAAAGTCTTGCCTTAACCATGAAGGAAAGGGCAAGGACACCCCCCTTGCCATGGCCGGCCAAGGACCCCCCTAGCAGCCACACATTCTATATAATCCCCTTACATTAATTCATGAACATTTTACATGAATTTTAATCCCACAAAATCCTATTTTCTTCAAACACCCACAACTTGATCAATATTGATCCAAATTCACTCTAGTCTTTTGCATTGGGACCCTACAACATCAAGGGTGCTAAGGGAGTCTAGCAATCCAGAATTTGGAAGCTTTGGGCATCACCAAGTTGAAGGAAGCACACCCCCTCTTTAGTGATTTTTCCTTGGAATTGCACAAATAGGTAAATGCCCTCAAACTTAGTTAAAACTCTGTTTTTTCTTCATAAATTCATGCATATAGGACTACCATAACTGTGGGTCAAGTTTGGTGAAAATTAGAGTTGGTTTGGTGTCCGTATCGGACACGTATCCTAGCCTATAAACCCTTGTTTGGTGAAATGCCGCAGAGGATCTGTTTTTGTTGAAATATAAAACAAATTACACTTTCTTGTAGCCCTAGACATGTAGGTCACAGATCAACTTGACTGAGCACGTTTTCGTGCTGTGTCCGTGTCCAAAACGGACACGAACCCATTGCACGAGGCTCGCGTGCGTGCCCTGCTACCCCACCCTTCGTGCTCACTGCACAGAGTACTAGGACACGAGAAAATTGACATGGACACGGGGGCAATGTCTGCGAACATGCCCCTAAAGTTTGGTGTCGCGTCGTGTCGTGTCGAGTGAGAAATCTCACTCGCACTGGACACGCGCTGTCAGCGCACACGCACGCGGGGGCAACTTCGTGCATATCGTGTCATGCGGACACGACACTTGGGCACCTCGTGGTGACACGAGCGTGTAGTCCATCATGTGGCGTACACGAGGACACGAGCACGAGATGTGTTGTGTCCTGTGTCACGAGCTCGAGGCGCTCGACCGCGTGCACGACGCGGTCTGGACTCGTGTATCAGTCGTGTTTTTCACGACTGATACGGTCTTCGTATCGTGTCGTAGAGTGTCGTGGACACGTATCAGTGTGTCCATCGTGTAGCCCTATGTGTGGGCTATACGTATGCATGACCACGAGACGTGTCGTGTCTCGTGGTGTGTCCACGAGCGTGTGGAACGCGTGCACGATGCTGTGCACGCATGTGAGTATCAGGATTTACCCGATTGGGTTTTGTGAGTCGTGGACACTTCAATTCGTGTCGTGGTGTCGTGTCAGGTACGTAGGACACTAGGGGACACTTGGGGCATCAATTACCAACCTATGGATTCGAGTCTTAGCTCGATTTTGTGTGTGAAATTGGGTTTACCTAGTTTCGAGTGCACAGTGCCTTTATTCCAGATTTTGGGTTATTCCCAGTTTTGCAAATTCGAATTTCAAACCTAATTTTAATATGATTTATACATGTATTAGTGTGTTTTTAGTATATATATACGTAGTATATATGTATGTGTGAGTGTAGGTGAGTTTTGAGGATTTGTAGTTGTGTATACTTGTAGTTGTGTATGTATATACATATACATGTATATATGTGCACTGTGTATATGTGCACTGTGTTATGTTTGGGGGCTGTTTCCTAATTCCAGGAAACTGGAACCCCTCCCCCTTTTCCTGTCAGTGAGTCCAGCCCTCTCTCTCACTGTTCAGTAATTCTCTCCCTCTCTCACTTTCTTCCCTCTCTATATATATGTAATATATATATATATATATATATATATATATATATATATATATAGGTTTGTATATATATATGTATATATATATATATATATATATATATATATATATATATATATATATATATATGTATATATATATATATATGTATATATATATATATATGTATATATATATATATATGTATATATACATATATATATATATATATATATATATATATATATATATATATATATATATATATGATATATATACATTTTTGGTATTAGATATATAGTGACATTGTATATATGTGGGTTTTGGTATTGTATATAGTTACGCCCATATTGATATATAGGTAGTAGGTAGATGTGTATATCTATATATATAGATATATATATATATATATATATATATATATATATATATATATATATATATATATATATATATATGATATATATACATTTTTGGTATTAGATATATAGTGACATTGTATATATATGTGGGTTTTGGTATTGTATATAGTTACGCCCATATTGATATATAGGTAGTAGGTAGATGTGTATATCTATATATATATATATATATATATATATATATATATATATATATATATATATATTATATATATATATATATATATATATATATATATGACTTACTAAGTATAGGTTATATGGAAACCTATGACAATAGCCTATGGCCAAGATACTAGCCTATGGCCTTGGGGCTAACCTAATGACCAAAATCCTAACTAATTGACCCTTGTTGACTAAGGGTTGACCAAAGTCAACCTTAGGTCAAATTTGACCTAGTTAACCTAGAATTGACTAGGAATGACCTAAAATAACTAGTTTAACTAGTTTGACTAGTGTTGACCTAACTTTGACTAGTTTGACTTTAGAGTTGACCAGAGTTGACCAAGAGTTGACTTTTGACCAGATTGACCTAGAATCATGTAGTATGTATTGTATACTTTATTTTTACCATTGTGGATACATTGTGACTTGTATTGCTCTGATTAGGAGCCATACATCTCTCCTCAGGCAGTATATCCTCTTCAGACATTCAGTTATCAGGCGAGTACATTCTCTGACCGTTTCATACTTGCCAGGATTTATATTCTTACTCTAGATACTTTACTTGATGCTGACATGATTGTTATCACGGATTGGTACTATATGGATCTTTTTATGAGATGTTATCCCCCTCGGGAGTATCAGATACTTTTGTCACGTGTGTTTCACTTACATCATGTATCTCATGCTTCTATTTTCATGTATCTTCATGTATCAGCTAGTGACTCATGTACTCTCATGATCACCGAGCCTTCATGAATCTTCATGAATCACTCACGTATCACCCAATTATGGGCTTATCACGAATCTTAACATAACTTGAACGGATCCTTGTGTATTGATTGGGGATGGGGGAGTGGAAATAGTCATGTGGATATTACCCCAGTAGCTGTAGTCATGAATCACTTCTAGCTGTAGCCATGAATCTCCTATGCCATTTCACATGTCTATATTTACTCTGACTCACTAGACACTGCTAGTTCTCTATTATAGTAGATATTTTATTACAGTTATCTCTTTTGCTACATGTATCTTCCTTCAGCGTTTCCTGTATTTTACTCTATTATATGCTTTATATTTCCTATCATACTATGCACTGCGTGAGATGTATTATGCTCGTTCCTGTCCTGATTGGACTTGTTGAAAATATTACAGAGGATGAGGATGAGGCCCTGGTGTCTACCTATTATGGAGCAGGACTAGATGATACTTATGTTGTGGACCCTCAGCAGGATCCACCTACAGCTGAGGATGTTGCCCCAGTAGTCTAGGCTAGTTTAGCTAGACAGTCTTTTCTGTATTATCATTTTGCCTCACATCTGAGTTGTATTTTGAGATGTTGAGATATATAGACTCTTAGACTTATTGTATTATGAGTTGACATTCTGGATGTTATGTATCCTAGACACTTAGACTTATTTCATCTATTCTACTGTTCTCTTTGAGTTACTGTCTATCTATCTATCTTTCATTCTTCTACCTAGATGTGATTGAGATTGTATTCTGTTTGTCACCTCCATTTGGAGAGTATAAACTGTACAGGTACTTTTATATTGTTAGATGATTGACCTAGGACAGCGTTCTACCGCCGACACTGCAGCGTAGGCTGGACGTACCCACTTCTTGTGCCCCTATACAGGGTACGGGTCGTGACACGACGTCACTAAAACCGAATTCCCAAGGGAAATCGGGGACCATTCTCATCACAGACAGTAGAGAAATAGGACGGGACAGGGGTTATACCTCGGGTTGCTCGGCTAGAGCTCTCAGATGAAATAATAGAAAGAATTTGAGATCCAGACAGCAAAAGAGACTCGGAACAGCGCTGGTTCGGAGTCCGAGACGCGACGGGGCGCTGAGACAGCAGCGAACAGCGGCAACGCTGCCACAGAATAGCAGATCGGGTCACGAGGTCGCAGCCAGGGGAGTGCGCGGGCTAGGGCACGCGCCTAGGTCAGTGGGGAGGCCGACAGGGGGTGGCCGGAGCGCTGGAGAAAGAGGCTCGGGTTCGGGGTGCGCTGGCGAAAGCTCGGCCACGCGGGCTCGGGCGCAAGCGGGATCCGGTGGCGGAGGCCGGCAGGGTGTACGCGCGGCTCCGCTGGATGGGCGGCCGTCGGCGGGAGGGGGCGCGCTGGGGCGCGGCGTCGAGGGAGTCGGAGGCCGACGGGTCCTCGGGGTCGAGCGGAGAAGCTCGGGGCCGAAGCTTCGGGAGAAGGGTTGAGGGAGAGATTGGTAAAGTGATGGAGAAGTTCTCCTCTTTTGAGTGAATTTGATGAGAAGAAGGAGAGAGTGGTGAGTTATTCTCTGTTGTGAGAATAAGTAGTGGGGGAAACGTTAGAGTTATAAGGGGAGATGATGGGGGAGCTTGTGGAGAGGAGAATAAGGGGGTTATGGAACGTGGAAAGTTGGGGGAGTGTGCTGGTCCTTCGGGACCAGCTCTCCAAATGTATTTTTTTTTAATATCATTAACCAAACAAATTTTAGGAAAGAAAAGGGATTGGGTTCGGCTCAGGCTCGGGTCTGGGTTCAGACTCGGGTCTGGGTTTGAACTCAAAAATCCACGTTATTTAATTTTTTTGAAATCATTTTAACACTCAAAAGATATAATACTAATAATAATATTATTAGAAATACTAATAATAATACTAAAACAATAATAATAATTTATCACAAAAATATGGGTTTTACAATCTTCCCTCCTTAGAAAATTTTGTCCTCGAAATTAAAGGCAGGGTAGGAGAATCAAACAGGTACGGGAACTACACTCGTAACTCGGGTCCAACAATAAGAATTTCCAAGGCAGTCGTGGATGAGACGGTTTATGATATCATCCATGTAGAAAAATACAAAAGCGAACCAAGGTATACGAGGTTGATCAGACCATTATGCACCGGTCCTGATTAGACAATATATTAGTGGATGCACCCAATAAAATACTGTCATGATCAAGCTTGATAAAGAGATAGCTTGCAAAACTAGGCTGACTTAGCAGCATCAGTCAAGTTTAGAACAAAAAGATAAGAAGTAGGAGTTTAAGTGATGGCTCAAATTCTGATCTTCTTCTCACCTCTGACTACGCTTGCAACTGGTTTCTCTGGCACTGAAAGGTTGAGTCCAATCTTCGGCTCTAAATTATCTAATATGGGACTCAGATCCGGAATGTAGCGTCTGAGCTGTGATACGTAGAAGACATTGCACACTCTCAAGATTAGCTGATAGAGCTAACCGGTACGCTACTTCCAACTCGTCTTAAAACTTCAAATGGCCTGATGTACCTGGCTCAACTTTCCTGCTCTGCTAACACTGATCGTTCCTCTGGTAGGAGAAAATCTTCACAAAAGACGCTATCTCCTTCTTCAAACTCCACTAATTAACGATGCTAACTTGGTAGTTGTTGTAAGGAAACTCTACCAATTTTAAATGATCTTCTCCAAGACCCTCTAATTTCCAAAACACAAGATCTAACATATCTTCAAGCGTCTGGATTATTTTCTTTGATTGTCCGCCGGTTTGTACTCCATAAATCCGGTAGGGGTACCTCTCGTACAATGCTGCCAACTTCTCGGTGAATAAACTAACCTTGAAGGGAATAAAGTGTGCTGACTTAGTCAGTCGGTCTACTATAATCCAATTGGTGCCCTTCCCTCCTTAGGAACAAGGCAATCCTTACTCAAAGTTCATTGTTATATGCTTCTACTTCCACTCCGAATTGTCCAGCGACTGCAACAAACTTGTTGTTCTCTTGCTAAATTCCTCATGTTGACAAATTCACATCTAATCCCATACCTGGAATTATCCTTCTTCATTCCATAGCACCAATAAATGGAGGCATATTCCGATACATCTTATTAGCTCCTGAATATATGGAATACTGCGACTGGTGCATTTCTTTCATCAACTCGTTCCTCCGTTTGTCAGCCGATACGTAAAGTCTCGTACCATTCTTCAGAGTTCCACTGCTGATCAATTTAGAAACCCTCAAGTGTTCCTGCCAACACTTGATCTCTAAGCCTGCAAAGTGCCTCGTTTTGAAACTACGTTATCTTGATTTTGTCCATCAGCCTCGAGCTTCATCAATACTGAATCAGCATCCAACTCCGTCCTTCTATCTCCAGGTAGTATAACCTCCAGTCCAAGCTTCTCGACGTCTTCTAGTAGGTGCCACTCCTTGGTTAAGAACATCGCCACTGGGTATCGACTAAGTGTATCAGCGATCACATTAGCCCTACCCGGGTGGTATAGCGGGTCGATATTGAAATCCTTCATCAGCTTCAGCCATCTTCTTTGTCTAACATTCAGCTCTTTCTGAGTGAAGACATATTTCAGAATTTTGTAGTCCGTATATTTTTACTCCCTTTCCATAAAAATCATGCTTCCATAGCTTCAAAGTAAAGATAATTGCAGCAAATTCAAAATTAGGTGTGGGATAATTCTTCTCGTGAGTTTGTAGTTACCTAGATGTGTAAGCAATTACTTTCCCATGTTGTTGAAGAACGCAACCCAGTCCTTTTCCAGAGGCATTACTGTAAATTGAGAAACCATCGGTTCCTGCGGGTAGCGCAAGGATTGGTGTAGTGGTAAGTCTCTTCTTCAGCTCCTCAATGCCGCCTGGCAATCTTTCGTCCAGATGAACTCTTCATTCTTCCAAGTGAGCTTCGTCATCGGCTCAGCAATCTTGGAAAATCCTTCACGAACTTCTGATAGTAGCCAGCCAAGTTCAAGAAACTTCTGAATTAAACTTGGGGTATACCACTTTTCAACAGCAGCTATCTTCCATCGAAATTTCTTCTCTTGACAACATGGCCAAAAATCCACCTTGTCAAAGAAAATCCACGTTCAGATAACTTACCATAAAACTTCTTTTTCTTTAAAGTTTCCAGAACTTTCCTTAGATGTTCTTCATGCTCTTCTTCAGTCTCCGAATATATCAGAATGTTATCTATGGAGAAGATAAACTGATTCAAATACTCATGAAAAACTCTGTTCATGAGATTTATGAACACAGCAGGAGCATTTGTCAGTCCAACGTCATGACCAAAGAAAACTACCCATACTTGGTGTTTGAACGCCGTCTTGGAAATATCCTCCTTCCTGACTTTGATTTGATGGTAGTCAGATCTTAAGTCAAACTTCGAAACACCCTAACTCCACACAAACAGATCAAACAGATCCTCGATCCGGGCAGAGGGTACTTGTTCTTTAGTGTCTGGTAATCGATGCACATCCGTTGTTCCATCCTTCTTGGTCACAAACAAGATAGGTGTTCCCTAAGGTGAAGTTCCTTCCTGAATAAATCCTAGAGCCTTCATTGATCTGGTCCTTCATCTTCTTGGCCTCCTTCGGGTTGACTCTGTAACATACTTTAGAAATAGGGAAAGAGCCGGGGACTAGGTTAATGGTGAAACCTATGTCTAGATCTGGGATAATCCGGGAAGACTATCAGGAAAAATATCTGCCATAAAGGTGTAACTAAGAATTTTATTCATGTGGAGAATTACAGCAAAAACTCTTATGATTGATCTAAGGACATCCTGTTACAACTTCCAAAAAAAAATAGATAATGCTATTCAGCAGTCCTAGGTACTATTCTTCATGGTTCTGGCTCTTGCATGAGCAGTCTCCAACTGCTTCATCTTCTATGAACCTCGAGTATGCATCATGCCTTATTGTAGGAGGCAGGGTCTGCTGGATATGAAGAGAGTCCCTAGGTTGTGGCCTAACAGGTGTTGCTGGAATAGGTATTCTGGTATGATGGAAAGATAAGGGGCAATTCTTTACCCGATGTTCAGCAGTTCCACATACCAAACATTTCCCTAATCTCTTACGACAAATATTGGCTTGGTGACCAGGCCTTTTACAGTAGTCACAAACCAATAGCTTCTTACGATATATCTGCCGGATAGGGCTCAAAATGTCTTCTAGATTTCAGGGGTACCCCTCCTAGGGTGAGGTTCCGCTCCAACTTGGTTTAAGATAGCTAAGGCTACATCATTGACGTTCTTCATGTCTTCTCTCGTGATATTCATCTGTTCCTGCTAGGCTTCATCTTGAGCTTTCTGGGACTCCATGATTACTTGAAATAGGGCAACCATTTGGAAGGTGTTTGCTGGTACTGGTGGAGCAACAGGAATGGGTACTTTCCCAAGGAAATGCAACTCAGTTTGAGAAGATGTAGGAATCGCCAGTGTAGTAAAAACTTCACTGGATGCATTATGGGGACGGTCAATCAGCTGCGAGAGAATAAACCCTGGACTTGGTTGAGGAGATGGGGTATGATCCGGAGATGACACCTCATCGCCAGCAGGATTGGTCTTGTCAATGGTCATTCTCTGGAAGGTTTAGGATGCAAACATAAGCAAGGTATCCTACCAGTCTATAATCAA
Source organism: Iris pallida (assembly GCA_029216955.1). Lineage (NCBI taxonomy): Eukaryota > Viridiplantae > Streptophyta > Magnoliopsida > Asparagales > Iridaceae > Iris > Iris pallida. Next base: position 17,678,881 of record JANAVB010024994.1, read on the forward strand.
ACAAACATATTTATTTAATATATTTCGGTCCTATTTTGTGACAAATTGGTGTTCTAATTGTTTCTAAATATGTTTTCCTAAGTTGTTGTTCAGACCTGCATGGGCCACCACTAAAAATATGTCACGATCCGGTTCCAATTTCTTGGGTCGAATCGGATCATGCCCAGCCTGCACCGTTGTTGAGACGGCGGTAGTAAGCTGTATCACTCATGCAGGTAAATAAAACAACACAGTCTAATTGCCACAACTTTAATAATTCGAATAGTTTAAAACTTTTTACAATAAAATGAAAGATACATCTGAGATACATTATTTCCACAAACATCATGAATTATAAAAGAAAAAGAAAAATCTAGACAACCAGCTCATCAGTCTTGAGATCATCGTCCTCTAGTTGGGACCTCGGGAAATATCGCGGAACAAAGCCTCATCAGTGATACCTAAAATGTTGGGTCTCCAGTCAGGAGGGAGCAAAGTATAATTTATGCTAATTTGACAATTGAAATAATAATAGAATCATGCACTTTTAAACAATTTTGAAACCAATAATTTAAGCAGTTACAGTTTTAAAACAGTTACAGTTCTGTGATGTGAATAGGTAATGAAATATGACCGGCTTGGGTTTGTTACAGTTCAGATACGGCTTATCCCCGTGTGTATGAGGGGTAAGCTAATAGTTACAGTAGTTACAGTAGTTTGGATGTGGTCATACTCATTACACTACTTCCCCAGTCCCCAAACAGTTACAGTAGTTACAGTAGTTACAGTCAATGCTCTCAGGGAGAGTTCCGTGTTGCATCATGGTTTAAACTTGCAGAAAAGCGATTATTAAATAACTGTAAACTAACACGAAATGTACTTGCCTTTATTTTATTGACTGAATTCGTTTGTTGATTTCGGGGTGATGCTAGTACAGTCCTCGAAACCCTACAATTGAGAATTGACTCAGATTTCAGGTTTACCAATCTAGCTACGCTAGTTGAAATCTCTATTTGTGTCCTAGTCCAATTTTAATTCTTTAATTAACCAAACACGAAAAATACGATTATTAGTGCGTTGATTTAGTACGAGGGAAAAAGATCGTTTTAAACTTTTGAATTCGAAAAACTTCGTCGATACCAGATTAATTATTAAAACTTGGTATTTTCATAGTATATAAATATAAAGCTAATTTTTTTATTTAGTGAGAAATACATAATTTTTAATTAAATAGAAACTTGTCAATTTTAGGTGAGAAAATCTTCATTATTTTTTTATACGAAAATACCTTTTTATTCAATTTACTCGTTTAATACAAAAACTCACAAAACCAGAAATAACTAAAATCTAAGCTACCAATTACAGTTACAGACCACAGCCAGCTGGGCTTATGTCCATTACAATTTATTTACATAAATTGAAATAAGACAAAACCGCCGTTAGTCCTAAACTTTAAATAAATAAAATATGAATAAAATTAAATAGTAAAAATAAAGATAAATATAGAGTCTCAGATATGGTCCAATCCTCAACTGGCTGATGCCTCAACGTCCGGGTGGAGCCGGTTTCGTTTGCACTTAGCCGGGTCCATTGACCGATACGGTCGTCACCCAAATCCAAATATTAAATAAAATTTCGAAATCCATTTTAAATTCATTTTTTTAAAATAATCTAGAATTTACGGAAAAATCCGGCAGCATCTCCTCTGTTTTTGGTCAACCCAAAAACTGGGAAATAGCGCCGATAATTTTCCTGCAAATCCCAAACCAGGAAAACCCCAAAATATATATATATAAAATACACACAACCAATCCACAGATTAATTCGGGACGACCCGAAATAATTTTCAGAAGTCCGATTCCAACCCAAAAACTCACAGAACGCTACCGGAAAAATCCGGAAAGCCAAAACATACCAAAAACCAATTCCCGAAATATTCCGGAAATCCAAAATAATCCACAGAACCTTTCCGAAGGTTTCGGAAAAATACGACGTCACTAAAACCGAATTCCCAAGGAAAATCGGGGACCATTCTCATCACAGACAGTAGAGAAATAGGACGGGACAGGGGTTATATCTCGGGTTGCTCGGCTAGAGCTCTCAGATGAAATAATAGAAAGAATTTGAGATCCAGACAGCAAAAGAGACTCGGAACAGCGCTGGTTCAGAGTCTGAGACGCGACGGGGCGCTGGGACAGCAGCGGACAGCGGCAACGCTGCCACAGAACAGCAGATCGGGTCACGAGGTCGCAGCCAGGGGAGTGCGCGGGCTAGGGCACGCGCCTAGGTCAGCGGGGAGGCCGACAGGGGGCGGCCTGAGCGCTGGAGAAAGAGGCTCGGGTTCCGGGCGCGCTGGCGAAAGCTCGGCCACGCGGGCTCGGGCGCAAGCGGGATCCGGCGGCGTAGGCCGGCGGGGTATGCGCGCGGCTCCGCTGGACGGGCGGCCGTCGGCGGGAGGGGGCGCGCTGGGGCGCGGCGTCGAGGGAGTCGGAGGCCGGCGGGTCCTCGGGGTCGAGCGGAGAAGCTCAGGGCCGAAGCTTCGGGAGAAGGGTTTAGGGAGAGATTGGTAAAGTGATGGAGAAGTTCTCCTCTTCTGAGTGAATTTGATGAGAAGAAGGAGAGAGTGGTGAGTTATTCTCTGTTGTGAGAATAAGTAGTGGGGGAAACGTTGGAGTTATAAGGGGAGATGATGGGGGAGCTTGTGGAGAGGAGAATAAGGGGGTTATGGAACATGGAAAGTTGGGGGAGTGTGCTGGTCCTTCGGGACCAGCTCTCCAAATGGATTTTTTTTTTTTAATATCATTAACCAAACAAATTTTAGGAAAGAAAAGGGATTGGGTTCGGCTCAGGCTCGAGTCTGGGTTCGGACTCGGGTCTGGGTTTGAACTCAAAAATCCATGTTATTTAATTTTTTTGAAATCATTTTAACACTCAAAAGATTTAATACTAATAATAATAATAATATTAGAAATACTAATAATAATACTAAAACATTAATATTAATTTATCACAAAATTATGGGTTTTACAGTGGCACCATAATCCACGATGAGACACTGTCCCATGCCATGATCAGGTGCAAATACAAAGTATAGGTGCACAGGTTACCGATATCAGGCACTATATACATGATCAATAAGAAAAAAATACGTATACCAGGACTGGGGAGTGATATATTTACCCTCCTTAGAAAAATTTTGTCCTCAAAATTTCAGCTAAGACAAGATAGAGAAATCAGGGCAAGCTTATTCATGCAATCACATCAATCTACCAGTCAACAAGAGAAAAATCATCTACACTAAAAGGTGCTAACTAAGCACGGAAATCGAATTATGAAGGCATAAGGATAAATATGTCTTCCTAGTCAATTGGGTAGGAATCCGTCCTTACCGTCCTACGCTGACTCCCAATATGGACAAGGGTCAATGCTTGAGATAAATCGGTACTAATGACTTAACCAAGAACAAGACTCTGCCCAGAACGTACTCTCGTAGTCAAGACACGTAATGGATATCACGTAACACATGATAGAAAGCAGAAGAGTGAGACGAGAAAGTCGTCTTCACTTGCTGAATATAGAACTTCAAAGAAACATAATAAAGAATACTCAAAACTTACCCACAACATGATCACCCTCAGCCATCCTCTGCTCTAATACTCTAAAATCTGTCTGCCTTTGAACCTGTTGCCTTCCCCGACCTTGCTGTTGTGGCCTCTGCTTACCCGCCTGAATGATCCATTTTTTTAATTTTAATTTTAATTTTAAAGTTAATGTTATTTTTATTTTTAACCTTTAATGTCAATTTTAATTTAAATGTTAATATTAATATTAATATTAATATTAATATTAATATTAATATTAATGTTGATGTTAATTTAGTATTATAATTTATCTTGTCAATTATTATGTCAGACGACACGTAAACCGTCACGTAACGAGTAATACTTTGGAGGAATATTTTGGAGGACAAATTATAGCAATTTTCGATTTCTTTCATTCTTCTCCTTTGTCCTTCTCTTTTGTAACGAGTAAGTCCTTGTATGATGGAATTGACTCAACCACTCAACATGGAGTCATTTTATGTTGGGTCGTCCTTTTGTCAATGTTGTCAGAATCGGACCGCACCGACCGGGTCCGACCGGTTTTGCCAAAAAAAGGGTCTAGTCTGGCTTGAACCGGTGTTTTTCAAAAAATCGTTGGTTTTTTCATAACCGTGTTTAACCAGGGAACCGGCCAAACTTGTTCACATATGAACCGGCCGGCCAATTTGTTTTTTTTTTAAACTAAAAAATATTTATCGCGTGAGCTTTGAATCATTTGGTTCTTGTTTGATTTGAAAGACCTTATAATTGTAAAATTAAACCAAACCAAATATACTAAGAACCAAATCAAACCAGAAGTAAATGCGAATGTATTATTTATTTGAATTAAACCAAATATCTGTTTGAGTTCCGATTGAACCTCGATTCTACCTATACCAAAAGAAAATAGGTTAAATCACCGGTCCAATTTTAAAATATCACCTTTTGTCCATATCTAGAAGACTAGAAGTCTAAGGAAGACGATATCTCATTCCTCTTTCAAAAGTGCTGGCCGACGCAAATCCATAAACATCGTTAATTAATATAAATATATATAATCAACGACAGTAGTAGTAGTAACAAATCCATAAACATCGTTAATTAATTATTCTTAATGGGTTATTACAGAACGACAGTAGTAGTAGTAGTATCAACTAGATCTCCTCTACAATCTTATGGAGTAGCTAGCTAGCTAGGAATTATATAAATATATATAATCAACGCAAGGGATGGTAATTAATCGCTAGCTTGCTAGCTAGTGTCTGTCGACGAAGTCTTTGATGGCGAGGACGAGCTCTTGGCAGCGCTTCCCGGTGGTCGGGTCCATGTCGACCGCCATCTTGTTGAGGTAGAAGGAGTGGCCAACCCCTTGGCTCACAAACACCTTCACGTCCTTCCCAGCCCTCTTCACGGCCTCGCAGTACTCCAGATTGGTGTCCCGAATCAAATCACCCGCCGCCACGAAAACAAGGAAGGGAGGCAGCCACAGCCCCGCCATCGGCGCAGCGGCCTCGCCCATTGGGCAGGTGATCGCGTTGTCCTTGGACGACCCCTCCGGCAGCGCAAATGCCAGGAACTTGTCGAGCATGTCCAGCGTCAAGAAGGGGTCGGGCACCCCCTCGAGCTCGGACTTGCTCCTGCTCGAACGCACGAACCCCGGGTGGATGGGGATGCCCCCTGCCACCTTCAACGGGAGCCAGAAGCCCTCCCCGGCCTCTCCGGCCCTCGCGGCCACAGCGTGAACAAGGTTGCCGCCGGAGCTGTCGCCGACGAGGAACACGCGGGAGAAGTCCGCCGACTCCCACAGAGCCGAACCTGCAGCACTCGTGCCATCCTCCCGAGCACTCGCCGCAAGCTCACGGAGCCAGAGGAGGGCGTCGTAGCACGCGTCGAGGGCGGCGGGGAGCCGGTTCTCCGGCGCGAGAGGGAGGAAGGGGGAGACGACGATGGCGGGGATCGAGCTGGCGACACGAGAGTAGAACTGGTGGTACATGAGCCAAGTAGCATGGCTGATGCAAAACCCGCCGCCGTGGAAGTGGAGGAGGACGGGGAGTTTGCCTGCACGGTGGCCGCCGCCACGGCACCCTCGAGGGACGTAGACACGGGCCGAGGGGTGAACGGCGCCGGATATGTCATGGACCGTAATGCCGTCGCGGGGGACGTCGTAGGGAGGCACGGAGTCCATGAGGAACCGAGCTTCGGGAGGGCCGGTCCATGTCCGGTCGACGGTCCCGTCGTCAAAGACACGGAGCCAGCCGGAGACCTCCTCGACAACCTTCCTAGTCTCGGAGCCCATCATATTCTTTTGTGTTCCTCCTAAAGGGATGTGCTGTATATATATGTATGTAGAAGGAAGAGGGAACATGGGAGTTGGGAGGCCTTTTATGGAAGTTCACCGGGCAGGTAATGCACTTCTTTGAAATTTCCTGATTGGACGCTTCTCTTCACTTCTATATTATTTTTAATTGACCTGCTACAGCTAGTCTACACGGAAATTTCTGAACTATCACCAACATGGAATTTCCATGGAATTTCTTGGGGCTTCTTGGGTATCTATATTATATTATATAAAAAAATTGGAAGGCTTTGTTGGTGTTGTTTTTGTTTCTAGAAAAATAGTCTTATTGTTCATATCAAAAAGTGAGTATCTCAATATATAACTTTGTTTGTGTTGAAATGTGTAGATGGGTTATGGTGGGTCACATGGGTGCAATGTGAGAATGTTTTTCTAGTGAAAAAAAAGATTAACTCAATAAAGTATTTATACTTTTTGTCGTACTGATGGAATTATTTCCTTAGGAGCTAAACCACGAACGACTCTAGTTCAAAATTAGGGAGTGTATATTAGTTAGGAATGTAAGTTAATGGACTTAGGAATTTAAAAGACTTGGATTTGGGTTGGGACCGTTGGGTAGATTATATATATAAAACCCCGAACGACTCCGGAATTAGGGAGTGTATATTAGTTAGGAATGTAGGTTAATGGACTTAGGAATTTAAAAGACTTGGGTTTGAGTTGGGTAGATTATATATATATATATATATATATATATATATATATATATATATATATATATATATATAGTGGTAAGGCATGCGACCCGAGTGCTCAGGAGTTCGAATCCCAGTGGGAGCGATTCCGAAAACTAATTACCCCTTCTTCATAGAATAATAGTAATAATAATAACATAAATCTTTTCTAATATATATATATATATATATATATATATATATATATATAAGTTTTGGCTAAAGAAATTAAAAATAATAAATAAAATAATAATAATAATTATTATTATTATAATTATAATTATAAAAATCTATTCTACTATATAATGCAGAAATATAGGCTTCACTGTGGAATTTTTATTCGACAAATACCTTGCATTCCAATCTAAAAACTTAGGCTTCACCATTCTGCTCGGGATGACCAACATCTTCTCAACCGAACCAAGTTTTGTTGCATCAAATTGCGTTACACTTTCTCATCAATGAAAAAAGCCTTCCCCAGTAGAGTCATTTTTTTTGTTTCAACACAAAAATTCCAGAAAGATTGAAACCTTTGTATTATTGTAAAGAAAATAGTACAACGAGACTCTTTAACAAGAATTCTGAGTAAAATAGAATATGGGGATAAGGGCGATGGAGATTAAGCATACTTCGACTTGTTTACTCCGTTGACGATCTGATACAAAAGTTGATGAAGTTTGTCTGTTAATGAACTCTTAACAGTAAGGAAAAATTTTATCACTGAAAGCTCTCTGTCTGAAAGTTCTTAGCAAAGATGTAGCATACATAGCCTCTCTGCGCGTGCCTGTGCGAGGAAGACACTGTCCTCTATTTATAGCTTTTCTTCACTGGAACAGCTATGTGCGTATTTGCAAAAAATATAATATCTTCTGCCTTAGAGACGCATGAAACTGGATAGGCACATGAGCCTTAGGGGTTAGTGGGGAGTGAATGTGTTCGAGAATCACGTATATCTCGCCACCTATTTTGAGACGTGCTGCACGAAACACTTCCATGTCAGCACACAATTTATTTACTATGGATTAGCTATGCATCAAATAATTTTAGATGCATACTGCAAATAATATCTCTTCATGGAAAATAGAATAACTATGTGTCAAATAGTACTTGGACGCATAGCTTTTAACTGCATATTACAAATAATTATTTCGAAAGTAGTCGCATAAGTCTGCACTTTTTACATCTGTTGAAGTGTGATGATGATGGTGACATAATCATTGACATCTTTCTCGTATTCTGACCACTGCACATTTCTCGAGGTTCATATTTTCATATAAGAGACAAGAAAACGTCTTGCGTCAAATGGACCATGTATCTCTCTGACTCGTCTTCGACTATGCGTCTTTTTTAGTCAACATTCAAGCGCCCATAGTGCTTCAGGGACTGCTTCAACTTTGAAAATTTTACATTTTAGGCGCATAAAATCTATACGCCCCTTATTGTATTTTTTATGCTTCTACAAATGCATGCCTTATTTATTTGCTATGCTTATGGTAACCTTCTTATTATTATGTTTCTAATGCCCATGGCCCAAATATCTGAATAAGGGGGGCGTTGAATGAAATTAACTCCTTATGGTAATCTTCCTGTTATTAGCATGCATTGCCATTGCTACTTTCAAAATCGAAATAAAGAATCTGGACATTGGTAGGGGTTAAGTGCATTTCCAATCTTGCTATTATTATGCTGCTTTACATTTATATGCTAATATGCACTTAACCCCTTCCAATGGCAGCTAAAAGGCACCATTCAAATTACTGCCAAACTACCAAATTATTGCTAAAAGGCAGCATGTGCTATTAAGCTGTCACGACCTGCACCCGCTTTTCGGGATGCAGATACGTGTCCAAGTCCAGCAAACACCGCATAGTCGACGGTAGTACGTTGTCTAGCCTGTAATAAACAAAATGCTCATAAAATACTATTTTTATTGCTCATTCACAACAACTAAACCAATTACAATATTCATAAGTTTTACAGTTAATCAAAATACAGTATCTTACAAATATTAAGAAACTACTAACACATCTAACTAGTCTTCTAGGGTTGACCTTCGCATATACCCATGTCTCCCCCGTATAGTCCATAGCGCAAGAATAGGAAGCACGACAAGTCACCTGCAAAGAACCAGTCAAAAAAGGAGCAAAGTACAACCATATTATATTTAATGTTGTTAGCACAAAATACGCTAGAAACAATAAGAAACAATAACGGTCAAGAACATATGAAGAACTAGCAAGATATGAACTAGACATGGAAAGCAATAATAACGAACGAGTAAGCTAATGGAAAAGAAACATGAAGATAAAGAACTGAACTGTGATCAAGAACAATGGAAACAACCATGTGTGTGAAATACCTTTTGGTATGTGAACGACTGGGCTAATACGGCACATCATACGATGGCTATCTACATTTTTGATACGACTAACCCTTACGTAAAGTATATGACTTAGCTATCCACATTAATGTTAATTGGGTTTGTTGTCACGACCCGCACCCTAGAGTAAGGGTACGAGAAGTGGGTATGCCCAGCCTACGTCGCAGTGTCGGCGGTAGAACGCTGTCCTAGGTCACGATATCTAACAATATAAAGCTAAGCAGTTTATACTCCCCGAATGGGGGTGACATAGCAGAATGTAAACTCAATCACATCTAAGGTAGAGCATAATGGAAGATAGATAAAACATGAAATCCAGAAGAGATACCGCAGATAGAAGTCTAAGTGTCTAAGATACACAAACCCAGAAATACATCTCAAAGCTCAAATACAGTAATCCATAAATACAACTCAAGACAACCGAAAACAAGCTATAAGCAAAACCATAGCTATCTATACAACCTCTACTGTGTCTCCTCTAGGCTAGCAGGCAACCTCCAGGCTATCTGTAAAATTTATCAACAGGTCTAGTCAGGACAGGAGCGAGCACAATACATCTCAACAGTTCATAGCAGGTTAGAAAATATAAACATGCAGTAGAGTAAGATACAGGATCTGAAAGAAATACAGTATGTAAACATAGAGAGAACTGTAATAGAAATATCTACTATAAATAGAGAACTAATAGTGGCTAGTGATATAGAGTACAGGATAGCGCATGTGAACAGAAGAGATTAGTACATGATCTACACTAAAGAGTTTCACATGATCTACACTATTATGGAATTGTTCACATGACTAATCGCACTCCCCCGTTTTTCCCCAATCAATACACAAGGATCTAAGCAGGTTATGTTATTGTACATGATATCACATGGGGCCCATGAAAGTATGCACATGATAGTATACATGGGGCTCCGTGAACATGAGAGTACATGATTCACAGGAGTATACATGTATGGTGAAAGCACAGGAGTACATGATGAAAGTGAAACGCACATGACATAATATACCCGATGCTCCCGAGGGGGATAACATCGCATGAAGAGATCCATATAGTACTAATCCGTGATAATGTCGTGACAGCATCAAGTAAGATAATCTAAAGCAGGAATATAATTCTAAGCAGGATATGAAATGATCAGAGAATGTACTCGCCTGATAACCTGAACAGCTGATAAGTATAGGGGTCCAACTGAAGCCACAGAGTCCTATTTAAAGCAACACAAGTTACAAGATGTTCAAGTTGTAATAAATGAATCTCTACAAGCAATCTATATTATTCTAGGTTCTTCTAAGTCAAATCAACTCTAGGTCAACTCTGGTAAACAATCTAGTCAAACTAGGTCAAGTGTTGACTTACAGTTGACCAAACTCTGGTCAAACAGGGTCAATTCTAGTCTAATTATTAAAGATATAAGGTGTACTTCGTTATTCGTACGTCGAAACTTACGACACGCAAATCGAAATAGGATGATTAACGGTAAGGTTAATAATTTTATTATAGTGATCCACGTGTCCGTCTTGTCAATTTCAGCGATGTGAGATCACTGGAATTGACTGATCTCAGTTTTATTGTACTAATCCCGAAATACGAATATTATAAGAATTAATTATTAATTATTTATAAAAAGGTTAAACTCAGAGAAATTATCAACAACATTGTCGGACGATGAAATAAATATCGCCAACGTGTCCAGAATGGTCAAATTAGCTAGGATAGAGTACCCATCGGTCCAATTTGGACACAAGGGCAAAAAGGTAATTTCGGGTCAAAAACGATATCCGTGTCGGAGCCATTTTATACCGAAAAAATTGCAAGAAAACAAGTCTATAAAATATAACAAATTATATGTCCACGAAACCAGAATGACGATACGAACCCAACGGTATATCCAGAATTGAATTTCGTTGATCCGATCTCAATTTGGTCCGTTGATCAGAACTTAGAATTCCGATTTGCACAGAAATGCGTGCCGGAGCCAATGTTCTCAAAACTCAACAACTACATGTCAACGAGTCCAGAATGACGATACGAACTCAACGGTATATCCGAAATTGGATTTCGATGAGCCGATCTCAAAATGACCCGTTGACCCGGATATTGGTATCCGACTTGCACCGAACTGCGTGCCGGATCCAATGTCTTCCAAAACCTAGCAAATTATATGTCAACGAGTCCAGAATGACGATACGAACTCAACGGTATATCAGGAATTGGATTCCGTTGAGCCGGCGTTAAAAAGTCCCGTTGACTGGGACTGTGGGACCCACTTTGTACCGAAAAATATGCCAGGACGCACGTCCTCCAAATCAAACAAATTTTATATAAAAACATGCCAGAACAATGCCACGAGTCTACTGGTGGTGTCAGAAATGAAATCTGGAGTCCCGTGTTCAAAAATAGAATTTTACAAGTTGGAAATTACGAATTCGGATGACCAACTTTGGCGTCGAATTCAACCAATCAAACAAGCTCACAATGAAACAAAACTGGAGGGGTAGTAAGAGGGTTATACCAGCTTCGCACAGGAACTGGTAGCATGCCAAAATGAGCTACGGTGGAGGAGGTACAAGCTGACGAAGTTGACTCCGCGAAATGAGATTGTGACGGAGCGAAGAAATCACCGATCCAACGGTCGAATTCCCGGGAAAACGCGCGCGAAGTCGCTGTGACGGAACGCGAATTCTGGATCGATCTCGCACGCGTCACGACGGAACTTCGTACGAAATGCAGGAATCGACTCGACGGTGCATCCCGGAGGACGGTGGCCGCCATGGGAGTGCTCGCCGGGGTGGGGCGCACCTACGTGGCGGGTCGCCGGAGCCACGGCGGCGCGCGGCCAGCGCTGCCAGCGCTGCTGCTGTCGTGCGCAGTTGGCCGCTGCTGCTGCTGTCGAGTGCGGGAGGCTGCGCGGCTGGCCTGGCGCGGCGGAGGTGCGACAACGCACGGCCTGGCACGGCGGGGGCGGCGGTCTAGGGTGGTGGCCGGAGTGAAATGGTGGTGCTGGTGGTGGTTATTGATGGTGGTGGTAGTGGTTGCGTTTGAATGGAAGAGGACGAGAGGGCTGCGGTGCTTGGCCAGGGTGGTGGCCGACGACGATCGGCCAGGGAGGAGGCAGAGGGAAGTCCGGCCATGGGAGTGGTGGTGGTGCTCGGCTGCTATGGGTGGTCGGGCTGAGAGGGAGTGTGTGGTGGTGTTGAATGAGAGGAATAAAGTGGGAAAGAGAATATGTTATGTGTGTGTAATAACAAATGAGAGAGAAAGATAGAGAGAAAAGCCAATCCAAAATTTTAGGGCCGGCCAGCATGTGGGAGTGAGTGTTGTGAGTTGTCATGTAGGAATAGAGGGCTAGGATTAATTAGGAGTGAGATCAAGGGTGGGAATAAAATAGGGATTAGATTTATTGAGGGATTTAAATCAATGGATTATATATTAAATATTTGAAGTGGAAAAGCTAGGTATTTAATATTTTTCCAGGGTAATGAGGCTGAGGGTGATGGTGATGGAGAGTAACATGAGCTGGGGCTGGGTTCAGTCAAGCCGGGTTGGATCAAAACCGGACATTGCATAATAATCGAATAAAAATAGGTGTTGATGATCATGAGTAAATAAGTAGCACATAGGAATTCCAATAAATGGGACACAAGTGGCATGCAGATAGTAGGCTCAATGTGGGCCATGTCCATATTTAGGGCTGACAGGTTTTGGTCGACAGGGTACCCACAAATTAAGTTGGAAACATGAATGTGACACCGTGGGGTGAAATAAAATCGGGTCACGTGTCAGAAAAGTTGTGCGAAGCAATTGGAGCACAAAATGGCGTTTCTGAGTGGGACACGAAGGTCAAGGGTGAAGAGTGTCTCGAGTAGATCATGCATGATGAGTTGGTTTTAAGAAAATAACTGGTCTTGTGCTCTCAAATTAAAAGTCATGGTAACGTGCTAATAATGATCAAGGAAAAGAGTGGGAAAATTAATTAATAATCAAATGGTCTAAATCGACCCGAAGTTGTGTGAAGGAGAAAGAGTACAAGGGGACAAATTTAGATGGGACATTATATACCATCATGAAGGTAATCATGTCCACTACAAAACTTGTGAAGAAGGTTTCCAGAGTTGAACATCCCTGACACTCCAAATATCAAAGGCACGGAAAAGTACACTTAAGGATAAATAACAGAATAAATTATTTATTGAAACTAAATCAATCAGAAAAATAAAATAAAAATAAAAAAATCAACCCGAAATTCAGGGTGCTCACATCCTACCCACCTTATAAAAATTTCGTCCTCGAAATTAAAATTGTTCATACTCCTTCTAGGTCAAACCCCCACAATCAAGTCTCAGAACTTAAACAAAACATATGATTAAAAAGGACGACATACAGGGTCATGGCATACGGTAGTAGTGAAAGTCTCATCTAGGTATACTAGTCATGCTAACCGAACGGTCATAGGATATCAAAACACACAAGCAGTCTAGGGTGCTAAACTAGAAAAGTTACAGAAATAACAAATCATCAAAACTGTAAGGCAGTCTACCATCCTACATAAAAACTGGTATTCATCAAAAATAAATAAAGATAACTACCAATTATCTATGAAGGGGTACTATTCAAGAAGAAAAAAAAATCACAATCTAAAGTTAAGAATGAAAGTCAATTGCATTGAAATCCAATCACAATATATATATATATATATATATATATATATATATATATATATATATATATATATAGCGTTAGAGAGGAAAAAGCTAGCATTATGTAAAGGTTATGTGGTTTGTGTGTGTATGGGTGTATATGGACATGTTCATGTGGTTAGATAGTAGGCATGTGTGTATTGAAATATACATAAAAGTGTATATGAGAATTTGGGTTTCAAAACAACGGCTATCAAGTTACACTACTCATGGCATATGGTTAAACAACCTACAATACACAACCTATTTACTCATAACATGCATGGCTAACCATATACATATATATATGTAAAGAGGTAGAGATTTAGTTATGTATCTATATACATTATAACATGTATGCATAAACTCTATATATATCTATACAGGTATATGAACATAACATAGAGAGGAAAGGTTAGGTTTACATGGCAGTGTATACTAAGTTAGGGTGTGTGTGTCCTTGTACATGGTATAGCTTAGTATTGAAAGGTTAAATCCAGTTTTAGTTCAGCATTTACATACAAAATATGAAAATAAGCTAACATTTAAACTAATGTAATATTAACATAATGCAGTTTCAGATTTTTAGGTATTTGAAACATCACAACTAACTCAATGCTTCCAATACATCCTAACATGATAGAGAAGAAACCCTAACATACTATCCATACATTTAGCTATGCATACAGTTCAATATTACATATTAAATCTGAAATTGAACTAAACATTGGAAATCAATGTAAAATGTTAACATGTATTCAGTTTTAGGATTTGGAGAAATTCAACATCAACTAACCCAATGTTTATCACAACCTAACATGTAAGAGTATAAACCAAACATCATATCCCTACATACAACAATGTACACAGCTCTAAATATTATATTTTAAAAAATAAATAAAACAACAAGTTGAACTAAACATTTGGAATCCAGTATTAAGGGTTAATATGCACACAGTCTTAGATTTGTCAAATTCATACACAAAACTCAACCAATTCCCTTAAGAGTTGAAACCCTGTATATAACATACATGTGCAGTGATATAAACAAAACTACTAACATGAAATTTATATTTGAATTACGAATTTAAACTGGAAAAAGAAGAGAACCAGAAATATTGGGGTTTTGACAATTTAAACATCAACAACATATTAATATGTATTTAGATAGGTTGGAATTCAAAGTGTAGCATGCATACATATCAGGCAAGTGTCTGCTATATATATATACTCATATATTCTCATGTCCCAATATAAAAATTAATTCTATGTTAAGACTAACATTTAGATTCCTACCAAGATTGCAAGTAGGTGATTGGTGAAATCAAGACAGTTTTACTTATTATTATTATTTAATACAAGGATAGTAGCAAGAAGGAAATAACGATAAAATCTGTTCTGCTTATCCGTTTAAAAGAAGAACCATTTTGAAACCAGAGCTATAATATCAAATCCAAGATAAGGTCTAGCAAAATCATCGATTCATTGTATTAAGAAGAAATTCATAGTAAGAAGTTACACAAGGTTTATAATACAGCTAAAGCTACTCCTAAGTTAAATAATGAGAAGCAAAACAAACAAAACAAATAATAATTCTTTTTTTGAAGGACTGAAACAAAAGTAGAGAAAATATGTTCAAAAATATTTAAGGTACAATCTGATAATCATATGCGTCTTCCTGAAATTATGTTGTCAGAATTCTGCCACGCCAATAAGCATAGCTGCAATAAACGATAGAGTCCATAATAAGGCATACATCCTATAATCATGTTATCTAGAATTCTTACCACGCCACCCGATATGGCTGCAAGAAAATCTAGATTTCATAACTAAGATAAGTATAGCTATATCAGGCTCTACGTCCTTGTTATGCTAGCAAATATGACTGCAATAAATTCTAAATTCCATAATAAAGTAGACTTTTACCTTTCTCACTGTCCTTATCAAGTATGTTATCAGGTTATACCTTAATTCCAAAAAAATGTACATATACATATAAATGCAAACTCAACAACAACTAACATCAAGATTCAAAATTCAACAATAATCCATCAAAAATCATAAAAATACAGACTCAAATTCAACCACTAACATTAAAATTCAAAATTCAACAATAATCCGTCAAAATCAATAAATACAAACTCAAATTAAACAATAAACCATCAAAATCAAATTCAACAACAGAAAGTAAAGATAAATCAAATCAAGGAAAGAGGGTTTTCAAATCGAAGTTAAAATAAGATTCTCAAGGGTCGTCCCAGGAATCTCTCAAGGAGGCCTAACTGTGATTGAGAGTACCTTCAAAAATATATCCTAATCCTACTGCAGGCTGTAGTGGTACTCTAGTTCGAACACCACTACACTTTTAGTCTTGACCTGCATGGGTCACCACTAAAAACGTGTCACGACCCGCATCCTAGAGTAAGGGCACGAGAAGTGGGTACGCCCAGCCTACGCCGCAGTATCGGCGGTAGAACACTGTCCTAGGTCACGATATCTAACAATATAAAGCTAAACAGTTTATACTCCCCGAATGGCGGTGACATAGCAGAATGTAAACTCAATCACATCTAAGGTAGAGCATAATGGAAGATAGATAAAACATAAAATCCAGAAGAGATACCGCAGATAGAAGTCTAAGTGTCTAAGATACACAAACCCAGAAATACATCTCAAAGCTCAAATACAGTAATCCATAAATACAACTCAAGACAACTGAAAACAAGCTATAAGCAAAATCCTAGCTATCTATACAACCTCTACCGTGTCTCCTCTAGGCTAGCAGGCAACCTCTACGCTATCTGTAAAATTTATCAACAGGTCCAGTCAGGACAGGAGTGAGCACAATACATCTCAACGGTTCATAGCAGGTTAGAAAATATAAACATACAGTAGAGTAAGATACAGGATCTGAAAGAAATACAGTATGTAAACAGAGAGAGAACTGTAATAGAAATATCTACTATAAATAGAGAACTAATAGTGGCTAGTGATGTAGAGTACATGATAGTGCATGTGAACAGAACATATTAGTACATGATCTACACTAAAGAGTTTCACATGATCTACACTACTATAGAATTGTTCACATGACTACTCGCACTCCTCCGTTTTTTCCCAATCAATACACAAGGATCTAAGCAGGTTATGTTATTATACAGGATATCACATGGGGCCCATAAAAGGGTGCACATGATAGTATATATGGGGCTCCGTGAACATGAGA
This sequence comes from Iris pallida, assembly GCA_029216955.1. Lineage (NCBI taxonomy): Eukaryota > Viridiplantae > Streptophyta > Magnoliopsida > Asparagales > Iridaceae > Iris > Iris pallida. The sequence continues at coordinate 17,695,760 of JANAVB010024994.1, forward strand.
GTACATGATTCACAGGAGTATACATGTATGGTGAAAGCACATGAGTACATGATGAAAGTGAAACGCACATGACATAATGTACCCGATGCTCCCGAGGGGGATAACATCGCATGAAGAGATCCATATAGTACTAATCCGTGATAATGTCGTGACAGCATCAAGTAAGGTAATCTAAAGCAGGAATATAATTCTAAGCAAGATATGAAATGATCAGAGAATGTACTCGCCTGATAACCTGAACAGCTGATAAGTATAGGGGTCCAACTGAAGCCACAGAGTCCTATTTAAAGCAACACAGGTTACAAGGTGTTCAAGTTGTAATAAATGAATCTCTACAAGCAATCTATATTATCCTAGGTTCTTCTAAGTCAAATCAACTCTAGGTCAACTCCGGTCAACAATCTAGTCAAACTAGGTCAAGTGTTGACTTACAGTTGACTTGGTCAACAGGTCAACTCTGGTCAAACAGGGTCAATTCTAGTCTAATTATTAAAGATATAAGGTGTACTTCGTTATTCGTACGTCGAAACTTACGACACGTAAATCGAGATAGGATGATTAACGATAAGGTTAATAATCTTATTATAGTGATCCACGTATCCGTCTTGTCAATTTTAGCGATGTGAGATCACTGGAACTGACTGATCTCAGTTTTATTGTACTAATCCCGAAATATGAATATTATAAGAATTAATTATTAATTATTTATAAAAAGGTTAAATTCAGAGAAATTATCAATAACAATGTCGGACGATAAAATAAATATCGCCAACGTGTCCAGAATGGTCAAATTAGCTAGGATAGCCTATCCATCGGTCCAATTTGGACACAAGGGCAAAAAGGTAATTTTGGGTCAAAAATAGTATCCATGTTGGAGCTGTTTTGCACCGAAATATGTGCAAGAAAACAAGTCTATAAAATATAACAAATTATATGTCCACGAAACCAGAATGACGATACGAACCCAACGGTATATCCAGAATTGGATTCCGTTGACCCGATCTCAATTTGGTCCGTTGATCAGAACTTGGAATTCCGGTTTGCACGGAAATGCGTGCCGGAGCCAATGTTCTCAAAACTCAGCAACTACATGTCAACGAGTCCAAAATGATGATACGAACTCAACGGTATATCCGAAATTGGATTCCGATGAGCCGATCTCAAAATGACCCGTTGACCCGGATATTGGTATCCGACTTGCACCGAAATGCGTGCCAGATCCAATGTCCACCAAAACCTAGCAAATTATATGTCAACGAGTCCAGAATGACGATACGAACTCAACGGTATATCCAGAATTGGATTCCGTTGAGCCGGCGTCAAAAAGTCCCGTTGACCCGGACTGTAGGACCTACTTTGCACCGAAAAATGTGCCAGGGCCCACGTCCTCCAAATCTAACAAATTTTATATGAAAATATGCCAGAACGACGCCACAAGTCTACTGGTGGTGTCAGAAATGAAATCTAGAGTCCCGTGTTCAAAAATAGAATTTTACAAGTTGGAAATTATGAATTCGGACGGCCAACTTTGGCGTCGAATTCAACCAATCAAACAAGCTCACAATGAAACAAAACTGGAGTGATAGTAAGAGGGTTATAACAGCTTCGTACAGGAACTGGTAGCACGCTAAAAGGAGCTGCGATGGAGGAGGTACAAGCTGACGAAGTTGACTCCGCGAAACGAGATTGTGACGGAGTGAAGAAATCGCCGATCCAACGGTCGGATTCCCGGGAAAACGCGTGCGAAGTCACTACGACGGAACGCGAATTCTGGAACGATCTCGCGCGCGTCACGAAAGAACTTCGTGCGAAACGCACGAATCGCCTCGACGACGCGTCCCGGAGGAAGATGGCTGCCATGGGAGTGCTCGCCGGGGTGGGGTGCACCTGCGTGGGGGGTCGCCGGAGCCACGACGGTCGATGGTGGCGCACGGCCAGTGCTGCCAGCGCTGCTGCTGCCGTGCGCAGCTGGCCGCTGCCGCTGCTGCCGAGTGCGGGGGGCTGTGCGCCTGGCCTGGCGCGGCGGAGGTGCGGCGGTGCGCGGCCTGGCGCGGCGGGGGCGGCGGTCTAGGGTGGTTGTCGGAGTGAAATGGTGGTGCGGGTGGTGGTTATTGATGGTGGTGGTGGTTGCGTTTGAATGGAAGATGAGGAGAGGGCTGCGGCGCTCGGCCAGGGTGGTGGCCGGCGACGATCGGCCAGAGAGGAGGCGAAGGAAAGTCCGGCCATGGGAGTGGTGGTGGTGCTTGGCTGCTATGCATGGTCGGGCTGAGGGGGAGTGTGTGGTGGTGTTGAATGAGAGGAATAAAGTGGAAAAGAGAATATGTTATATGTGTGTAATAACAAATGAGAGAGGGAGAGAGAGAGAAAAGCCAATCCTAAATTTTAGGGCCGGCCAGCATGTGGGAGTGAGTGTTGTGAGTTGTCATGTAGGAATAGAGGGCTAGGATTAATTAGGAGTGAGATCAAGGGTGGGAATAAAATAGGGATTGGATTTATTGAGGGATTTAAATCAATGGATTATACATTAAATATTTGAAGTGGAAAATCTAGGTATTTAATATTTTTTAAGGGTAATGAGGCTGAGGGTGATGGTGATGGAGAGTAACATGGAGCTGGGGCTGGGTTCAGTCAAGCCGGGTTAGATCAAAACCGGACATTGCGAAATAATTGAATAAAAATTGGTGTTGATGATCATGAGTAAATAAGTAGCACATGGGGATTCCAATAAATGGGACACAAGTGGCATGCGGATAGTAGGCTCAATGTGGGCCATGTCCATATTTGGGGCTGACAGGTTTTGGTCGACAGGGTACCCACAAATTAAGTTGGAAAAATAAATATGACACCGTGGGGTGAAATAAAATCGGGTCACGTGTCAGGAAAGTTGTGCGAAGTAATTGGAGCACAAAATGGCGTGTCTGAGTGGGACACGAAGGTCAAGGATGAAGAGTGTCTCGAGTAGATCATGCATGATGAGTTGGTTTCAAGAAAATAACTGGTCTTGTGCTCTCAAATTAAAAGTTATGGTAACGTGCTAATAATGATCAAGGAAAAGAGTAGAAAAATTAATTAATAATCAAATGGTCTAAATCGACCCGAAGTTGTGTGAAGCAGAAAGAGTACAAGGGAACAAGTTTGGATGGGACATTATATACCATCATGAAGGTAACCATGTCCACTACAAAACTTGTGAAGAAGGTTTCCAGAGTTGAACATCCCTGACACTCCAAATATCAAAGGCACAGGAAAGTACACTTAAGGATAAATAACATAATAAATTATCTATTGAAACTAAATCAATCAAAAAATAAAAAAAATAAAAAAATCAACCCAAAATTCAGGGTGCTCACATCTGTTCACGCACCTACCAAGTACTTCCCCTCCAGACTCACTAACAACAATAATGATCAATGATACAAAAGCCTACCATGTCACCATCGTGTCTCAATGGAAAATCAAACGAGAAAACAATAAAGAAAGTGTTATAATGTACAAAAACATAATGCAATAATGTACTTACCTCAAATAGTTGCAGTTGTTTGTGACTTGATCATTTTGGAACAAAATAGATTAAAAGCTATAGTCATAGTTGGTCAGAAGAGATAATGTTGTTTGCTATCCATAACATCAAATGATTTCTAGATAAGTCCAATATAGAGATCCAAAGTTGTCGTTATGGCTAATCATGACCAAATCGATAAATTATCGATCAAATCTGAGTTCAACAAATAAAATAAAATATTAAATAAATTATTGAATTCTTGAAGAATTATATGTTGTAGATCTTCGTGTCAGCTTTGCAAAACTTCAAACGAAAAGCAAACGGAGTTCAGGATCTCCCGAAATCTTAAAACCGTGCAATGTATCGAGTTTTGGACAACTAACACTCAAATAATCTCCAAAAATTCACAAATAAAATATCAGTAATTAAAATATAAATTTGGAAAGCTAACCTCGATACAGTTTTAACAAAAAATTGTAGGTGAACCAGAGTCCGGAGTTAGTTGCAACGGCTTTGCGAAGTTGCTATAACTTCAAAAAAATGATGTTGAATTTATGACGAATTTTGTCTTATTTTGGACGAAAAAGAGAGAAATTTTGGAAAAGAAAATATGAGATGACATATGTTCAATAGGTATATATAAAGGATAGCCTTTACTTAATTAGGGTTATATTGGAAGGATTTTGGTTTTGGGAGAAGAATAGGACTCTTTAATTAGATGGAGGTTGACTCAATTTCCTAATTAGGGAAGAATTATAATACATAATCAACATTTCCATAAATTTAAAACAATCAATAATAGATTGATCAAATATAATAAGATTGATCACAATAGGAATAAGAATTTAATGAACATATCTTTCCACAAAACTTTAAATCAAATACAATCCTAGATTTGATTAACCAAATCTAAATCAATAATAAATTTAAAATAAAATATAATAATATTTATAGTATATTCCAAATAATTGAGTGTAATAAATCAAATACTTCAAATTATATTTTATAAATTCAAATCTGAAATAATAATATTAAATTCTTCCATGAATTGAATCTATCAATTAGATGGATTGAATCTCAATCTTGATGGCAACACCATAATATCTAATATTATAAAATATTTTTAAGACAAATTTTATAAATTCAAATCATAAATATAAATGATAACAATAAATCAAATAATTCTAGAATATATTTTTGTAAATATAAAATCTCTTTTTAAAAATAAATTTTGTAAAAATCCTTTCCTTTCAAAAATATCCATAATAGATTTTAAAATAAGAATTATTTTTCTAACTAGAAAATATTAAATAAACAAAAATAAATAAAAAATTAAAAACTTGGGAAGCGGGCTTACATAAGCATTTTTAATCTTGCTATTATTACTCTGATTTACAATTATATGCTAATGATGCATGTTGAACCGAAATAAATAATATGACACGATATTTATTTCTAAAAGACAGCATATGCACTTAACCCCTTCCAATGGCAGCTAAAAGGCACCATTCAAATTATTGCTAAACTACCAAATTATTGCTAAATGGCAGCATGTGCTATTAAGCATATGCTAATTTAGGCGTTAATAGCAGTCTATGCCAAAAATAGAGAGGAAGAAAACTCTACTGAATTCCTTTATCTTCCGGCCCATATTTATTCTTAATGATACACCATTCAAATTTGTACTGTGCAATATTCAAATTTTTATTCCTAATAAGTCCACATATATTTAAGATGCTAATGAATGCTTATAGTGCCTTAGCCTTCCTAAACTATCAAATTATTCCTTTATTATCACCATTATTAAATTAGTCATTTGCTTCATTAATGCTAATGTTGCACCATTATTAAATTAGTCATTTATAATCTTCCACATATGGTTAATATGCTAATGAATGCGTATATTGTCTTTTAGACTTCCTAAACTACCAAATTATTCCTTTAGGTGGCTGTCCTTCCTTTTCCTAAGTATTCTCAACTATTTATTTTCCTATCAGTCTTCTTTCCTACCACACCTCCTTCTAGTCCCTCTGTCAATAGTGAATAAACCATTGAACAATCATGTCAAATAATGGTTCCGAGTGATGTCGACATGCTCAATGTAGTAGACGTCATAGTTTGAACAATGAGGAATGACAAATATTGCTTCAACAAAGATAGTTGTGTCGACGACCTGAAAATGAACAACAAAGAAATGCACGTCGAGAACGAGATAGGATATGATATCAAAGAAGTAGGAATGCAAGAGCTACCGATGAGTTAACAGAAACCAACCGAAGACATGCTATTGTCTCTATACCGCATCCATAGCAGACCCGAGAAAGACTACCAATTGATGGTAAACACTATTTTTTTTATAGGTTATCTATTGTTCCTAAATTCTAAATGGAGAACTAAGTGAGGAGCAAATGCACCAAGCAGCTCTGCATGCCGGTTTATATAGTATCCCAATTAACCCCACAATAATAGCCATTAGATCTATAATTCTCTATGATACAGATTAATTATCCTACAAAATCCCAAAAAAATAAAAATAAAACATTTCTTTCCTCGGAAGAACAAAATTATTTCGCTTCTCTTTCATTCTCTTCTCCCATCTCATCCATTCCCCTCCCCCCTTTCCTCTCCCTTTACGAGAACCAATAAAAATGCAGATGCGGTTATGTAATTTTTTTTAACTTGTAAAACATATCACCAAGTTTTCTACTACATATGCAGCTATGTATTTGGGTACTCTCCTAATGTTGCCTACTTATGTGTTATATTTTAACTTGTAAAACATATCACCAAGCTACATAGCATCATGTTGAAAGCAAAAAAAAATGGAAAAAAAGTCATTATATGTTATAGGACAAACAAGGGATATTTATGCCTTTTTAAACAAAACCCTTCAATCCCTCTCGTTAACCCACCGATTTGAGGGTTAAAAAATAGACAAAAGAGGGTTAAACAAACCCTCACTTAACCCTCCTTTCTAAACCCTCACCCTCAAACTAAGCATGGTTGTATTTTCTCTCATTTAACTTACCTTCACTTAACTCTATTAACCCTCAATCCAAGCATACCCTAAGGTTTTAGTATTGAGAATGAAAGTTTATGGACTTTGGCGTTCCTTTGTTGTTAGTAAGGGAAATTATTGGATCTTAGATTGGGTGCGAGTTGATCGAGTAGTTGCAAGTGATAACTCGCAACCTAATCAGAAAAACAGAAGGGAAACTAAAGTTTCTAAATTGTAATGCAACTAGACCTTTGACCTTGACATATCCATATGTGAGCCTACTCTGATGCCAACAAAAATCTTATATGAGACAAGGCTCTGTGATTACTCTCACCTTGACCAAAAGCTCATTTCGGTGTTAAGCAAGTTCTGAAACTACATGATTAGGATTAGCAAAATGGTATTAGTCCAAATTTACTAATTCTCCAGCTTCACCTCCTCGATCATGATCCAGTCTCATGCTCGGACAACAATATCCAACAACGGATCTAATACTCTCACTTTTTTTCTCTCAAATAATAATAACTTTGTTACACTCACCTGTTTGGTTGCTTGTAAATGGTAAATGGAATTTTCATAAAATATTTGTTGTCTGTAGCATTTGTTGCTGCATGTGTGGTATTGCAAATACATTGGTTGTATGTAGAAGATGTTGCGCCTTGGAAGGATATAATTAAGATAAATGGTTGTAAGCTTGTTGAGTAAATACAACTCTATTGTTCTCTGCCTGGCCTATTCTTTTTGGAAGGATATAGTAAAGCTAGATGGCCTATTCTTTGATGGAGTTGGAACTTGGAACACACACACGAAGAGCTAGAGAGGAGAAGGAGAGCTTATGGAAATTGTAAGTTGTTGTTTTTACTTTCTGTTATGTTCTTTATTTGAGACAGCCTTTATATAGGCAATAGATAACAAGAGTAGTGCAAAGGAGCCCGGAGCAAATAGCTCCTACAAATGTGCTATACCACAGAATAACCACTAGAGACTAGGACACTAGCTAAAGACTAGGAAAAAGCAAACCAAGCAATAGGATTAATTCCTACAATTCACCCCCTTAATCCTGTTGCACATAGTCATGAGCCGCATCTTGTGCTAGACGATGCCGCCATGCTCGTCCTCCTTGATCTTGTAGATCCATTTGAGATTGATCCGCCATGTGGCCAGGTGGCGGTCCATGCAGCCCAGGGTGGTCACCATGTTCTGCTTCGTGGGCTTCGGTTGGCGTACGATGATCCGACAGTTCTGGAAGATGACGCGGTCGTCCCTGAAGATAAAGTCGATGGTGCCTGAGATGGTGCAGTCACGGTAGAACTGCCTGTAGTTCTGGACGTACATGGTGTCCTGGTACCCGTCCATCCTGCAGTTGTACACCACCGCGAAGTCCGAGTTGATCCGGAGCGCCACGGCCTGGTGCTTGATCGCTCCGGCGGTGTTCCGGAATGCCATGTTCATCGCCATGAAGTTATCTCCAGATGCAACAAAAGTAGCAGTCAGGAAAGTTCTGGTGCCATCAACATAGTTCTTGCTTCCGGTCACGATGGTCTTTTTTTTTGCACCTTCGCCATACATGGTAACGTTCTGCATCTTCTTTGTCACGTTCACTGTTTCTTCATATACTCCTTTCTTAACATATATGACATACCTTCCTTGATATTTCTTTGGCATGGCTGCTAGTGCTTCAGAAATGGTTGTGAAATCACCTTTGCCATTCTTTGAGGCTGTCACATTGGGCTTGAGGTTGTCGTCCGGAAGGGCCTTCGAGAGGCTCTGCTCGCAGGACTTCTTGTAGTCGGTGGAGGAGCAGAGCATCTGCACGGACTTGGCGCCCGTGTGGAGTACCGGTTTGGGCTGGTCCTCGGTGCTCTCTTCCTCCGAGGTGTACATGGTGGCGACGACGCCCACCACGACCAGGAGGAGGAGGAAGGCGGAGGTGAGGAGGAGTTTAGGGCCCTTGAAGAGGCGGTGACCGGACCGCGAGGGCTTCGTCTTTGGTGCCTCCCGAGTTCTCTCTTTTTCTACCTTTCCCACGAATCGATTCGGCGCCATCAGCGTTGTCGATGACAGGGTGATCATCTCCGCTTCCGGATCAGGCATCCCGGTGCGGTTGAGATTCTTCATCGGCTTCTCTGTCTCCGTTTCTCCGTTTCTACGAAGTCCGAGTTGATCTGGAGCGCCACGGCCTGGTGCTTGATCGCTCCGGCGGTGTTTCGGAACGCCATGTTCATCTCCATGAAGTTATCTCCAGATGCAACAAAAGTAGCAGTCTGGAAAGTTCTGGTGCCATCAATATAGTTCTTGCTTCCGGTCACGATGGTCTTTTTTTTTTTGCACCTTCGCCATACATGGTAACGTTCTGCATCTTCTTTGTCACATTCACTGTTTCTTTATATACTCCTTTCTTGACATATATGACATACCTTCCTTGATATTTCTTTGGCATGGCTGCTAGTGCTTCAGAAATGGTTGTGAAATCACCTTTGCCATTCTTTGAGACTGTCATATTGGGCTTGAGGTTGTCGTCCGGGAGGGCCTTCGAGAGGCTCTGCTCGCAGGACTTCTGGTAGTCGATGGAGGAGCAGAGCATCTATACGGACTTGGCGCCCGTATGGAGTACCGGTTTGGGCTGGTCCTCGGTGCTCTCTTCTACCGTGGTGTACACGGTAGCAACGGCGCCCACCACGACCAGGAGAAGGAGGAAGGCGGAGGCGAGGAGGAGTTTGGGGCCCTTGAAGAGGCGGTGACCGGACCGCGAGGGCTTCGTCTTTGGCGCCTCCCGAGTTCTCTCTTTTTCCACCTCTCCCACGAATCGATTCGGTGCCATCAGCGTTGTCGATGACAGGGCGATCATCTCCGCTTCCGGATCAGGCATCCCGGTACGGTTGAGATTCTTTATCGGCTTTTCTATCTCCGTTTCTGCACTCTGCAACTCCGGTGGAGTAGAGAAGCAATCGATGATGCCGGTGTCGAGGTACCATACAGTATCGTGGTGGTCGTCGCGGACACGGTCGTTGTCGTCGGACTTGTTTGTGAAGGTATTCCACTCCGAGGCCTCGCCGACGGAGTGATCCTCCAGAACCAGTCCGCACTCCAGGCAGAAGATGTCTACGTCTGAGCGGTCGAACACCATCTTCGTGCTCTTCTTGCAGTCTCGACAATAGTCAATGGAGTCGGAGTCGAGGTACCACGTATCGATCGTGACCCGATCGGATTCTCCGATTGGCCGAATCTTCTCCTCGTTGAGGAACACGTGTTGCACCCCCGTGCTCGGTACGTCATGCACTCTGGGCCCGTCGAGGTCGTTGTCTGTCGCGGCTAGCAACAGTGCCAGATGCTCCTCCTCGGCTTGTGCGATGTACGCTTCCGCCACCTTCTCGCTATCGTATTTTGCCTTGCGACATTCCTTCGCCCAGTGACCAGGGATGCCATAGTAGCGGCATTCCCCCTTCCTTCTCACGCCAGAGCCACCCCCACCACCGCTAGCCGAGGGCTTGTCCGTGTTCATCGCCTTCGGCTTATTTTTGCCGCCCCTAATGGTCCACCGCTGCGCTCCTGTGATTTCTGTCGTGGCATCCACTCATCTTCAGTGAGAAGCAGGCGACCACCGACGGAGCCGGAATCTTCCAGATCGTTCCGCTCCTCCACCACGAGCAGTCGGCCGCAGAGTTCTTCGAGCGACATAGTTTTTGTGTCAACCAATGACTCGATGGCGAGCGCCATTTGCTTGTACCGTCGAGGCACACTCCTAAGAAGTTTGAGCACTGCCTTGTGCTCGGTGATCGGATCACCTAACACCTCCAGGTCGTTGACGATGGCGCCTAACCGTATGGCGAACGACTCAATCCCCTCGCGGTCCTTGAACGCCAGGTTGTCGAACTCGGTCCGGCGCGTCTGCGCCTTCGTCTCCCAGACACGCTCTACGCCGATGCGCATCGTCTTGAGCGTGTCCCATGCCAACTTTGCCGTCTCCTTCACCGCCAAGGTGCGCACCAGCTCCGGTGGCACTCCACGAAGGATCGCGACGAGTGCGCGCCAATCGTCGTGAGGTTCGTCGATGCCGGTGTTCACCACATCCCACAGGCCTTGCGCCTGCAGCTGCACCTTCACGATCAACGCCCAGTCCGAGTAGTTTGTCCGTGTGAGTAGTGGAGGATGCATCGAACTGTCACTCTCACGGACAACCCTCTCGACCACATGCATCTCTCTCTCGTCACCTGTGTGACTTGTCATGGGCAGCGATATGGAAGAAGATGTGCTGGTGTCACTACCTCCAGGAGTACATGGCCCGTACTTTGGCATGAACGGATCAAATGCTCGACCAAACTTGGCTTTGATACCACTTGATGGAGTTGGAACTTGGCACACACACACGAAGAGCTAGAGAGAAGAAGGAGAGCTTATGGAAATTGCAAGTTGCTGTTTTTACTTGCTGTTATGTTCTTTATTCGAGACAGCCTTTATATAGGCAATAGATGACAAGAGTAGTGCAAAGGAGCCCAGAGCAAATAGCTCCTACAAATGTGCTATACCACAGAATAACCACTAGAGACTAGGACACTAGCTAAAGACTAGGAAAAAGCAAAGCAAGCAATATGATTAATTCCTACATTCTTCAATCCAAAAAAATTCAGTAAATTAAACATTGCAACACTATCAAACTCCAATAAAGAAATTCTCAGGAACCAACGGTTGGTATGTACTTCGACAACAGCCAGTTTCTTGTTTTCATATAATTTTAGTGCTTTCAAATGTATACTCTTATGCGATGATGTACTGCTTATCATATGTAACACAAAATATATTGTAGATCAATAATCTACATATTACTATCAACCCTTCCAATATAACAGGTATGTGAATCAACCAATCAAACTCCAACAACACAAACTTGTTGGTCTAAGACAAATAAAACATTATCATCACACATGAATTTTACAGGATCTAAATATTACATTATACATAAATTTTTTCAGTGGCTCCCATGTATAAACTTAGCACTTGAAGCCAAATCAAAAACTTCTGCACTATATTTTTTTTTCTTTCTGCTTCTTTTAAATGGTTCATGTATCATAGAACTTACTAATGTGTAACAGTAGAATGAGAGGAGAATGTAGGAGAGTGGAGATAGATGGAGAATGGAGAGAAAGAAAGGGGAAGGAAATTTTTTTTTTGGATTATATGAGGTAATTAATCTGTACGGTAGAGAATTATAGATCTAATGACTATTATTTTGTGTCAGTCAACATATACGACATCCTAGTCAGTCAGTTCTAATCAGTAATTGATCATTGGAGATCCATCTCTTAGCAGGACCAGTGAGGTTTAGTAGTTGTTTTTGGTTTATGCACACATATGACCAATTAATATTAATGTGCAATTAATATTGATGCTGAAATTAGTAAGTTTGCCTCTGATAAGAAATCGTTATCATATAAAACAAAAAACATAGAGTCGATATCGAGGATGCGTCGCCACACCACTAACCACGAAATATTTGATGAAAAATTCGAGAAAACTAGTTGCTATCAAACATTTTTACAAGAGAGGTTTCCCTTCTCATTCCCAATCAAACTAAAATTGTTGGTTCCCTCCAAAACCTTATCCTCTCTCCCTCAAATCCTAATCTCCTTTCTTCTCGCAATCCTTTTCTCTGGCAAAATAAATAGCCTTGACAAACTGTCAAATAATTAATAAGACAACTTAGTGTTGAGGGTGAACACAAATTTTATGAACTTTTACTTAGTGTTAGGTAGAGAATACATTTCAAATGTGTTTGCGGTTACTAATAAAAGCTATAATGGTCACAATATTTATGCAAAAAGAAAGCTAGTGCTACGATTATAGGCTAGAAAATGACTCAAAGTGAGCCATCTAAATCGTATGTATATCATCATTTATTACTTTAAAAATAAATAAATTTGTTATATATAACAACGTGAGAAATCTAATAATATATATGTGAAAAAACTATGCTACGATTATAATGAGGCTCGAAACAGCTCGAAGGTGACCCGTATAAACTGTATGTATGTCATCACTTATTAATTTAAAAAATAAATAAATTTGTTATATATATAACAATACAGAGGAATCGAACTCAACCAAACAAGAAGAATAACTCTCCCTTTAACAACATGAGTTAGAATAAATGTTTGACTATATTACATAATATTATTATTTTATGTAGAATGCATGTACATTTACTAGTATAATTAATTTACCTTTTGCATACATAATCCTAACAAGAAAATCTTAGCAATAGATAATGCATGATATACATACGGTTTAGACAGCTCATCTTTGAGCCGTTTCGAGCCTTATTATATTGTAGCACTAGTTTTTTTTTTTACATAAATATTGTTCAATTTGTTTTTAAGCATGAATGAATTTTGTTGTAGTAACAAACTTAGACTTGTCAAAGAGAAAATGAACAAATTGATCCGAGGAAGAAAAAAATAAAGAATCCCACTGCATCATCATCGTCGTCCTCCATTTCCAATGCAAGATTATACTTTCTTGGTAATATAGAGCGTCTGGTCAGAGAATGCTGTCACTCGGAGAAGCACCTCTGCATGGAAGAGGCACTCCATCTGTTTGACAAATTGACGGCTGCCAAGCATCCCATCCCCGACGTCTCCACCTACAACATCCTCTTCACATCCATTACTTGTAAGGACAAGAAGAAGAACAACCAACCAATATCCTCCTCCAACTTCTTCCCGACCATCTTCTCCTTGCTTAACAAGCTCAACCGTGCCAACAACTCTCCTGACAACATCACCTATGCCATCTTCATCGACTTCTGCGGCCAGTCCAATAATGTAGACTTTGCCTTCGCCGTCTTCGCATGCATGCTCAGATGCGGTTGGTTTCCCAGTATTATCATCCTCGACTCTCTGCTCAATTGGCTCTGTGTCAAGAAGAGTTACAACACCGTAGCCCAGTTGCTCGATAAAATGCCTCAGTTGGGTTTTGTGCCAGACGTTAGATCTTACAATATTGTCATAAAGGGTCACTGCCAGAGAGGAAACACAGACTTGGCAATCGATGTACTCAGGAAAATGGATACCAAACCGGATGTGGTCTCTTACACTACAGTCATCAACGCTTATTGCAGACTAGGAAATATGAGTAGCGCTTTGATTTGTTCGAAGAGATTGTCAGCATGGGAATCCAACCGAATGTCGTTACATACACGAGCATTATTAGAGGCCATTTGGTTCTTGGTCGCTAGGAAGAGGCCAACGGAATCTTTAAAGAGATGGTTGAAAGAGGACTCGCAGAGATACTGTAACATTTAACACACTGATGGATTATCTTTGCAAGCAGGGGAAAATGATCGAAGCACATAAGCTACTCAATTTGATGGTTGAAAGAGGTAAGAAACCCGATAAAATCATGTATATTGTACTACTGCATGGATACTGTCTCGAAGGCAGGTTCGACAAGGTGGATGAGTCACTCAGTTCTATTTCTCGTGAGGGTCTAGGGCATGATGTCCGTATTTACAATGTTTTGATTGATGGGTACAATAAGAACTAGAAGGTAGATGAGGCTATGGATGTGTTAAAGAAAATATAACAAGGAGTGCATCCATACATTATACTTACAATATTTTATTAGATTGACTTTGCAAAATTAGAAAAGTGAAGGAAGCTGAAGACCTCTTCCATCAGATGGTAACTCAAGGTCTCTCTCCTAATATTATCACTTATAACACTTTGATTGATGGACTTTGCAAAATTAGAAAAGTGAAGGAAGCTAAAGACCTCTTCCATAAAATGGTAACTCAAGAGCTCTCTCCTGATATTATCACTTATACCACTTTGATTGATGGACTTTGCAAGATCGAAAAAGTGGAGGAAGCTAAAGACCTCTTCCGTCAAATGGTAACTCAAGGTCTCTCAACTAATATTATCACTTATACCACTTTGATTTTATGACTTTGCAAGATCAAAAAAGTGAAGGAAGGTGAAGACCTCTTCCGTCAAATGGTAACTCAAGGTCACTCTCCTGATATAATCACTTATACCACTTTGATTAATCGACTGTGCAAAATAAAAAAAAAAGTGGTGGAAGCTGAAGATCACTTGCATCAAATGGTAACTCAAGGTCTCTCTCCTAATATTATCACTTATACCACTTTGCTTTCAGGACTTCTAAAATTAGGAAAATGGGAAGCAACTTCTAGATTGCTTGAGGAAATGAAGGATCAAGGGATTGAACTTGATGTTCTGACATTCACCATGATAATTGATGCTGTATAAAGAAGGAATGGTCGAAAAAGGTTATAAATATTAGATGTAATGATTCAAAGAGGTTTGGAGCCCGATGTAGTAACATACAGTACATTAATGGATGGATATTGCCTGATACAAGGAATAAGTAAAGCATTTAAAGTTTTTGAGCTAATGCTCTCACGAGGTCATAAAACAAGTACATTTACTTACGACATCTTGATCAATAGCTTTTGTATGTGGTGAATGGTTGATAGAGCTAGACACCTTTTTGACGAGATGCCTTATAAGGGATTGTAACAAACACTTGCTACTTACAATATTATTTTAGATGGATTATACTATGCTGGAAGAGTTGTGGACGCAAAAGAAATACAAGATAAAATGATTGCTTCTGGAACATCCCTAGAACTCCACACCTATCATATAATATTACGTTGACTTTGTAAAAATCATCACATTAATGAGGCCATGAATCTGTTCGACACCATATCATATTAGAAGAAAAAACTGGAAGCTACGACCTTCAATATTTTAATTGAAGGAATGTTTGATGTTGGTAAAGTAAATGCAACAAAGGATCTCTTTAACTCTATTCTTGCAAATGATGTAATGTCACCAAATGTTGCAACATACACTATAATGATGAAAGGCCTTATTAAAGAAGGGTTGTTGGATGAATTTGATGAGTTGTTTTTGTTAGTGAAAAAAGATGGTTACTCTTCAGATTCTGTTATGCTTAATGCTATTGTTAAGGGCTTATTGGAGAATGGTGAAGTAAACAAAGCTATGGGGTTTCTTTCAGAAATGGATAAAAGTAAATTTATCCTTGAGGCATCTACTGCGGCATCCATAGTGGATCTACTCTCAAAGGATGGACACTATCATTATTATATGAAAATGCTTCCTAATTTTTCTCAACATTGTGCAAAGTGTAATGAGATTAACATCGACATCATCATTGATACATAAAATTTTTGGGTAAACACCAAAATGAGTTCATATAAAGTTTTTCACTTGAAAGGGATTGCATACAATTCTCGAATCTGGTAAGATTTCTTGGTTAAAGTTATTGCTTTATTATATATCAACAATGCTCTTATTAGTTAGAACAGATAATTGAGAATGGAATGCTCACACTCAATGAATCAGAGTGTTTGAGCAGTTTGGATTTTATAGAAGAGTTTTTGTGCAGTTACAAATACAACTAAATTTGTTATGTACAACTGATAAATCAAAACAGATCATGTAATCTTATCACCGGTGTTGAGGTTGGTAGGATAGGTAGGACTCTGTTGAGTTTGTTTAGAAGAGTTATCCTGACTTGGTCTTACATGCCCCCACAAGTTGAACGTCTGCTCCATGACGGTTAACTTGGGTCGTAGGAACAAATACTGAGATTTTGAAAGACCCTTGGTGAAGATGTCAGCCATATTGTCCACTGAGAAAATGAACCGGACATCCAGATTCTTGGCGGCAGCCCATTCTCGAACAAAGTGATAATCAAGCTTGATGTGTTTTATTCGAGCGTGAAAAATTGGATTAGTGGTGAGATAAGTAGCACCCAAATTGTCACACCATAGAACTGGTGGTCTGGAAACTGACAATCGTAGTTCATGAAGAAGGGAACAAATCTATGCAAGTTCAGCTGTGGTAATAGCCAAACCACGATATTTGACCTCAGTACTTTAGTGGGATACAGTTTTTTGTTTTGTAGCACTCTAAGAAATGATATTCTCACCGAGAAAGATGCAATACCCACTAGTGGAGCTACGATCATCAGGACAACCAGCCCAATCAGAATCGGAGAAAACATGCAATGCGATAGAAAAGGTCGGTTTAAGTAGAATGCCGTGATTAGGAGTGTTGTTCAAGTAACGTAGAATATGTTTGACTGCACTCTAATGACCTTCAGTAAGATTTTGCATGAATTGACATACCTTGTTGACGACGAAATAAATATTCGGCCTAGTGAGTGTCAAATATTGAAGAGCACCCACAATGCTTCTGTAATGTGTAGGATTAGAATATGCTATGGGTGACGGCAGAGGTTTTGCACCATCCATATTGGATTTTTCAAGCAACTCAATAATGTGTTTCCGTTGACTGAGAAACAAGCCACTGGAATCACGATGTGCCTCAATACCGAAAAAATAGGAGAGGAGTCCAAGATCCTTCAAAGCAAATTCTGACTGAAGATTTGTAATGAGAGTAGCAATATATGATAGATCTAACCCGGTAACGATAATATCGTCAACATAAACTAACAGATAAATCGTATACGGTTGATGCCACAAAATAAATAAGGAGGTATCTGCTATAGATGTAGCAAAACCAAGACGTAGAAGGAATGAGCTGAGTATGTGATACCATGCTCTCGGAGCCTGTTTTAGGCCATAAAATGATTTGTGTAGACGACACACATGAGTGGGATATCAACTATATCATGAAATCCTGGAGGTTGCTTCATATAGACCTCTTCACTGAGAGAACCATGGAGAAAAGTATTTTGGACATCAAGCTACCGAATCGACCACCCTTTTGATAAAGCAATCGTAAGAATAATTTGGATGGTGCAAGGTTTTACAACCGGACTAAAGGTGTCACCGTAATCAATGCCTTCTTGTTGGTTGAAGCCTTTTGCAACTAATCGGGCTTTATAGCGATCAATAAAACCATCGGCTTTTTGTTTGATACGAAACACCCATTTACAGCCAACAATGTTCATGTGCGGCTGCAGTAGAATAAGGGACCAGGTTCCATTTTTAATAAGTGCATTAATTTTGACATCCATAGCTTGCCTCTAATCAAAATTCTTACAAGCCTAAGAGAAACATGTGGGTTCGAAGAGAGCAGTAGAAAGTGGATGCTTTATAGCATTAAGGGCCTTTAGAATTTTACGCTTGAAGATACCATCTTTAGCATGTGTAATCATAAAGTGAGAATTTTTAAGAGGTATCAGCGACAAAATAGGAGGAGGCACGCTTGAGAATGG
The DNA here is from genome assembly GCA_029216955.1 of Iris pallida. Taxonomy (NCBI): domain Eukaryota; kingdom Viridiplantae; phylum Streptophyta; class Magnoliopsida; order Asparagales; family Iridaceae; genus Iris; species Iris pallida. The sequence continues at coordinate 17,713,489 of JANAVB010024994.1, forward strand.
CTGGCACATCTGTGGATGCAATTATAGCACCTAATGGTGCTCCCGGAACAACTTCAGAAGGTAATAGAGGCTCTTGTATATCCAATTTTGGTAGGGTTGTAGGTTGTACTGGACTTGTAGAGGCAGGGGTTGGGGAGTGTATGGGAGCTTGGGTTGGTAGATGTCCTGCATGGTTAGGAAATTGCAATAGTGGAGGAGGAGTAATAGGAAAGAACTGTACCATTTGTGAAGAATCCACAGAGGTTGGTTGCTGTAACTTGGAGAAAAGATAAGTCGATTCATCAAATGTGACATGTCACGAGATATAAATGTGATTGGTGGGAAGATACAAACATCGATAACCCTTGTGAATTTGGTTGTAATCCAAGAATACACAAGTAGAGCCTAAAAATTAAGAGGTGCCACCCACTAAAGTCTTCAATCATCTGATGGCGCCAAAACAATCAAGTTGCGCTGGATCATCAAGTTGCGCAGCATCAGGTTGCGCCAATGCCAGGTTGCGCTAGAGTCAGGGTGCGTAGAGCGACACGTGGTGCACTTCCTCGAGAAACGATAACGGCATCATCATTATCTGACAACTAACAGCACGGAGATTAAGGAAAATCCCTTCGAAACCCGCGTAATGCGGCGCTCGAGAAGACTTTGTCAGCATGTAATTAATGCTGACAGCTGGTTCGCATAAGTCACTGAATGGCGCAAGGATTAATCAGTACGGCACAGAAGACCTAGTCAAAAGGCGCTAGTCGTTAAGTTACGCCTATGCGTAGCCTGACAAATTAGCGCCACTTGATCAACTCCCAGTTTAAAACAAGGTGACATAGCGTGCAAGCCATCAACTTCGCAGAGCGTGCCCACTACACTGTCCATGACCACGCATATCTCAATCAAACGATGTAATGCGTCTATGGCAGTTAGTGTAAACCGCTCGTGCAGGTTGTTGCATTGCGCCCACGCGCAACCTGATGAAGCTCGCGTAGAGTAATCAAATAGTGTTCGGAACAGAGTGACGTGGCGCGCAAGCTACTAACTTCGCAGAATTTGTCTATTACACTGCCCACGACCACACGCATCTCAATCAAACGATGCCACGCGTCTACAGCAGTTAGTGCAACCGTTCGTCCAAGTGAACAAGATGTGCGCAATCTAAAGTGCGCGCAACCCAGAATAACTACTAAATGGTTATTTCATGAACTATATAAATAGAGTTTCAAATCATTCTCAAATCATCAAAGGTGATCATAATCTCCTGCCAAAGTGCTGCTGCATTCTCCAGAGGCTCGTGTCTTTGATATCAGATTGTCTAAGGGATAAAGTGATCGTCTTCTGATCAGATTCCTATAGTTGTACTTCTCTAGAAATCAATTATACTCCTGTACTTTTTTTCCCTTAGTTTGTAATAAAACTTTTGTTCTTTGCAAATAAAATGGCGACTCTGCTAGGGATGACTTTCTCCTCCGACGAGAAAGTGACAACTCAATGTGATATTGTGTCAATCGGCAAGACGCAGAAGACCCTGGTCGTTAAAGTCGACCAGACAGCCTACGAGACTATGATCAATACTGGGGGTGCCAAGCACACTGCTGCTGCAGTTAAGAGTAAGATACGCTATGTTTGGACTCCTAAGTCCTCGGCGACGCAATCTCCTGCCTCTGCGCAACTCGCGCTCATCAATACTTTGGCGCAACCTAAGGGAAACATCCTTTTGGCTAATCCCTCTACTTCTCCGACCCTGAAATCGAAGGAGACTCTGTCTCGACACATTACTGTCCAAAATAAGGAAAAGCGCTCTTCAGCCCTCTTTTTCCTGGCACAACCTGCACCTGTTCCTGCCTCTGCGCAACTCGCGCCCATCAATACTTCAGCGCAACCTAAGGGAAACAACCTTTTGGCTAATCCCTCTACTTCTCCGACACTGAAATCAAAGGAGACTTTGTCTCGACACACTGCTGTCCAAAATAAGGGAAAGCGCCCTTTGGCCTTTTCTTCTTCGGTACAATTTACGCATGCTCATGCTTCAGTACAACTTGCGCGGGTTCATGCCTTGGCACAACCTGCACGAACTTGTGTACTTGCGCAATGTAAAGTGAAGTACTCTTCTCCACCAAATCAGAAGCTTAGTGGAAAATCACTAAATCAAGGAAAAGGCTCTTTAACCTTTTCTCATTCTGCTCGAGTCGTTGACTGGGTAGAAAGTACTGCTCTCCTTAATAGAGACAACCAAATCTCTATCGGGAAGATGAGTTCCATTCAGAACAAACCTTCCATGCAAAAGGGCATTATGCCTACTCCAAAGTGATCCGAGCAGGATCTACCAACCTTATGTATTTCAAGATCCCAATGAGGCAAACTACTAGTATCTCAAGGAGATACACAATCAGCTCCCCTGTCAGACTTGCGCACCTATATCAACAGGTGCCAATTAGGCTCAACCTCGGGAAATCACAAGATTCATCAAGCGCAACCTGTACCAGTTGCTAACTTACACCAGAAGAAAAATGCTGAGGTGAAAGATCCTGTGACTTATGCTAACCAGCTTAGCACGTCCTTGTACACTCAAGGTACATGACACCTCAGGAACATGGACCATGTCCCGAATATCATCAAGGATTACGTTCCTGCAACTTCTTCCTGTCCTGTTAGCGACCTCCGTGAACTTTTAATACAAAAATGGAAGGTTGCAAATCCATCCCGTCCAGCGGTGGTCCAACATCAAGAACATCACTGCAACCACCATCATAAAGTTGTCATCAAATGCTGCTGTTAGTCAGCCAAGCGGTCCATCTTTGACCGTTTGAATTATGTTCAGACTCCCGAACCAATCCTAGTGGACAAAGATGAACTTCTCTATGCTTCTGTCAACATGGCATCTCGAAGCACTAGGGGTGGAAAACGTCCAAGACGTAATGCGTCCCACAATCCTAGTCAGCAATACTTAGATCGGATTCATGAATCCAGTGAAGGAGTATACTAATATACTAGATCAAAAAGTCGAGACACATTCAGTCAAAGGAATCTTCTTGATTCAAACCAAGATTCCTTCATTCAAAAAGATATCCCTATCTCTTATTCTGGGGATAGTTCTTTATGTGACTTTGACAGTGACAGTAAAAGTTCTGAAAGGACCATTATTTCCAGTAGCTCATCTTCAAAGACTAGAGAAGTGACTGCTTATGCCGTCACAGAAGATCAAGATACCTCTACCTCTTCCAGTCAAGAGCAGAGAATTGCTGCTTTGGAGGCTAGTTTGAAGAATATGGCTGAGATGATGGCAGGCATGCATGTTGTGATTACGGCACAACATACAGTTCCACCAGTCGCGAATATGATTCCGACTTAATAACCTGTGACAATATCAATTCCCACCAATATTGATCTCGGGGTACAATCTTCTCACACTGCTTCCATTTCTGCACAGGCTATTCCAAGTCAATCTGGTGCAGGGGGTGGTACTTATCATGCGGTACCCCCTCCTAACACATTGAATCAATCTACTACACCGCAATCAATAGGTGATACCAATGAGGCCGTGAAACTTTTACGTACTTAATTTGAAGCTTTCAAACCGAAGGATGGCCTGCAGAAGCTTGGGATCAAACATCCCTATCCCATAGAATGGAAAGAGGTCTAATTTCCTCCTAAATACAACTCTACTATTATGCTGTTTGATGGCAGTACATCTCCAATTCAATACCTCAACCACTTTGAAGTAGTGATCGATCAACTCCAAGCAAATGATGCTCTTCTTTCCAGAGTATTTGTTGGATGTTTACCTGGTGCAGCATATGACTGGTATCGTAGTTTACTAGATGGATGCATAACCTCTTTCGCTAACTTCAAACAAATATTCTTGGAACGATTTTATGAGGGAACCAACGACATGACTATGTCTGCTCTCATCAAAATCAAACAACGACATAATGAAACTACTGAACGTTTTATCGAACGATTCCGTCGTGAAGCACTCAAAATGCCTCTCGGACCTCCAGATGCTTTAACTATAGACACTTACAAATCAAACTTGTTACCTAAAATTAGCATGTGGACAGGATCAATACAGTTCCAGGATTGGTCTTCTTTCATAATGAACGCTAAAGCCGCAGAAGAAAGCGCTGACAAATTCAAGCAATTAGGCATTCAAATGCCTAATCTTGACAAAGAGAAACGTGCTACACCAAATAATAATGGTCGACAGATTAATCGTAAGAGCAAGAAGACTTTAGCCATCAACCTCAAAGGTAAAGAAGCCCTGGCCATCAATGTAAATCAGCCAACATCTAACTCTTCAGCACCACCACAACGGGCACCTCGTCCAAAAGAAGAATAATCTTTCGATGAAGATGACATCATGAGTATCTTTTATTGCCTCATCAAGAGCAACAAACTCCAACTGCCAGAACCTAAAAGGCCAGATGAAGTTGGTAAGACTGACCATCCTAAATATTGTATTTACCACAGGTTTATTGGACATCAAACTCGAGCGTGCTATGTGCTTAAGGGTAAAATTCAGGAGATGGTCAACTCTGGTGCAATCACTCTCCAGTAAGACGCAAAAACTGTAACGGCTAATGTCGTCTCTTTACAGTTTGGAGATTTTCTAGCTCAACTTGTGCAAGACGGCGTTGTCCCTATTCCGAGAACTACTCTGGAGATTGTCAATCTTCCACCAGTACGGACAGATGGTCTTATTCCTCTGTCTACTAATAAAGGGAAGATCATATGGATCCATCCAGATTTAGTGGCGAACTTTGAAATACCATCTTCTTCCACTAAGTCCAAGAAGGCCACTAAAAATAAATCATGTCACATGGTTTCATTTGGTGAGCCTTGTCTTTAACCTCTAACTGCTACCTTCATCCCGGCAGCAGATAATCCTTCTTCTTCCACTGATAAAACAATATTATCAAAATCAGACGCCAAATATCAACCAGATTTCCATATGCACAGTCTACAATCTCATGAACTCATGATAAAGATAGGATATGACCTACAAAAGGCCTCTGGTTTGAATCATAGAAAGGGGTCTCCTGTACCTCTTTCTCTATGTCTTTCTCACAACCAATCTCGGGTTGGTTTGGGTTACTGGACAAACTCTCCATCTCACCGCAAGAAATCTTCCAGAAACAAAATCCAGGCAAAGAACTGTAATATGGTGTCCTTTGAGCCTGTATCCGAGAAAGAAGTCTTGACTGGTACCAGGTCTAGAAAACCTTACCTAAGAGACTACTCAGAAGGTCAAGAAGACCCTGCTCCAGCTCTGGAGGCTCCTTAAGCATCATCTTCTCCTGCTGTCAATGTTTCGTCAGCTTCGTCACCCCAGATAGAGGCAATTCTTTCCAAACCGACGACAGCCGACAAAGGAAAACAGCCTGTCCGTTTCGACAAAATATTAAAGAAAACTCTAACTTTGAGACTTGAGTAACCATATAACTTTGATATACTGGCTCAACTCGCCAATACTCCGGCAAAATTGTCAATTTTTGAGCTACTCCATCTTTCGAGGGAGACTCGAGAAACGTTGAGTGAAGCTTTAACGCAAGCCGATACTTGTCTATCACTTCTCAATAAACTAGAGGATGAGCCTATAACATGACTTTATTGTCATAGTGTGATGGAACTGATGCCGAACATCACCTTTACACAAGACGATATGCTGTTAGAAGATAATCGTCATGATCGACCCCTCTACTTTATGTTGATACCATGAAGGTTGATCATATCCTGATCGATCCTGGGTCTGCGCTCAGCATTATGCCAAAAAATCTACTAGATGTATTGAAGATTCCCGTACACAATCTTTCGACAACCATCACGACAATCCTGGGATTCAATTATGGGAGAAGTGAACCTTTGGGAAAGATTCGCCTGAAAGTTCAAATAGGCAATCTTCGTACGAAGGTTACTTTCTATGTGAGCGACAATTACGGCTCTTATAATGCTTTGCTGGAAAGACCCTTTCTGCATGAGCATAACATTGTACCATACACTTTACATCAATGCTTCAAATATGTGGATGCCAATGGAGAAGTCCAAAAGGAAGTAGCCGACCTAAATCCTTTCAGGGGGGTTGAAGCATATTTTACGGACTCTCGAATGTACAAAGAGGAGTTCATGAAAGTTATATTGGAAATGGATAGTGAGGAGGATCAGAATCATACTTCAAAAGATATTCTCGTGATCCCCATCAAAGGACGAGCTATTTATCCTTCTTCTTCTCAGACATTGACCATACATCTTTCCTCTCATAACAAATGCCTCCTGCTGTGGAAAAGGAACAAAGGGAGCTCACCTCTTCTGAGCCTCTTGTTATCGACCTTCGTCATAACAAACCTCCTTCTTCTCCTTCTCCTCCTCTGGTTATCAACCCTACTAAGCCTTCTATGAAGGCTAAGAATCATATTGTAAATGACGATGTACAAATCAATAAAGTAGCATCTCCTTTACAGTATACTTATGTTTTTTATTATACTCTATGTTATTTAAAAATATTAGATAACTTTGAACCACTTGCCATAGGAGCAGTTGAAGCTTCTGGAAACAAAGTATTGCTCGAGCCAATGCATGACTCCTTCTTCTTAGCTCCTTCCAGGAAGAAAGATGAACTTCTTATACTTTTTAGTAAAGGAACGGAACAGAAGATCACGCCCGATAACGAAGAAAAAAATCATGATAACGGAAGACTTCAACTACGTCGTTATAGTCAACAATCAAAAGATATCATTTAAAAGATGGGCTATGATTTTAAAGCTGGTCTCAATGGCGGCAAAGGAAGGCGAACTCCTATTCATATTCCTGCTTCAAAACGAAAAACACAACAACACTATGACAAAACGAAGCGGAGATTAGGTTATACTTCACCAATTCCGACTCCAGAAGCCTCCGAATTCGAGGAAGAAGAACGATCTAACTCTTTTGATTCTATCTCATAGGATTCAGATACCAGTGTAGGGCACATCCATCGCGTGACTCTATCTTCCAATATGGTGACTGCTGAGTTCTCGGAAGATGACGAAGACTTTGCCGAAGCTTCTGAATCTGATCCTTGGGCACATAGGATGGATACTCAATGGGAGCTTCGCTTTGAGCAACGTGAGCCACCTACTGAAGATCATCTAGTTCAAGTCAATATTGGAGATGAAGTTTCTCCAAAATCGATATTTGTCAGCAAAAGCCTCCTTAAAGCGGATAAACAAGAACTAATCTAACTCATTAGGGAATATATTGATATATTTGCTTGGATCTATGAAGACATGCCGGGGTTGGATCCTCAGATCGCTACCCACAAGCTTAATATTCTGCCAAATACGAGGCCATTCAAACAGCAACAACGTCGCTTTCGACCTGACATGATGGATACCATAGAAGATGAGGTTGAGAAACTCATCGCTTGTTGTTTCATCAGAGAAGAACAACATTCGAACTGGGTGGCTAATGTTGTCCCAGTTTTAAAGAAGATAGGGAAAGTTCGGGTCTTCATCGACTTCAGAGTCCTTAATGAAGCCTATCCCAAAGACGAATTCCCTCTCCTAATCATCGATGTCATGATTGACAATAGTTGCGAATTTGAACATATGTCCTTTATGGATGGATTCTCGGGATACAATCAAATCAATATGCATCCAGAAGATAAGAAATATACATCTTTCCGCACTCCTCTTGGAGTCTATTGCTACATTGTCATGCCATTTGGTCTTAAGAACGCTGGTGCAACTTATCAGCGGGCCATGAGTACCATCTTTCGTGATCATTTACGAAAGACTGTTGAATGTTATATTGACAATATTACTGTCAAAAGTCGTCTAAAAGAAGACCATATTCAAGATTTTAGAACTATTTTCGATCTAATATGCCAGCATCAACTCAAGATGAATCCTACCAAGTCATTCCTGGGAGTCTCTAGTGGCAAATTTCTTGGATTCGTTATTACCTCTAAAGGTATACACGTTGACCCTGAGAAAATCAAAGCCATTCAAGAGATGTATCCTCCATGCAGCCTAAAAGAGCTACGAGGATTCCAGGGATGGCTTACGTATATCAGAAGATTCATCTCAAATCTCTCTGGATGCTGTAGACCTTTCACTCAACTCATGAAGAAAGGTGTGTCTTTTATTTGGACTGAAGAATGTCAACAAGCATTTGAAGACATAAAACGGTACTTGATGAACCCTCCAGCTCTAGTACCCCCAGTATCAGAAATACCTTTTCTGATGTATGTTCGAGCAATGGACCGCTCTTTAGGTGCTTTATTAGCTCAGAAGAATAAAGAAGGTCATGAGCAAGCTATATACTACCTTAGCCGTATGATGATTGGAGCTGAGCATCGATACACTCCAGTAGAAAAAGAATGTCTAGCTTTGATGTTTTTTGTTCAAAAGATGAGACATTATATCACTGGTCAAACTATTCATGTTATTTCTAGAGTTAACCCTCTCAGGGTCTTGATGAAGAAGCCCAGTACACTCAATTCTAGACTCGTACCATGGGCCATATTGTTAGCATAATATGATATGATTTATGTTTCTTAAAAGTCTATTAAAGGTCAAGCCATTGCTGACTTTCTAGCAGCTCATCCAGTTCCCGAAACATCTAAAGTCTATGATGAGATTCCCGACGAAACTTTGGAATCCAACATGATTTCAGAAAAAATTCTTATTTGGCGTCTATTCTTTGATAGTGCATCCAAAATCGGACCAAAAGGTGCTATTGTTGCTGGAGTCGGAATCGTCCTCGTCTCACTAGAAGGGTTAGCTATCTAAAGAGCTTATTCTTTAGATGAGTCGTGTTCCAACAATGTAACTGAATACAATGCTCTTCTCATTGGGCTCCAATTGGCTAAACAATTAGATATTGAATATCTTGAAGTTTACGGAGACTCTAAACTGATTGTCAATCAAGTTAGAGGCACATACGAAGTTCGACATCAAGATTTGATTCCATATCATGATACAACGATCAGGATGGCCACTTCATTCAAAGGCTTCTTCATCGAACATGTACGTCGAACATGTAACAAAGAAGCTGATGCACTCACTAATCTTGCAGCAGTATTAGCAATTCCCGTTAGAAGGCAACAAATGATCGTCATCACTAATAGGGAGTTATTTTGTGTCAAGAATAACTTAAATATGGAAGTTAACAACCCAAATACGGAATTCAACAATTTAGTTAAAATTTGTACCATCAGTGAAGACTGGAGGACTCCTTTCATAGACTTCATGGTCCATGATATTCTACCTGAAGACCCTAAGGAGGCCACAACAATCCGACGACGGTCACTCAGATTTTACTATAATCGTACTATAAAGACACTTTACTGACGAACGTTCGACGGCTTACTCCTACGTTGTCTTGCTGGGGAAGAAGCAAAACAAATACTTCATGAAGCTCATGACAGTATTTGTGGTACACATTAACCTGGTCATAAATTGTAGGATCGTATTCGACGAATGGGCTATTATTGGCCCTCAATGGTATCTGATGCAATCGAGTATGAAAGAAAGTGCCGAGCATGTCAAATCCACGCTGACTTCATTCATCAACCGTCAGAATTCCTTCACCCGACCGCAGCATCTTGGCCCTTTGAAGCTTGAGGAATGGATGTCTTCGGTCCTATCAACCCTCCATCTTCTCGAGGACATCGGTTCATATTAGCCATAACTGATTACTTCTCAAAATAGGCTGAAGCTATACCTCTAGCTGAGGTTAAGACAAGCAGCTTTATCAACTTTATCAAGCATCATGTGATTTATAGATTCGGTGTTCCTTGGCGAATCATTCACGATAATGGGCCACAATTCATCAGTCAGAAGTTTACCTGATTCTGCGATGACAACATGATCAATAATATTGTTTCTACAGCTTACAATCCGGCAGCTAACGGGTTGGCGGAAGCATTTAACAAAACCATCATCGAACTTCTCAAAAAGTTTGTTTCTACCAACAAATGAAACTGGAGTGAAAAGCTTAGAGAATGTCTGTGGGCTTACCGTACTACTATACGAACTCCTATAGGCTGCATACCTTTTTCTTTGGTATACGGATATGAAGCCGTCTTACCATTGGAAATCCAGATCCCTTCTCTAAGGATTTTTGTTGCCAATGAACTCACAACCGAAATCAATAATCACCTGAGACTTCTGGAGCTTGAAGCGCTTGACGAGAAATGGCTCTTAGCTCAACAACATATTGAGTTATACCAAGCTCGTCTATCAAAAGCCTTCAACCGTAAAGTCAAAGTCCAAACATTTCAAAAAAGAGAACTAGTACTAACAGTCAGACATCCTATGACTATGACGTACATAAGTAAAGGCAAATTCGAAGCGAAGTGGGAAGGACCTTTTGTTGTAAGTAAAGTTTTCTCCAACGGAGCTTATCAATTAACTGGTATGGATGGTCGAGTCGCCCTGATGCCCATTAATGGCAAATTTCTCAAGAAATATTATGTTTGAAGAGAAAAGAATATATATATATATATATATATCAACACAGAGACTCAGAATGTAAATAAAATTCCTTATTTGTATAAATTTAAATAGAAGGAAATACATAAAATTAACGAGGACCGAAGCCCTCTTGATTGAAAACATATTTCGGAAGAAGCTCGAAGACATTATTGTCCGATGACACCAGCAGTTCGCGGGCGGCCTTCCTTAAAGCTTCTTCTTCAGCAGTACTCCCAGGCTCTACTAGTTCGGCTAGAATATCCCACTTCTGTCCAGGGACAGCCGAACTTTCTTCGACTTCTGGCTGAATAGACGGCAGCGGCTCATTGGAAGGAGTGTCGAGGGCGGCTTCGATCTTTGGGATAACTCGCGTCTCCTTAAGCATTTCTTCTGAAGACATTTGTAAAG
>JANAVB010024994.1:17760073-18026699 GCA_029216955.1 Iris pallida
TATTTTATATATATATATATATATATAATATATATATATATATATATATATGTATATATATATATATATGTATATGTATATGTATATGTATTGTATATGTATAGTATTATATATATCTATAGATATATATATATATATATATATATATATATATATATAATATATATATAATATATATATATATATATAATTCGGCCCAAAACCCATTGGGCCCAACCCAAACCTGCTTCACAGTATCCCGTTTTATTAAAACCCATACTATGCGGGTTTGATCCCGCTACTGTTCATTTAAAAACCCGAACCCAAATCTGATAGACCCGTCCTGACAATTAAGGACACGAGTATTGAACCCCGATACCGAGTCTGTGTCCTGGGGCTACAATGACTTGCACGACACGAATCGCGTGTCCCGTTCATCACTGGACTCTCCAACACTGGGCGAGTCACACACGTGTACACGAGACACGACTCGACACGTAGGAGAAATAACACGTACGTGTCCGTCGAAGGGTCATTGTCGGGGGTGCTGGCGGCGGCTGTAGCCGTCGTGGTCGGCGGCGAAGGGTGGCGCTGGGTTCGTCTCGTCGAGGCGAACAAGGTGGTGGTGGTTGATGGCGACGGCAGTGGCTGTAACAGCGACGACAGCAAGGGGCTAGCTCCGGCGAGCTTGTCGGAGAAGAAGGGGCTAGGGCGGCGCTGTGGTGGTCGGGAAGTAGTATAGGGTTAGGGTTTCGGGTCGGGATGTATTTATAGGGTGGGAATGGCGGTGGAATTAGGGTTTAGATTAGGGTTTAGGGTTAGGGTTACGGTGTAATCGCCGGAGATGATGGCCGTCGAAGGCGGTGATCGATTGGGGTTTTGCAAACCCCCCCCCCAATATGAGTTATTACATAATGCCCCACCGCCATAGCAATGTGTAAAATCTAATTTGCACAAAACCCCCCGCACAGTTCTGTACAAAATAAATTTGCACAGACAAATCAAATATTGCATACTGGTTTTCAAATAATTAAAATAATTGCAAAAAGCATTTAAAACATTTTAATAAATTTCAAATTGATATTTTTGGCTTTAAAAATTATTTTAAAATTCTAGAAAATTCCTAATAATTATAATAATTCATTTTAAGGATAAAATGCTATTTAAAATAATAATTCCTTACTTTGAAAAATATTTTAAAATATCTAGGGGCTTACAATTACATCTCGAATTTTTATTCTAAATCTAATAAATGAAGGTCTATTACATCTTTAGATCTTCTTGTTGATGCCAGTTCCTTATCGTCTCGACCTGAAACAGTGAGCAAGGCAACAGAATCAACTCTGGTCTTCTCTCTCAGAAAGATGAGAGGAGAACCCCAGAGTATAGCAGCTCAAAGATAAGCTGCTGTCAATACAACTTGTGGAGAAGAGATGACCCGTCATGAGAACTATGAATGAGATCACCCTTGTGATACGATTCCTAATTCTGTCTCTCCACCGTCCAACTCTAATGTATAAAGGCCCTTCGTACTATCTGAGGAAGACCCTTCTGGAACATGGAGAGTCCTGAGCTGTCTGATTTGAGCGTCAAAATCACATGAGCTGTCTGATGTGATTGTCAGAAGAATGCTTCCCACAGCATCCAAGTTGCCAATGCCAGTTCTGAAGAAGCTTGCCAACCAGATTTTTGCAAATATCAACAAAGAAAGAAAAGTTAGCAAAATCTATCAAATTGTGCCTTTAATCAACAGGCGCACATCATCAGAGTCAGCCTATAGGCGCCAATGATAAAACATGTGCCTCTGACCGAAGTCAGGCAATGGATTACAGTGCGTGCCTCTTCTCAAAATCTCAGGTGCACGTCTACAACATGCGCCTCTGACCGAAGTCAGGCACTGGATTGCAGTGCGCGCCTCTTCTTAGAATTTCAGGCGCACGTCTACAACATGCGCCTCATTTCTACAAATCAGTACCTATCTTCAAAACAGTCTTCGTATAAAGCGGCGCAAGTTAAACACAATTCATGAATGGAGCTCAGGTATAGAAACTACTAATTTTTTGTTAGAACTTACCATCAAAATCAACTATGTTTGGGTGAAAGATCGTCGATGATGTAAAGCGCGACAAACCAACATCCGAAGACGCAGTATGCAGAAGAACATCATCGAATTTTGATGGCGCAGAAAGGTTCACGAACGTTGAACACTTGACCGCCAAAAGATTTTTGCGAACCATCACCATCAACAGAAAGAAGAAATGAAAAGAAAGAGTTCATGGACACTTCTTTGATTTCTCCTATCAGCTATTTAAGGAGCTTAAAAGATATGAACGGGCACATCATTCTAGGAGCCTATCTCGGGAAGGACCTAAATGAATGGTGCTCAAACCACACGAAGGCTGCCACGTGTTATTCGAAAAGCAGCAAATATTTAAGTTGGTTAAAATGGTGCATTGGCACGCACCACTAAACAGATCACACAAAAAGATTTGCAAAAGGGTGCCAGAAATAATTTTTATTTTCTTACAAAAGAAAAGGGAAAACAAGTCCCTATAAAATAAGTTGCACAAAAGACAAAAGAAAAAGTGGCACCCCTACAGAAACTATTACTTCTTATCTTCTTTACCAGCTTGGCGAAGAGAAGCACCTAACTCGCGCATATCACGAATCCCTGAACGACGCATCAGACGAAGAAATCCTTCTGCATCACCACGCTCTTCAGAAGAGGACGAAGGACCGCTGTTCAGATGATCAAAGACTGCTAGGGTCAATCCAAAGCATTCTAAGAAATTGCTTGCTCGCAGCGATCGGTCATCCTCGGATGGGATCGTAGGCGCAGTATCAGGCCTTGTCTCATGAACTTTCACTTCGGCATTAACGTCGGTCGCCATCTTCTTCTTTTTAGGTGCCATAGAAGTACAAAAGTGAGGGATGAGTACAAGGACCTTTCCCTTTATATATGACCAACCAACGCTTCATATTCCCTATGGGAAACTGAACATCATCAATGCAGCTCAAGAAGACGAAGAGGAGATCGAATGTTTTCGAGATAAAATTTATTATGACGGTTGGGACTGGCACAATCCTAACAAAACTAGTATAATTCAAAGTATTTCAAAACTTTGAACTATTTTAAGTTTCGATAACTTTGAAGGAGGTCTTGTAGAGCCTAAAAATTAAGAGGCACCACCCATTAAAGTCTTCAATCATCTGATGGCGCTAAAACAATCAAGTTGAACCGGATCATCAAGTTGCGCAACATCAGGTTACGCCAACGCCAGGTTGCGCTGGAGTCAGGGTGCGCAGAGCGACACGTGGAGCACTTCCTCGAGAAGCTGAACGGCGTCATCATTATTTGACAACTGACAGCACGAAGATTAAGGAAAATCCCTTCGAATCTCGCACAATGCGATGCTCGAGAAGACTTTGTCAGCATATAATTAATGCTGACAACTGGTTCACGCAGGTCACTGAATAGCATATGGATTAATTAGTACGGCACAAAAGACCTAGTCAAAAGGCGCTAGTCATTAAGTTGCGCCTATGCACAGCCTGACAAATTGGCGCCAAATGATCAACTCTTAGTTTAAAACAGGGTAACGTAGCACGCAACCAATCAACTTCGCAAAGCGTGCCTACTACACAGCCCACGACCACGCGCATCTTAATCAACCGATGCCACTCGTCTACGACAGTTATTGCAAACCGCTCGCACAGGTTATTGTATTGCGCCCAAGCGCAACCTAATAAAGCTTGTACAGAGTAATCAAACAGTATTTGGAACAGAGTGATATGGCGCGCAAGCCACTAACTTCGCAGAACGTGTCCATTACATTGCCTACGACCACACGCATCTCAATTAAACGATGCTACGCATCTATAGCAGTTAGTGCAACCGTTCGCGCAAGTGAACAAAAGGCAGGCAATCTGAAGTGCACGCAACCCAGAATAACTACTAAATGGTTATTTCATGAACTCTATAAATAGAGTTTCAAATCATTCTCAAAATATTAAGGGTGATCATAATCTCCTGCTAAAGTGCTGCTGCATCCTCCAGAGGCTCGTGTCTTCGATATCACATCGTCCAAGGGATAAAGTGATCATCTTCTTATCAGATTCCTATAGTTATACTTCCCTAGAAATCAATTGTACTCATGTACTCTTTTTTCTTAGTTTGTAATAAAACTTTTGTTCTTTGCAAACAACACATGGAAGAGAGCGAGCAGATAATTTGTAAGCATTATATGCACGCAAGTGTAGAAAACATGTGCACCCAAAAATACATAATGAGTATAGTTGGGTCTTTTGCTAGAGAGAATTTAAAATGAAGATTTAGTAGGTGTTAACGAAGACGGTAGTCGATTTACCAAGTAACATGCAGTCAAAAAGGCATCATCCCAAAATTCTAATGGCATGAACGAATTAGACATAAGAGTCAAACCAGTTTCGATAATTTGTCGATGACATCGTTCTGCTAATCCATTTTGTTCAGAAGTATATGGACAAGGGAATCGATGAGAAATGCCACAACCATATAAGAAAGAACCAAACTGTTCATATTCTTTTGTATTATTCGACTGGAACATCTTGATTTTGTGAGCAAAAAAGTTTTCAACCTTAATATTAAATGCAATGAAGGTAGGAAGAGCAGCTGATCTAGTAGAGAAAGGATATATCTAGACATATCCACTGAATGCATCCATAAATAAAATATAATAACAAAATCCATCACGAGCAATAACGGGGGAAGGGCCCTAAATATTCGAAACAACTAAATCAAGTGGTTTGGTATAAACCGTTTGACTATAAGGAAATGACAACTTGTGACACTTATTCATATGACAAGAATGACACAAACTAGACTTCTTATTAGAGACCGGAAGAGAATTGGAAGCAACAATCGATTGAACTATGAGCGTCATTAGATGACCAAGATAGTGATGCCAAGAATCAATGGATGTACGTTCACCAACATATACAGAAGGAAAAGGGGAATTAGAGCCACCTTTGTCATGGCCAAGATAATATAGATCATCTTTACTCTGCCCTTGCAGCAATACCATCCCTATTTTGCGATCCTTCATAAAAAAGAGATCATGATGAAATTCAAAATATGCATTATTATATTTAGTGAATTTAGAGATGAATAATAAATTTGTAGTGGTACTGGGTACATGGAGAATGTTTTTCAGGTGGAAGGGGCGTGTTGAGGAGGGAAGAGTTAACATACCAATATGTGAGATATTAAGGGCAGAACTATTACCAACACGAAGCTGATTCGGGCCTTTATACTCGCTACAAATGTGTATATTCTTCAAATTGTTGGTGACATGATGAGTAGCTCCACTATCTGAATACCATGCATAATCAGGATGGTTGGTGGGTTGAGCAACATAAGAAG
Source organism: Iris pallida (assembly GCA_029216955.1). NCBI lineage: Eukaryota > Viridiplantae > Streptophyta > Magnoliopsida > Asparagales > Iridaceae > Iris > Iris pallida. The sequence goes on from JANAVB010024994.1 coordinate 17,765,454, forward strand.
TAGCATTTGTACCTTATTGTTCAGATTTTGGAGGCGGCAATTCAAACTCTTCATCAAAGCGAAACCAACATTCGGGAGCAATATGACTCTTACAGCCACATATCTGACACGGAACTCCAATAGAGGGTTGCTGAGTGGGTCGTGGTATGTTGTGCCCTTGAATCTTCCTTTTGGATGTATAAATTTGCCCCGATTGTGGTGATAAGCATTCCGTGAAAGAAAAGATGGTCTCGGTGGAGAAGGATGTCGTCTGGCAGCGATGTTTGCTATATAGTGCTGATTTGTCTCAAGATATAGATCAAATTTAATAAGTGTGCTTGAAAATCTTCCATAGACATTTCATCGAGGGTTGTAGTAAGAGTAATGATGATAGAATCATAGGCAGAATCTAACCCGGCATGGGGAACCAGTTGTAGATCAGTGTCATTCACGGGATGACCGAAAGCAAATATGCTATCGGATAATTGCTTTACATGCAAGAATTATTCAGCCATAGATTTTGACCGCTTTCTAATAGTTTAGAGGTCACGGCGCAACTGCATGATGCGTACCCGAGAGATAAGTAAATTGCCTCTCAAGTGCGGTCCATACTGATTTGGAACTCTTGAGACCAACCACTTGGGCCAAACAATCTCTGATAAGGAAGACAACAACCAACCAAGCAAAATTTGGTCTTGCTACGTCCAGCTAGTATAGGATAGATTGATGGTGTTGGTATCATCAAGGGTATGAGGAGGACATTCATTTGTCCCATCAACAAGTTCCTCGAGATCGTAACCTTTGAGTAGAGGAGTAAAATGATTTCTCTAATGTAGATAGTTGTTCCTATCAAGTTTCATACTGATTAGGTGATGGATAACTGCAAAGTTGCAGCAGTTAGGATGACGAAAGAGAAGATGTAGCAGAAGACGAAGCATTGGAAGCCATGGGAATAGGCAAGATCGGAAGCTATGATACCAAGCTAGAACAGATAATTGAGAATGGAATGCTCACACTTAATGAATCAGAGTGTTTGAGCAGTTTGGATTTCATAAAAAAGTTTTTGTGTGGTTACAAATACAACTGAATTTGTTACGTACAACTGATAAATCAGAACATGTGATCTTATCATTGGTGTTGAGGTTGGTAGGATAGGTAGGACTCTATTGAGTTTGTTTAGAAGAGTCATCCTGACTTGGTCTTATATTATTCAATTGATTTAATTTGATGTTGTTGTTTATGTTACATTATTGATTGATTATATATGCATTGGATTGGTTACAAATAAGTGGCACATCTTTTTAGAGTTTTTAACTTCTCAATTAAGTATATGGCTTGTACTTGCCCACGCGTACGTCAAAAATAGTTGTAAGAGCCATATCATGATTGTTCGACATCACAAAAGGTTAAACGAACTTTTTATTTATTGAACGTAAAAAGACCTATGTAAAGAAAAGGAAATCCTAAACAAGATATTCTAAGTACAAGGGGAAGACCTGTGTACATAGAAGGAAGTTCGAAACAGGATATTCTAAGTACAAGGGGAAGAGTTTCTGGAAAAGTGTGACTGTGGAGATCGAGCACTGCAGCGGCTCTTTTACTCCGTTGATGATCTGACGACGGGTTGAACTTGCTCTGACTTCTGATGCCATTGATGGAACTCTAGGGTTGCTATCAAAAGGATGCCTGGAGCTGGAGATTTGATATTCGGTGGTCTCTCCAGTCTTTGTTGAAGGAAAAATTCTTCTATTTATCGGAGAAGGGAGCACATATGCGATGTGCATTAGAGTTTTGAGATATGAAAAAATCTGCCGTTATTGCACGGTGGAGGCTTTTGCGGCGCTGAGACGTGGCGGATATTGAGATTCTCCTCAATCGAGATCTCTGGTGCTTATCAAAATAACCAAAGGAGGAGACACGTGGCGTGTGCCAATTTGCTTGTTCGGATGCAGCCGAGCAAATCTTAGGATTTCATCTCAGATTTGGATTCTGATTGATCCTTGTCTAAGATTTAAATCAATGTGATAAGATGTCAATCATGAATAACCCCAATCCTATCTTTGAGAGAGTAGGTTTAAGCAAACCGACTGGGTGGAACCATGCTTCCTGTGTCTCTAACGAGGTCTGAGTACTGCTGTACTTCTGGGGCAACGAGTAGACCGTTCTTCTGGAGACAACGGAGCATCTGTGCTTTCAGGCAACGAGTAGACTATGCTTCAAAGACGATGACGCCTATGTGCGTATGAGCGACGAGAAGGCAGTATTTCGAGCGATAAAGTCACTGTTCTTTAGGGCGACGAGTAGGCTTGTGCTTCAGGTTGACGAGGTTATTGTGCTTTTGGAGCGGCAGGCGGACTTGTGTTGTATGTAATGGTATCTCCCAAGTCTCTAACAAAAGGTAATTGTGCTTTTGGGTCGGAGCAGAGTGCTACGCTATTGGAGTTGAGGTGGTGTGAGAACATTCCCAGTCTGTGCCTGAGGTTGGTGCAGGAATGTAGCTGCGCCTCTGGATTGAAGGCATTGGCTTTGAAGTCTTCTTTTAAAGAGCACTGAATGACCGCATCTTAATGAACGACTCCTTCTTTATTGCTACCATTACTTAGGGAATTTTAAGGGGTCCTAGGACAGTCTAGGACTTAGTCAAACAAACTTTATTTAATGAGGTTCATCGTGCTGAGTCCTAGGTTCATCCCATTAATGTGGAAACTTTGACCTCGGCCATGTAGCCTGTATTTTGGACCACTCCTGCCATATATAAAGGGGTAGTTTCTTCTGAAGAGTCACGTCTACTTCTTCTTGTCCTTCAACACCATGCTGGATCTAGACTTAGCTTTGAACGGCGGTTGGCCTTGCCTAATTCAGATTTTGGTTGATGATTCATTCATTCAAAGGGGCTATGCCTTCGTAGAAGAACTGTTGATGAGCCTCAAAACATGTTGGAATGCTTCTTATGAAGAGTTTAAACTTGGACGACGCCTTGGAGGTCTTGGAGGTCCTAACGACCTAGCTTGTGGGTGGATGACCAACCCGAAGAGCCACAGATTATGGTCTGCCCTGCTCATTGGCGGCGGCATACTTTTGTTAGGCTAGAAGAGTCTCAGAAGCTGATGTCCTTTTGAAAAAGGGCATTCCTGCTGCACTATGGCCTGAGCTTTCGGCAGGCCAATATCTGCTTCCAGAAGTGCTGCACGTCTGGAGGGGCAAGATGTGGTAGAGACTTTGATAAAGACTGTATTCACATCTTCTATCCACAGTGCCTCTCTCCATGACGATCATACTGTGAAGAGTAACCCCGGTGTTGAACCGTAGGAGTTTTTAATTCGGCACATGTAATCGCGAAGTCTTTTGTAACAGATCCTTCTAATTATGTCTTTATGCAGTCTTTTATGTAATCATGACGATTCTGTAGCCATTATTAATAAAAAATGACTTTTGAGCTTTTCATCTGCTTGTGACTTTTGTCTTTGCTATTAGCGTGTTTGACCGCCAGCGCCTCTGCGCTTTGTATTATTGTCACTCCCATTTTTCGTTATACGTATTTCTATTATACGTGTACGGATATCCGACCCGTAATTTGACTTGTCTAGCATGGTTTGGTCTTGGTTTAGATTAGCTTGGTTTATTTTGGTTTGGTTTGGGTGAAGATGGTTCATCATGATTGAACCCTCTTTATAACCCAACCCCCTTTTCTCTCTCCTCCTTTACTTTCATTTATTTCCCTCATCCACTTTCTTCTTCATTTATTTCTCCTAACCCTTAGGCAAGTGTAATCTTGCTTCATGAGAGATCTCATGTTTAATGGTTCCAATGTCTTTATTACTTAGTTTTATGACTCTTTAGTACTTAGCACTTTTGGTTTTGGGGGATTAAATCTTGTAGATCTAAGTTTTTTTCAAATCTTAATTTTTTTGGGTTTTGATCTCTCAAACTTCTTTATTTTCAAGTTTTGATTGTTCCATGTTGTAGATAATTTGATTTTACTCAAAATGGACCTTTGAAAACCCGAATTTCGATTTGTTTTGAGTGATTTATGAACTTGGGAAGTTCATGGGTTCCATGAACACAAGTTCTCGGATTGGGGAAAAAGAACAGTGCTGGGCGCATAGCATTTGTATGCGCCCACAGCTGCTTTCCTTTGGGCAGAAAGCCATTTGTATGCGCCCAAGGCCCCATGTTCCCTGCTTGGACGCATAGCTCTATATATGCGCCCAAGAACTCCCCTGCCTAGGCGCATAACCTTTATATGCGACCAATTGCACCCTGTGTTCCCTGCTTGGGCGTATAGTTTTTCTTATGCACCACTTGCCATGAAAGATAGTCTCCAGACTTATCTTCCAATGCACCCTGCCTCACTTATGTGGGCGCATGCATGTGGGCGCATGCATATGGGCGCATAGACCATGTGCGCATGGACTCTTTGGTGCATACCTTCCATAGCATATGCTCTACATGATACATTTAGCCTTGGGCGCATAGCCCTGGGTGCATGCTCTCCATGTCATCCCATTGACCCCTTGTGCCATCTCTTGCAATTATTCATGTTTGTCCCCATGGTCCTTAGTATAAGTTGTGACTTTGTTTGTACTCTTTATTTGACTGGTCCTATAATGTTATTTTTCATGTTGCACATGTACTCTGAGCTTTAAACACGATCTTGGTATGGCACATACACTCTCTGATAACTCCTTCAGTGGCCCGTCGTGGCACACTCTTGACCAGTAAGTTCTTGGCATACAAGTGTACTTAACATGTGCACGACATGACAATGTGACTTTACATGATAACTCTTGATAGTGACCCGTCATGGTGCACTCTTGACAAGCAGCTTGACATGATAATTCTTGATGGTGGTCCATTGTGACACACTCTTGACTTGATAAGTAACATAACATGACATGTAATCTTGATGTTGTTGCGACAGCTATCTCTGCTTCCTAAGTAAATCTTATCTTGACACCGTGGATGGTTGTGCCATTACAAGCTACATGTCTCGTCTTGCATCATGTCTAGGACATGAATACTTGATTTTTCAGCTGGTTTTGTATGGCCAGATTTTGGAGTAGCTTCCGAGGATCTCCCAGCCTTCCAGCCAGATGGTGAACACTAGATGCAACCCTAGCAACGAGTGGGTTTTCTTTTGCTCTACCACTCTATTGTAAATTATTCTTTTGAAGCGTTTAGCCGTCGAGCAAGTGTTAGCTCGTGTTGAAACTTACTTTTTTCTGCATAAGGGCTGTAACATGATTGACAAATCCTAGGGTTGATCATGTATGACTTGAACTCTTGCTAGTCTTCGCATTTTGTATGACTAGCTTCTTGATCATCTGAATGTGTAATGTTTGGGATGCCTTACCTTGTACATCTGATGATCTAATATTTTGTAACAATTACTTGCTTGCTTGAGATTGAGACACTAGGCTTGTTCTTGACCATAAGAGACTGTTGGCTTGTAGTTAAACCTTCATGCATCTAGACAGCCGTGACCGTATATCGAGGTAGTTTACACTTTAATGTACGTAGCTGGCTGTATCTGTCTTCCACTCTCCAGTATTCTGGTTTTGGGGTGTAACACGGTTTAAGTGGTGGCCCATGCAGGTCTTGTAAATTAAGATGTGTGAGGGTTTCACTGAATAGATGTCTCAATCAGCACTCGCTCTTGATCTCTATTCGTGTCTTCTAATCTTTCTAAAATCTTGACCTGATCACATGCTTATATCTTCGATCTATCTTGGCCCTTCCTTATTATTCTCCATGTCATTTATTCAATGGCATTGCTCTTGGTCCTACCGATCAGCAAGGTGGAGCACCTCTATTGAACTACCAACAACCTAGATACCAAGCCCAGCACTCTGGAGCAGCTTCCCCAGTCATGTATTCTGGGAACCCAGAGCCCCTGGTTCAGCCATTCCAGCCTGCAGAGCCTGACAATAGAACCCGAGTGGGACTCATCAGGGAATTGCTTGCATCACAAGATCGTCGGGTCGATGCCCTGCACCAGACAGCACAAGATGCCATGGGCAGAGTTGGTTACCAAGGGAACAACGCGACCAACAGTTTCAAGCGCCTGAACCCTCCTTTCTTTGACAGCAGTGAAAATGCTATCGCTACTGTTGCGTGGCTTCAGGACATAGAAGTTATCCTAGAGGCGGCTAGGATTCCTGAGGAAGAGAAGGTGGCCATTGTGCGCCTACAGTTATTGGACTTAGCCCGCAGCTGGTGGGTGATGCTAGCAGTTGGATTAGCAACGCCTATTTTATGGGCTATATTTAGCAAAAAGTTCCAAACGAAGTATTTTGATGCAGTAGCTCGGTATAATCTGCATACGAGATTCACTAATCTCAAACAGATGGGAAGGACGGTCGACGGATATACGGTCGAGTTTTCTAGACTTAGTTAGTTTGCTCCCACCTTGGTGGCAACCAAGTTGGACCGAGTGCAGCGATTCCAGCAGGGACTCCACCTAGAGATCATTATATCAGTGGAGCAGTTTGAGGACCAGACGTTTGATGCTGTCTTGCAAGCAGCGAAGAGGCATGAATATACTTCTCAAAGGATAGTAGATCGAACCGGAGGATGGAAGTGGTCCCATGGACAAATGTCCCAGTCATCAGCACCAGTCCCCGCAGCTAGGGCTTTGACTATTGGAGCTGCTAGGAGGGCGACCACAGTCTCATCCGTTCAGCACTCGACATCGACACATCCTCAGCAGCAGAAGCAGAAGTAGTCTTCCGCAATGGGCTGCACTCATTGTGGGAAGCCAGGACATGTAGTATCAGAGTGTCGCACAGCACAGGGATTGTGCTTGGCTTGTGGGGCACCAGATCGTAAGATAGGATCCTGTCCGAATAGAGCCAGTTCATCGTAATCAAACCTAACCAGTCCATCGGTTAGGGGACCAACACCAGTGCAGCAGCAATACCAGCCTTCGAGGCCATTGCTGCCTCAGGCTCAACAGTATGCCCAAGCTCAGATTCAGAACCGGCAGAGAGGTTTCTAGCAGATGGGACTAGCTCCAAGAGGGCAAGGTCAGGCTATGGCTCTGACCGTGGCAGAAGAATTTGCATCAGGTCAGGTGGTGGCAAGTACCATTCTCGTCAACTCTTTTCCAGCATCGGTATTATTTGATTCTTGTGCATCGCATTCATTTATGGCTGCACGATTTGCTACACGGATAGGACTGTAGCCCGAGTCATTATCAGTAAGGCTCAATATACTTACTGGTAACGGTCTTGTGGGGTGGATAGAGTCTTTTCCTCGTGCCGAATCGTAGTTAGCGGTAGAGAGTTCCCTGCTAGATTGATCGAATTTTCGATGGCCGACTACGATGTGGTTCTAGGAATGGATTGGTTCAAGGATTAATACCCAAGAATAGAATACCATATTGGCAGAATTATTTTTGGTATTCCCGGCGAACCAGAGTTTTTATTTTCCATAGGCGAAGTAGAACCTTCTCCACCAGTCTTGCGGATGGCAGTAGCAGTAGTAGTTCAGTTTCCCAGAGTAGTAGAAGAGTTTCCTTATGTATTTCCCGAATAGCTTCCAAGCATGCCCCCAGGGAAAGAGAGAGATAGAGTTCACCATTGATTTGCTTCCAGGGACGGCACCAGTATCAGAGAGAGTCTACAGAATGGCACCTTCAGAATTAGAGATCTTGTATAAGATGATTGAAGAACTCAAAACCAAGGGATGTAGGAACGGAGTCGTAAAAGGGAATACTCTGGGGGGGTGAATAGAGTAGGCAGCGTAATATTGTTAATTAAAAACTTGTTAGCAGTTAGATCACAGAAATAATGATAATTATAAAGAAATAACTGTAAAGAAAAGCGTTCAGAAGACAAACGCAAACACAGAGATTTATACTGGTTTTCCTCTTGTAAGGACTAGTCCAGTCGGAAGAACTCTAGCTTCCAGTTGAATCCACTATTAAAAAATCTAACAAGTTTTCATACGAAGTCCTTGCAACTTCTACAGACGCGAGCTTTGATACGAAGAACTCGACCAACTTCAGTTTTGAAGAGTCTTTCTTTAATCAAGCCTCTGATTACAATTTCTCTGAAATCTTCTAGACCGCACCGTACTGACAAATTGACTAGAGAATTGTAACTGGCTTGGGATTTGAAAATAAAATCTTTTAGAAAACTCTTTGGAAGAAACGTAAGCTTTAGAAGAGAAGAGATAAAAGTGAATGAGTGATTTTAAATAATCAGAATTCTTCCCTATTTATAGTTTTTCCAAAGACAAAACTCTGGCAGAATTCGGACATAATTCGACTCGGTGTACAATGTATTCCTAGCCTATTTGAAAACGATTTTGGATAGCCTATTTGCCTGTACGACTCGGTGTACAATGTATTCCTAGACTCAATAAAAATAAAAAAATACGTTGCATAAGGAAATACAGTCTCGAGTGGAAAACAGCTTCGGTCTTGAACTGAGTAGATATCCAATCTTGATCAGTGTCCAAAACGTCCTGAGTAAACATCTGAGTTGTTCCATATATCGAGACATAATTTGATCAATTATTAAATTCAGGTTTGACCATGACCAACGGTCCAACAATATCTCCTATTTTGATAATTGACAAACCTTGACCGATATAACATCTTTGGTCTTTATCAAATCAAAATTGTACCGATATATATAATGTATCAAAAAAATTGTTCATAACCTGTATTCATGAAGATGTTAGATCTTATTTCTCCTCCGTTGTCACTTAGCAAAATAATTGCAAATGAGAAAGCTCCCCTGCAATATATGCATAAGTAACAATCAGTAAAGAAATACAAAAATATGGATATATAAAAACATTTATCACAGGCATGGTATAAAAGTTACAAACAGAAAAGAAATGTGATAAGCAGAGAATATTTCACAGGCAATGTAAGTGGAAGCATAAATAAAAGATAATGCTATAAAAATGCTAAACTAAATAAATTGCTAAACTGAAGCATATAATTATGTCCATCAAACACAAAAAGTCACAAATCATAACCAAAATAAGAGTACTGATACTAGCTTGGAATGTCGAAGCATTTCTAAGTAAACAAAAGACAAAATCATCAGTTCTAAAAGTATGACAAATCAAAAATCATCCTCATCGTCATCGTCATCATCTGTAGTGCCAGCATGTCCACCATGTCCGGATAGACCAACTCCAGATGTGCCAGCTCCAGAGGTGTATGGAGTAGCAACAGAAGTACGATACCAATCGTAAGCATTTCCTGGCTGTAACAGAGAGTGGACCGCCTTATCATCAATACGGTAACCAGATACAGAGGAGTTTTTAGGAAGTGAGCGAGTAGAATGACCAGTCTGTACAAATCTGAGATCGACAAATAAGTTTGCAATAGCCTGGAACAGAGTCACGTCACGAAACTCATGTTCCCTGGAAGTGTCAACAAAAAAAGTCTGCAGATCCGAGAGGTGCTGATGAACCCTCAAAAGTCATTGGGTAAGACTGAGAAGGAACAGGTGCAGTAGGAGTAGGTGCAGGAGGTGGAGGAGCAGTGGCAATGCTATGACGAGAAAGCTTGAGAAACTTGGGCTCAGGGTCCAGAGTGCAAGTGGATAAGTCAATGTCAAAACGCTGAAAGATGCGTGGGATAAGCATCGCATAAGAGAGGTTGCAATCTCTTCCGCGACATCTACCCATCATCTGGATGATAGTCTTAGGGGTAGAAAAAGGAATCCCCTTAAAAATGTGATATAGGGCAGAGAGTTCTAGTGTAGTGACATCATCTTTTGAAGTAGATTTCGGAAGAATAGTGGAATAGATGATGCGATGTAACTCGTAGTTAAACAAGTTCAAGTTATTGGCCTTGAACTTTCCAGGACGAGCACGTACGGGCGCACAAAGCTCATTCTTGAAACTAACAAGAGTCGTGCCCTCGGGAAAATCGAAGTCGGTGATGTCATCGAACGGGGCACCTTCCTTTGGAATACCAAGAATTTTTGCTAGCAATACATCATCAAACTCGATATCTATCCCGCCAACACGAGTTCTTACGGTAAAAGTGTCTAACACAAAGTTACAATAGAACAATCTAAGGGCATTAGTAGGTATAGGGAATTGTAGGATAGCAAGATGGTGTAACCCTAATGCCTTAAAGAAGGAATGGTGATCGGAAGATACAGTCCATTTAATCGGAGCGCCGGTACATATAGTACGCATAGCAAAATCGACATACCAAAGCAATGCTTGGTCATGAGTTTTGAAGTAAAACCCATCTGATATGCCATCACCCGATTGGACCGGAGAAAAGAGAGAATCCGTGTTTGGATCAGAAGACGATGCCTCTTCACTGGCATGGGTCTTCTTCCTCTTGAAAGGATTAAATCCCTTAGGCTTTCTTTCCCAAAACTAAGAAACCCTAAAAATTTAAAAGTGGAGGAGAGAAGGAGTTATACCTTCCGAAAATCAAGTATGTTGTAGAGGACGCGATTCTCCACACGAATCCAAATTTTGGATAGAAATCTCCACGTAGATTGGAAGAAAAGGAGTGGAGAATAGCTAGGGTTTGGGGTGTTCTTCGGCTGCTGTTGCTGTGATGATGAATTGGTTTGGAGGAGATGAATAAGAGATGGCCTCGGGTTCTGACTAAAAACGTACAACACCAACAGAACTCTGGCCGAATTCGGGCCGAATTCGCCTAGGGTTCTCCTGGGTTTTTAAATTAAAATTTTGTGGGCCATATCCTTTTCATCAACTCATTTCAAATATTTAATTCAAAGTTTAGTAATTTTAAACTTCAAATAATATAATTAATATTATTTTATAAATTATTATTTTTTATTCAGTATTTGTTTCAGATTAGCTGTAGGACTATTGTACCAGCTAACGGAAGTTCACCGGGGAACAATTAAGTACCGCTTCGCTTCGACCGTAGTCGTGGTGACAGACAGACTCTTTGTAGGCTTGTCTCAAAAACAGTTATTGAGTATTGAATAAATTAATTAATAAAACAAAATTAATTAATATTATTGACATATAAAATTCCTAATTCTCGACGTAAATAATTGAAACGATCTTCCGCTAGAAGTTTTGTGAATATGTCGGCCAATTGATTCTGTGTGTCTATGTATACAAGGTCTATATCTCCATTTTGTTGATGATCTCTAAGAAAATGATGTCGAATCTCGATATGCTTAGTACGAGAGTGACATACTGGATTCTTAGTCAAATTAATAGAACTAGTGTTATCAGAGAAAATGGGTTTGTGTGTGTAATATAATCCAAAGTCTTCTAAAGTTTGCTTCATCCATAAAATTTGTGCACAACAACGACTTGCGATAATATACTCAGCCTTGGTTGTTGATAATGCGACAGAACTTTGCTTTTTGCTAAACCAAGAGACTAGGGCTTTTCCTAGAAAAGGACATGTGCCATAGGTACTTTTTCTATCTACTTTGCATCCGACAAAATCAACATCAGAATAACCGGTTAGGTCAAATGACGTGGTTTTAGGATACCATATGCCGACAGAAGAAGTGTCTTTATGGTATCGGAAGATATGCTTAACTGTGCACAGATGTGATTCCTTAGGATTGGCTTGAAAATGTGCACACAAGTAAACACTAAACATAATGTCTGGTCGACTATCAGTTAAGTACAGTGGGCTACCGATCATACCTTGATACTTACATATGTCGACGGGTTTGCCTTGTTCATCAATATCAAGCTCGATTGAAGTTGCCATTGGAGTGCTAAGTGGTTTGACTGCTTCCAGGTCGAACTTCCTTAATAGATCTTTTGTGTACTTTGCTTAATTTATGAACGTCCCATTGTTAGTTTGTTTGATTTGCAGTCTGAGAAAGAACTTCAGCTCTCCCATCACGCTCATCTCAAACTCATTCTGCATACACTTTGAAAATTCTTGACAAAGAGATTCATCCGTAGATCCAAAAATAATATCATCTACATAAATTTGGATCGAAAGAAGATTGTTATTCAAAGATTTTATAAACAGTGTAGTGTCAACCTTTCCCTTTGAAAAACCATTGTCAAGTAGAAAAGAGCTTAGACGATCGTACCAAGCACGAGGGGCTTGTTTCAAACCGTATAAGACTTTCTTCAACTTGAAAACATAATCAAGATTTTTGAAATCAGTAAAACCTAGAGGTTGAGCTACATAAACTTCTTTTTTTATAAAACTATTCAAAAATACACTTTTAACATCCATTTGAAATAACTTAAAATTATGAAAACATGCAAATGCACATAACATGCGAATGGATTCTAATCTCGCAACTGGGGCATAAGTCTCATCATAGTCGATACCTTCTTCTTGATTGTATCCTTGAGCTACTAGTCGAGCCTTATTACGAGTCACTAAACCATTCTCGTTCAGTTTGTTTCGGAATACCCAACGGGTGCTAATGACCGAATAATCAATGGGCTTGGGAACAAGTTCCCAAACTTGATTCCGTTAGAATTGGTTTAATTCCTCTAGTATATCATCTAACCAAAATATCACTACATGCTTCTTCAATGTTTTTGCGTTCAAACTGTGAAACAAAAGCAACACAAGAAGCTATATCTTTATTAGAGGAACGAGTACTTACACCCTTGGTAATCTCACCAATTACCAAGTCATTTGGATGATCTTCCAAGAATCTCATTTCTTTTAGCGTATCCTCAGGATTGCTGGTTCTGACTTCTTTGCTTGAAGGTTCTGCATCTTTGTGTGAAGGTTTTGCAGTAGCTGTACTTGGTGTAATCACATCTTCATTATCGTCATCGCCTGAATGTTGATTTAGTTCATCAAACTTGACATTAATTGATTCTTCGATGATCATGGTTCTCTTGTTGAAGACTCTGTACCCTTTGCTCTTTGCCGCATAACCTAAAAAGATACCTTCATCGGCCTTATCATTAAATTTACTCAGATTGTCTTTAGTATTAAGAATAAAGCATTTACAACCAAATATCTTAAAATAAGAAACAATGTGTGTTCTATCAAACCATAACTCATAGGGAGTCTTCTTTGATATAGGTCGAATTAGAACCCTATTGAGAATATAGCACGCTATATTGACAGCTTCAGCCCAAAAGTATCTAAGTAGACTAAACTGGTTCAACATTACTCTAGCCATTTCAGATAGAGTCCTGTTCTTACGTTCCACAACTCTATTTTGTTGTGGAGTCCTAGGACAGGAAAACTCATACAAATAACCGTATATATCACAGAATTGATTGAACTATGCATTCTCAAATTCGTCTCCATGATCACTACGATTACGAGTAATCATGAAACCTTTTTCATTCTGTACTTTCTTGTAAAAGGTGACGAATTCTGACAAAGCATCGTTCTTGTGTGCAAGAAAATATACCCATGTGTATCTAGAGAAATCATCTACAATGACAAATGCATATAACTTACCATCTAGACTAGCAATTCTACTGGGTCCAAATAAGTCCATATGTAATAATTGTAGAGGTCTAGTGGTACTTACAGTGTTCTTGGATTTAAAGACAGATCAGGTAGCTTTGTTCTTTTCACATTCACTATATACCATATCCTTCTTGAAAGATATGTCCGGTAAGCCGCGTACCAACTTCTTTGTGAATAGTTTTGAAATTGTGTCCATATTTGAATGACCGAATCTCATATGCCATAGTTGACTCTCTATGCTCTTAGCCATCAAGCATTTACCTGCTTTGTTAGCATCTTCTAACAGATAGAAAATATATATATTGTCTTCCCTGATACCTTCAAAGATAGTACTACCAGTTGAGCTATCAACTACAGTATATTTGTCTTTGACAAAGTTAATGCCATAACCGTGATCAGCTAAATGGCTTATGTTGAACAGATTATGTTTTAACTCGATAAAAAGACAGACATCTTTAATCACAGGATAGGGAGCCTTACCAATGTCACCGATACCGATTATGTACCCTCTTAAATTATTACCGAAGGAGACGTATCCTTCTTTATTCTTCTTCGACAGTGTTACGAAGAATGATGCATCACCGGTCATGTGCCGTGAGCAACCGCTGTCGAGGATCCATTTGCTTCTAGCATGTGAAGGGCGTTCCACCTATACAATAATTTGCAGATAAAACTCTTGGTACCCATTTCTTGTAGGGTCCTGACAGGTTAGTTTTTGGTATCCATGCATAAATATTTAAATCTACTAACTTTCTAATTCAATATGTAGAGGATATATGACCAATGAGGCCACAATAATGACATTTTGTATGTTGAGTGTTGAAATTTGTGTCAGGTGCATGATTGGTAGGTTTTGGTTTTCTTGTACAGAAAAATGCATGCCTATTAGGCTTCTTCGGCATAGGTTTGGTATGGTTTGGTATGGTTTGGTCTGACAGTGTTTGGTTTGGATGTGTTCGATGATTCGGTAATTGACACGTGTTAGAATAGGAAGCAACAACTTCAGGCCATTTTCCTAAACTAATTTCTAACTTTTTGGAGGTATCATATAATCTAGTATAGTCAGATGTAAGTGTTTCCATTCTGACTTGTGCATACTGGAGATTCTTTATTTCCTTAGATAGGTCTTCCTTTAGCTGGATGTTAGTTTGGTCTTTTTCTTCGAATAACTTGGTAGTCTCATGTAACAACAGCTTAATAAAAGAAAGCTCACCAGACTCAATAGAAGAATTATTATTTCTAACATCAGCTAGTTGGTCGGTAAGTCTTCCTATCTCACCTTTGTACTCTTTGAGTACCTTATTAGAGGTTTCATATTTACTACGCAGTTTCCTGTAGTCATTTAACAGGTCACTGAAAGCATCTCATAGTTGCTCAAAGGTAAAATCATCATAAGGATCAAACAGAGGATTAGTGATTACCTGATCGCAAGCCATCAATCATACATTTGCAGCGTCATCTGATTGTTCGTCTTCTGAATTGATGGCTTCGCTTTCATGCCATATGCTTGTATTGGCATACTTTCTTGATGTATATCTCTTCAGGTAGTCTTTGTCATAATTGCTGCTTTTTCTTGTTGATGATGATGTTGTTGGACAATCTTTCTTCATATGTCCTTTCTTCTTACATCCGTAGCAAATAGGATCTTCCTCGTTGTTGTTGTTGTTGCTGTCTTTTGTTCTTCTGTTGAATCTCATGAACTTCTTGAATTTTCTTACCAGAAGGGCTTGATCTTCAGAGTCAGAGTCGCTATCGTCAGAATCATCTTCGATAGTTGTTCTATGTTGAGCCTTCAACGCGATCGACTTCTCTGACTTCTCCTTTGGTGTAGCATCTTCAAAGTCTTGAAGTTCCAACTCGTGAATGAATAGCTTACCCATGAGTATTTTCAGAGACATTGTTGAGAGGTCATTTTCTTCAATGATTGTTGTTGCCTTTGGAATCCAGTTCTTTGTGAGAGCTCGTAGAAGTTTGTGAATCTTCTCATGGTTACTGTATTCCTTGCCTTATGAAGACAAAGGATTTATAATATCCCAGAATTTCGTAAACATCTGAGTGACGAATTCATTTGGCTTCATCTTGAACGCCTCGTACTCTTGAGTAAGTCTGCTGATCTTTTACTCCTTGACTTGTGTTGTTCCTTCGTGGGTTACTTCGAAAAGTTTCCACACTTCATTTGATGTTGTGCAAGTCAAAACCTTGTTAAATTCAGTTCTGTCTAAAGCACAAAATAAAGCGTTAATAGCACGTACGTCAAGACTGGCCTTTTACTTTTCATCCTCAGTATATTTATTATGGGGTTTTTTAACTAAAACTCCCTCAACAGTAATTTGAGGAGGCTTTTTGTAGCCATCAATAACTATAGACCATAAGTAAAAATCAAGAGATTTTAAGAAGAAACTCATCCGTGTTTTCTAATAAGTGTAGTTTGTGTCATCAAACAGTGGAGGTCTGTTTGTGGCTTGGTCTTCACTTATGAATTTTACAGTTGCCATGTGTAGTGCTGTAATCTATATAACAATTAAATATAACTGCAGTTTTACCTTGCTTTACCTGTATAACCCGCTCTGATACCAATTGTAGGAACAAAGTCGTAAAGCGGAATACTCTAGAGGGGGGTGAATAGAGTAGGCAGCAGAATATTGCTAATTAAAAACTTGTTAGCAGTTAGATCACAGAAATAATAATAATCACAAAGAAATAACTGTAAAGAAAAGATTTCAGAAGGCAAACGCAAACACATAGATTTATACTGGTTTTCCTCTTGTGAGGACTAGTCCAGTCAGAAGAACTCTAGCTTCCAGTTGAATCAACTATTGGAAAATCCTGTAAGTTTTCA
The DNA here is from genome assembly GCA_029216955.1 of Iris pallida. Taxonomy (NCBI): domain Eukaryota; kingdom Viridiplantae; phylum Streptophyta; class Magnoliopsida; order Asparagales; family Iridaceae; genus Iris; species Iris pallida. The sequence goes on from JANAVB010024994.1 coordinate 17,781,662, forward strand.
TACGAAGTCCTTAGAACTTCTACAGACACGAGCTTTGATACAAAGAAGCCGACCAACTTCAGTTTTCAAGAGTCTTTCTTCAATCAAGCCTCTGATTACAATTTCTCTGAAATCTTCTAGGCCGTACCGTACCGGCAAATTGAATAGAGAATTGGAACTAGCTTGGGATTTGAAAATAAAAGCTTTTAGAAAACTCTTTGGAAGAAACGTAAGCTTTAGAAGAGAAGAGATGAAAGTGAATGAGTGATTTTAAATGATCAAAATTCCTCTCTATTTATAGTTTTTCCAAAGACAGAACTCTGGCAGAATTTGTGAAGAATTCGGACAGAATTTTATGTAACAAACCACAACTGAAGGGAGACAAAGTTTAAAAACCAATGTTCATATAACGTTCACCTTGGCCGAACACTGGCCGAACTCTGGCCGAGTTCTGTCAGGATTGGTCATGGTTATTTTATGAAAAATATTTTGGGGCTTTGTGAAATCCTTCAGAAGCTTTTGTAAATAATAGATGTTTTTCAAAACATAGGTTAATTTTGAAAACGATTTTGGATAGCAATTTTGAAAACGATTTTGGATAGCCTATTTGAAAACGATTTTGGATAGCCTATTTGCTAGTACGACTTGGTGTACAATGTATTCCTAGACTCAATAAAAAAATTATATTGTATAAGGAAATACAGTCTCGAGTGGCAAACAGCTTCGGTCTTGAACTGAGTAGATATCCAATCTTGATCAGTATCTAAAATGTCATAAGTAAACATCTGAGTTGTTCCGTATATCGAGACAGAGTTTGATCAATTATTAAAATCAGGTTTGACCATGACCAATGGACCGACAAGGGATTCATTCGTGCTAGTGGATCGCCTTGGGGAGCCCCGATGCTTCTTGTGAAAAAGAAGGATAGTACGTCAAGATTATGTGTTGATTATCGTACCTTGAATTTTGTAACAATCAAGAACTGATATCCTCTACCAAGGATAGATGATTTATTTGTTCAACTCAGAGGAGCGACAGTATTTTTGAAGATTGACTTGTGGTCAGGACGCCATCAGATCAGAGTCAGAGAGCAAGACATCCCGAAGACAACATTCAGATCTAGATATGGACATTGGGAGTTCCTTGTTATGTCATTTGGAGCGACCAATGCGCCAGTCGTATTCATGGACCTCATGAATCGTATCTTCATGCCCTATTTGGACCAGTTCGTGATAGTCTTTATAGATGACATCTTAGTCTATAGTTAGAATGGGGAAGAGCATGAGCAGCATCTCCGTGTAGTTCTTCAGATTCTCAGGGAACACCAGTTGTACGCGAAGTTCAGGAAGTAGGAATTTTGGCTGGATCGTATTTCGTACTTAGGTTACATCATCACCAGAGGTAGAGTGGAAGTAGACCCCCAGAAGATAGTGGCTATATAAACATGGCCAGTACCCTATACCGTCGCAGAAGTTCGGAGTTTCCTAGGATTGGTCGGCTATTACCGATGGTTTGTATCAGACTTTGCTCAGATTTTAGCACCATTAACGCAGTTGACCCGTAAGGATGTGCAGTTTGCTTGGACAGCAGAGTGTCAGAGTTCATTTGAGAAGTTAAAGAAAGGATTGATGATGGCCCCCATTCTCATGCTTCCAGATGGGACTGGAGGATTTTCAGTTTATTGTGATGCTTTCGGCAGAGGATTAGGATGAGTCTTGACACATCATGGTAAGGTAGTAGCTTATGCATCATGTCAGCTTCGTGATCATGAGAGGAATTACCCAACCCATGACTTAGAGTTAGCAGTTGTGGTTTTCGCACTCACGTTATGGAGGCATTATTTGTATGGAGATCGGGTAGAGATTTTCACAAACCACAAGAGCCTTAAGTACGTATTTACTCAGAAGGATCTCAATATGCGTCAGAGAAGATGACTAGAATTATTTGTAGATTATGACATCATCCTGAAGTATCATCCTGGGAAGGCCAACGTTGTTGCAGATGCATTGAGTAGAAGAGCCGAAGTTTATTTTCTAACAGCACAGCCAGAATTGTTAGCAGATCATCAGAAGATGGGTATAGAGATAGTTCTTCCTACCAATGTGGCATTGATGGCCAGTATGCAAGTTCAGTCCGGTATAGTTGAGAGGATTAAGTTAGCTCAGTCAACGGATTCTAAGCTTCAGCGGCTTAAGACAGAATGTTTAGCAGGACGGAGAGCAGAGTTATATATTCATGAAGACGGTACACTTTGACATGGAAGCCATCTTTGTGTATCCAATGGCGACATCAGTTGAGAGATCATGGCAGTGGCTCACAGTTCACAGTACTCAATTCATCCCGATGGTACGAACATGTATCGTGATATCCGTCAGCATTTTTGGTGGAATGGCATGAAGAGGGAGATAGCCCGGTAGGTCTCTCGTTGTTTAGTTTGCCAACAAGTTAAAGCTGAACATCAGAGACAAATTGGACTTCTTTAACCTTTACCAATCCCAGAATAGAAATGGAAGCACATTACTATGGATTTTGTAACTGGGTTACCTAAATCCCCAGCTGAAAGAGATGCTATCTGGGTTATAGTTGACAGACTCACCAAGGTAGCTTACTTTCTCCCTTTCAGGATTGGTCAGTCGACGGATCAGCTAGTAGAGATGTACCTCAGGCAGATAGTTAGGTTGCATGGAGTACCAGTCAGTATTATATCGGTCATAAATTTAAGATATATATCGCACTTTTGGCAAGTCTTCAAGAGAGCTTGGGGACTCGTCTCAAGTTCAGTTTAGCTTATCATCTGCAGACAGATGGTCAGTCAGAACGCACGATTCAAACTCTTGAAGGTATGCTACGATCATGTACACTTGACTTCGATGGTTCGTGGAAAGATTACCTGCATCTCATGGAGTTCTCCTATAATAACAGTTTCTAGGCCAGTATCCAGATGGTACCCTTTGAGGCACTATATCGTAGAAAGTACAGATCCCGTTAGCATGGGATGATATAGATGAGAGGCAGATGCTTGGTCTAGAGATGATTACGTAGACTATTGAGGTGGTCAAACAAGTTAGAGATCATCTTGGAGTTGTACAAGATCGTCAACGCCATTTGGCCGATTCTCATCGGCATCCTCTGGAGTTTTCTATCGGCGACCACGTATTCCTTAGTATCTGTCAAAGATAGGATTGGGGTTAATCTGATTGATATCTTATCAAATTGATTTAAATCTTAGACGAGGATCAATCAGAATGCAAATCTGTGATAAAATCCCAAGATTTACTCGGCTGCATCCGAACAAGCAAATCGGCACACGCCACGTGTCTCCTCCTTTGGTTATTTTGATAACCACCAGAGATCTCGATTGAGGACAATCTCAATGTCTGCCATGTGTCAGCACCGCAAAAGTACGAGCATCGTGCAATGACAGTAGATTTCTTCATATCTCAAAACCCTAATACACATCGCATATGTGCTCCCTTCCCCTATAAATAGAAGGAGTTTTCCTTCAACAAAGAGAGGAGAGACCACCGAATATCAAATCTCCAGCTCCAGTCATCCTCTTGATCGACAACCCTAGAGTTCCGTCAAAGGCATTAGAAAGTCGAAGCAAGTTCAACCCGTCGTCAGATTGTCAATGAAGTAAAGGAGCCGCTGCAGTGCTCGATCTCCACCATCATATTTTTCCAGAAATTCTTCCCCTTGTACTTATAATATCATGTTTAGGACTTTCTCTGTACACAGGTCTTCCCCTTGTACTTAGAATATCCTACTTAGGATTTCCTTCTCTCTACACAGGGCTTTTTACGTTCAATAAACAAAAAGTTTATTCAACCTTTTGTAATGTCAAACAAAATAACGACCCTGTTGGGGACTACCTTCTCCTCCAACGAGAAGGCAGTGATGCAATCTGACAACGACTTGCTGGGATCTTGCCAGAAGATGCTGGTTGTACGCTTCGACCAGCAAGCTTTTGAAGATCTTCTTTCTGATGAGAAGTCGAATCATTTGAAGTGGTTCGTAAAACCGAAGAAGACTCGACGTGTCTGGAGTCCCAAGGAGGCTACGACGAGCAGCACGACAGAGGAAACTGCAATCCAGAAACCCCTCAACATCGAAGCCTCGGAGAAGATTTCGGCTGCTATAGCCATATCTCCTCACTCAATTTCTACTCTGGAAAGGTATAGCGAGGAAGACGGTATCTCTATGGCAATCCTGACAAAGGCACAGTACCGAAAGAAGTGTGTGCCGGTTCAACCCCTTATGATGGGAGCATTACCGACAAGAAGATTCGTCTTCGACATAATCGCCTTCCCATCAGGCGAGCCTTCAATGTATTCTGAAAACTATGCAACCGCTGGGGGTAGTAGGAAGAAATCTAAGGCAGAACATGCCTCGTGCAGCAAATGTACCATACCTATGACCGACCAAAGGCCCATGTTGACAGTCACACGTGCTGCCGATGTGAAGTTATACAAGACTAGTCCCCGTGCTCTGATGTGTCGACCAGTTGGACCCCTCTGTCACTTGAGCACTCCTGTGCATGATACAAGCTAGGAGGTACATTCTGTAGAGAGATACTCGTACGAACAGTGTTCCTGCAAGCATGATAGGAGTCTGCCTCGCCAGACCCTCTCTAATCGTACCCATGTGCAACTTTCCTGCACGTACAATGAGGATACCACGATGGAAGACCTGGTGCTATCCCAAGCAGAAGAAGAATCGGTGGCACAGGGCATGCCTAAATCAAGGCATTCTTGTACCCAGATTACCATCAACTGCTATTGTCAACAGGCGGCTGTACTACCATCGAGGAGACACTCCATCTTTCAAAGACTAGACCTATGTCGACTGCACGTCAGAGATACAATAGGGGGTCAACGAGCAAGAGAGAAGATGAACTCCGTGTCGCCATATGCAACATGGTACAGGGTTCTAAAAGTCTCAAGAAGTCATCCAAGAATCCTTCCGTGTTGGCCACCAAGCCCAAGAAGCGACCCGGGATAGCAAGACAAAGGTACCCAGCACAGGTGTGTTCCAAGACACACATTCCAAATCTCTGTTGGGTGCCACGTCAAATACTGGGGGTACCAACCTCCCACTATACATGACAACGCTGTGTTCCAATCTCAGGAGGAGCCATACGATACGGATGCCTCCAAAGGCGCAGCTAGCCACCAAACTGGGGGTAGCAACCAAAATGAGTCTGAGGAAGACCGTAACCTCCCAGTATATCCTCAGAATGATGAGGCTCGGACATTTGAGCCAGAGAGCGAGGGATCTACTGTCCCTTCTACCCATCCACACACAAGGTTCGTATTTATGGCCGAGGGTAATGAGGAGGACAATAGCGAAGCGCCTGACCAGTTCAAACACATCGAAGCTCTCAAGACGATCCTAGATACGGTAAATGCCACAATGTAGACTCTATTTTCTCTCATGTTGGAGATCAAGAGGAATTTGGTACCCACTGCCTCCATACCTACGCCTGGTCCAACAGCCAATGATGGATCCAGCAAACTGTCCACCGTCCATCAGACGGGACCATCATCGTCTACTCCATCGACTACAGGCCCGACAATGTCAACCGAGATAGGGCAGGCCATCAAAGAATTGTATTCTCGCTACGATGCCAAAGAGAAACAAGCCACACTCAGGAAGATGGGGATTCGACAGCTATATCCTGCCGAGTGGGACAATGTAGTTTATCCTCCCAAGTACAATCCGCAGACGCTCACGCCCTACGAGGGAAAGGAGTCTCCCAGACGATAATTGAGGTACTTGCCTTAGTAACAGGGCACTTGCCGAAGGACGACGCCCTCCTCACCAACATCTTCATAGGAGCTCTACAGGGGGTAGCCTATGAATGGTTCTGCAGCCTTCCGGACGATTATATTTCATCGTTCGAGGACCTGAATAATTTATTCATAGATCGATTCTATGAAGGAGGGATTGACATGACAATGTTAACTCTCATAGAGGTCGTCCAGAGAGAGAAGGAGCATGTCTATGCATATATTGAATGCTTCTATCAGGCAGCTTTAAGGCTACCGCCTGGTATGTCCGAGCCCATATTTATTGACTCATGTCGCAAGAACTTGTTGTTTGCGATAAAATAGTAGCACAGTGCTCCTTGCACAGAGTGGACGCCTTTTATTATAGAAGCGGATGCGGCACAAAGGAAGGCCCAGGATTCACAGCTCCTAGGACTGAACTTTCCTTCTCTCGAATACAAGGGGAGACGTTCGTTTAAAACAACCCCAAGGGCAGAAAAGGCAAGCAGGCCATGACCGTCAACATCTCCAAAGGTTCGGTAACCATGAACCCCAAGTCTACAGAAGCGCAAAAGCTAAGGAAGACTTACTGCTTTAACGACGAGGATATGCTGGAACACTTCAATATATTGACGAAGAGTGGCATGTTGTCTCTCCTAACACCAAAATACCCCGACAAAGTGGGGAAGGTAGACAACCCTAAGTACTATCATTATCATTAGTATGTCCACCATTCGACATGAGATTGCTACGTGTTGAAAGGACAGATTCAACGCCTCATCGACGCAAAAGTTATATCACTTGACTATGAAGAAAAGACTATCACGGCCAACATGGTTACTCTCCAGTTTGGAAGTTTCCCAACCACGGAGGTACAGGTCGGGTCGTCCCCATCTTGAGGGCGAAAATGAAAGTAGTCAATCTTCTACCAGCGTTGGACAACGCTCAAGGGCTCATTCCATTCTCTATGCAGCAAGGCGAGGTCATGGGGGTCTACCCTGACCTGACTCCTGACATGATGGTGCCTACAACCCTTTCCATCAAAGAAAAAAGGTCAGGACATGCCGTATGGTCTTGGCTTTGATCGATGATACCTTGGTAACCACTCGCTCGACACAGCGGCAAGAAGAGAACCAGGATCCAGAGGAGGCTGCACCTCCACCAACTACATCCCCCGTTTCTGATGTATTAGAGGCAGGCCCGTCTCAGACTCCTGCCGCAGATATGCAGAAGCAAAAGGAGGTTCACTTTGATAAGCCTCTCAGAGAAGACTCGACAGTAGGGCCTATCAAACCTTATAACTTCGACATACTGGCACAGCTAGCCAACACCCCGGCTAGATTATCACTTTTTGAGATACTTCATCTCTCCAAAGAGACCCGGGATGCGCTTAGCGAAGCCTTACAAAATGACGAGTCCTTCCTCAATCAGGTGCGACCATAAAGAAAGACCCTGCGGCCTGCCCACATTGTTAAAACATGGTCGAAGTGATCCCCAGTATCACCTTCATCTAACAAGACATGCTGCTGAAGAACAACCGGCATAATAGGCCTCTGTACTATACAGGGTATATCGGTGCCATTAAAGTCGATCGCATCCACATCGACCCAGGCTCCTCTCTCAGCATCATCCTAAGAAGTCTGCTCCAAACTCTAGGGATTCCGATGCATCGGCTAACTGTATCGAACACAACAATCAGCGGCTTCAACGCAGGGAAGAGCGAGCCTCTAGGCAAAATTTTCTTGAAGTGCCAAATCGGCGATCTCCACACGAAGTGACTTGCTATGTCATCGACGCTGACATAAATTACAACATACTGTTGGGATGACCATGGATCCATGAGTACATGATCGTTCCTTCCAACCTCCATCAGTGCATGAAGTACGTGGCCAGCGACGGGACTATCAAGACCGAGTTCGCTGACATCGACCCGTTTCAGGGACTTGAAGCCTAATGTACGAATGCTAATCAATACAAGTCAGTCCCTTGGGACGATAAGGGCAATTATACTGATGACGAGGCAGATTCGACCTCAGGAAGCTCAACGGTTGACGAAGAACCTCTAAAGGTTCGACTAAAGGAAAGACCCCCCAAGGTGTCCGCGCCTCTTATCGTCAAGCTCCGAGGTAGAGTACCACCTTTGTCCTTAGTAACGTCAGATGATGGCTAGGAGCCTATATGAATAAGGCTACATCAGAGGTCCCCAAGGTCGACCATGAAGGCATAGGAGCCTCTGACCGCGAACCATTTGGTGATCAAACTAAAAGGGAAGTGTCCTCCTCCTCCTCCCTCGATAGCCCTATTCCTCAACGATGAGGAACTAGGAGACTACATCTGCGCCAACACGGAAGCATACTCTTTTGATGATGTAATCTCCTGGGATAAAGTCTCTCATTTTATTAATAGAAAGTTGTCTTCAAATTACTCTTGTGCATATTGGAACACTATATATTTCCTATATAACTCTCTATGTAAGCTAAAAATGCAAGTGACAACCGCCAACCATGCGAGCCATGTTGTCCCCTCTTGGGATGCCTACTACTTCGTTCCAACAAGGAGGAAAGAAGAGGAACCCATTTTCTTTGGTCGAGTGGAGCATCCTCAGCGACTAGTTCCCGAAGATCCAGAATCTGATAGCGGAAAGATACAACTCTACTGCTACGCTACTCAGGCCAAACACCTCATACAGAAGATGGGATACGACCTGAACAACAACAAAGGGATCAACTATGGTAAAGGCCGACGCCTTTTCTTACAGATTCGAGCTCCAAAGGGAAAGGCCTAAAATTATTACCAGCACACCCGTGTTGACCCAAACTGGATTGCATTCAACCTAATCTTGATAATTAACAAATCGATATTTAACATGATCCAACTCGACACATAAATTGACATCAAAGCTACAAATCAGACGACTACAACACATCAAGTCGGACAATCATCATTTACGACTGCTCGACGAATACTGCTGGAACTTGTCTTCGAAAGTCTGTATTTTTATATTTTATTTGAGTCTAGGCTATTGTACTTTGAGTCGCACTGAGTACCTCAACCATAGACTAGATAACCGAAAAGCCCCACAAACAAAAAGCCAAACTACCAAAGCCCAATAGCCCAAATGAGCATTATGTAAGCCGAACTCTGCTCCCACACATAGTTCAGGCCGAACTCTTTTTTCTAATTTCCAGGAGCAAATTTTTAGGGATTGCTTATTGCAAGTTGTCCAACGGCCATAATTTTTGAATTTTGGACAGAGTTCTGGGCGAACTCTGCCTCCCAGGACTAGTATATATAGGCACCTTTTTCTCCCATTTTAATCCATCCAATCTTCTCATCTCTTCTCTCTTATAGCCTATACATCCCAAAGAGCCATACTCTTCTCATCTACTAGCCACAAAACTTTTCAAGCCGACAAGGTGCTCGGTGCGAGTCAATTAGAAGTTTTGTACAAGAGTCTTCAAGAAGTCACTTGGAAAATTCCAAGTTTCGCCTCAGTGATCTTTTCAAGAAGGTGGCATGATCTTCTGTGTAAAGGCACGTGGTTGTAAAGCTATTTCACAAATAGTATATTTCAATCTTGAGCTAGAGTTCTCAGGCCTGGACTAGTCCTCCACGAGGAAAACCAGGTTAAAAATTGATGTGTCTGTGTATGCTTTCTAATCTCCACTTTATTTTCGCATTATACTCTGATTTATTATTTACTAGTTGGGATTGAATAGAGTTGATTTTTTAATTGATCATTATTTTTACAAGTACTCTATTCATCTCCCTCTAGAGTTGCCTACACGAACTTCAATTGATATCAGAGCCCCGTTCTCTTGATACAAGATTTACATCCTAGAGTTGATCCATGGCAACTACACAACCCATCTCTACCAACTATGGTGAGGGTCAATCCACAAATAGGCTACCCCTATTTGATGGGACCAACTACACTTATTGGAAGACTATAATGAGTTTTTATCTTAAGTCTCTAGACTTTGACCTATGGACTGTAGTCACTGATGGCTACAAGAAACCTTCCAGAATAACTGTCGAGGGAAGTCTCGTCGAGAAACCCAACGACAAGTATACTGATCAGGAGAAGAAACAAGCAAGTCTAGACGCTAGGGCTATTAATGCTCTTTTATGTGCCATAGACAGGACTGAATTCAACAGGGTCTCCACATGCACCACCTCGCATGAAGTATGGAAGCTTTTGGAGGTGGCTCATAAAGGGACAACGCAAGTCAAAGAATCGAAGGTCAACCGTCTGACACAGGAGTACGAGACTTTCAAGATGAAGCCTAATGAGACGATCACTCAAATGTTCACCAGATTCCTCGACGTCGTCAACCCGCTATCCTCTCTTGAAAAAGATTATTCCAACCATGAGAAGATACGTAAAGTGCTACAAGGATTGCCAAAGGTTTGGAACCCCAAAGTCACGGCGATCATCGAAGGCAATGATCTCACAACAATATCACTAGAAACATTGATGAGCAAGTTGATGACGCATGAGCTCGATCTAAAAGACTTCGAAGAAACAGCTCCAAAAGAGAAGAAGATTGCATTGAGAGCTCATCGCCGAAGAACTAGCTCAGAAGATACCGATGACGACGACTCCGAAGGTGACAATCAAGCTCTCCTAGTTCGAAACTTCAAAAAGTTTCTACGCTTCAACAAGAAGAAGAGAGAACAAAAAGACGATAAGGAAGAACCCACCTGCTTCGGATGTAAAAAGATGGGACATGTCAAGAAATATTATCCCTTAGCAAAGAAGGAAAGCAGATATGAGAAGCCATACAAAAAGCCAACAACGAGGAAGTATGCCAACACTAGCATCTGGCATGAAAGCGAGGCTAGTAATTCAGACGAGGAAGAAGACTCTCCACAAAATACGGCTAACGTCTGCCTAATGGCAACTTCAGAAAAGGTAAAAGATTCTTATGATGATTTCTCATTTGATGAACTTGGTGATGCCTTTGGTGATCTACTTGATGATCACAAAAAGGTAATCAATAAATATAAACATGCAAAGGATAAGATCAAGGACTACGAAATCGAGATCCATATACTTTCATGTGTACTAGAAGATGTTAGAAACACTACACCCATGAAAAACACTGAAGAGGTATCCAAGCTTAAATTAATCTTACACGATGCCGAATCAATCATTAAGAAACAAATACTTGAGATTACGGCACTAAACAAAGAACTTGCTAATGAGAAAAACAAGTTCAAAATTGCTACAGGTAGAATACACGGTCTTACTGCTAAATATGATGAGTTGAACGTTGTCTCTAAGAAATTAGAGATTAAACTGGGCAAGAAGGTTATTCAATCGCAAGTTCAGTCTCATAGTCACAACATGTGCAAACACGTACCAACTCAACACAAAAAGGCACGTCACCACAAGAACACTCATCCACGTGCTAAACAAAATCATGCTTTCATGTACACCTATTCACATGCAGTAAGTAGGACACATACACGTAATCATTATCATCATCATGCTGCTGTACACAGTCACTATAATCATTATAGATACCCTGTTATTGCATACAGTCACTATAATCATCATACCTACCCTGCTGCTGAACACAATCACCATACTCACTCTACTGCTGTACGTAACTATCATCACCCTACTTATACACACCACTATCAACATGCTCCTAGTATAAACATGCATGCTAAATGTACATATTGTAACCTACATGGACATATTTCTCTACAATGTAGTATTAGGAGATTAGTTGATAGAAACATATATACATGGGTACCAAAGTCTAACCTGTCAGGACCCAAAAGAATCTAGGTACCAAAGGTCACATCTACTCGTAGTGTAGGTGGACCTTCCCCCCTCAACTAGAGGTAAGTGGATTTTCAATAGTGGGTGCTCACAGCATATGACTGGAAATGCAAATCTATTCGTAACACTATCGATGAAAAAGGAAGGATACGTTTCCTTCGGCAATAATCTTAAAGGCTACATCATAGGTAATAGTACAATTGGTTATCCTCCATCTTCCGTCATTAACGATGTCTGTTTAGTGACCGAGCTAAAGCATAATTTGCTCAGCATTAGTCATCTTGCTGATCACGATTATGATATTAACTTCGGGAAAACTAAATGTTTTATCTATGATCGATTATCTGGAGACATTGCTTTTGAGGGGATAAGGGAAGATAACATTTATATTTTCTATCTATCTAGTGATACTAACAGTGCAGGAAGATGCCTTTACGCTCACAAAGACGAAAAGCTCTTATGGCATCAGCGTCTTGGTCATGCCAATATGGATACTATATCCAGACTATCCAACAAGAAGCTAGTCAGAGGACTGCCGGATATCACATTCAAAAAAGACACTGTATGTGCTGAATGTGAAAAGAATAAGGCCAACAAATTTTCATTTAGATCAATAAACACTGTAAGTACTACTCGACCTTTGCAATTACTTTATATGACCTTTGCAATTACTCCTAATTTCCAGGAGCTAATTTTTAGGGATTGCTCATTGCAAGTTTTCCAACGGCCATAATTTTTGAATTTTGAACAGAGTTCTGGCCGAACTCTGCCTCTCAGGACTAGTATATATAGGCACCCTTTTCTCCCATTTCAATCCATCCAATCTTCTCATCTCTTCTCTCTTATAGCCTATACATCCCAAAGAGCCATACTCTTCTCATCTACTAGCAGCAAAGCTTTCCAAGCCTACAAGGTGCTCAGTGCAAGTCAATTAGAAGTTTTGTACAAGTGTCTTCAAGAAGTCACTTGGAAAATTCTAAGTATTGCCTCAGCTATCTTTTCAAGAAGTTGGCGTGCTCTTCTGTATAAAGGCATGTGGTTGTAAAGCTATTTCACAAATAGTGGATTTCAATCCTGCACTAGAGTTCTTAGGCCTGGACTAGTCCTCCATGAGGGAAACCAGGTTAAAAATTGTTGTGTCTGCGTATGCTTTCTAATCTCTCCTTTATTTCTGCATTATACTCTGATTTATTATTTACTAGTTGGGATTGAATAGAGTTGATTTTTTAATTGATCATTATTTTCACTAGTACTGTATTCACCCCCCTTCTAGAGTTGCCTACACGAACTTCAACCCGCCAGGGGTTGGATTATATTACGCCCACTTCCACTTTAGAAGGCTCAAAGACGGAAGTAATGATGCACTCACACCTTTATGACTCCGATACCAGTATCGGCCAGGTCTTCAAAAGGATGTTATTAGCTAACATGGCCTCTACAAGCCCTCCAGTCGAAGACGAAGACCAGGCAGTCGAGTACTTCAAAGATGAACCTTAGGGTCAACGCTTGGGATTTCAATAGGAATTGCGCCGCGTGCTGTCCAAATCTCCCACATCTCAGTAAGTATTCATGAATTCCTTTGAAAGAATTCATCCTTTCTATACCTTTCCCTAACGAAAAACCTTCCACGTTCGTATTACCTCTGAATTGATTCTCTACACCTTAGTTAAGTCGCGTCTACCATGTCCACATTACCTTTGAGTAGTCGCCTATCCCATGATGACTCCATGTTGTCATGACCACCAAGAAAGTACTTTACATCCATATTACCTCTAGATTGCTCCTCTACACCCAAAATCGTAGCTACCATGTCCATATTACCTCTGAGTAGTCGCCCTCTCCTTGATTGATCCTATGATAATCGTGGCTATCTAGAAAACAGTTTCCGATTATACTACCTCTGAATTGTTGTTCTATATCCTAGCAAAGATTATGCCTAACACGTTCATATTGCCTCTGGTTAGGCATGTCTTCCATGATGACCCCTTGTCATGGTCATCAAGGGCTAGGAAACCTTTCACCTGAGCTCGTCAAAGACAAAAAAAGACAGAAAAGTCCTTATACAGAAGCATGTGGCTACAAAGACCTATTACAAACTCTTTGTAGTTACATACACAGAGGCATTAATGCTAAAGCATAAGCATGACGTCTGCCTGGCAACAGAGGTGATGGGCATTTCACCTACAAAGAGACATGTGTTCATGCTTCTGTTCAAAGTACCCCGAGCTTGACCCAAGTTCAGGACACTTTGAAGGGGATCTTGTAGAAGCATGAAAAAATCTCAGCATAATACAAGGCACAGAGGCGCAGACTGTCAAGCATGCTAACAGCAAAGACAAAAGTCACAAACAGATAAAAAGCTCAGAAGTCCTTTTTTATTAATCATAGCTACAGACTCATCATGATTATATAAAAGACTGCATAAAGGCATAATTACAAGGATCTATTACAAAAGACTTTGAGATTACATGTGCCAAATTAAAAACTCCTACGGATCTACGTCGCGGTTACTCTTCATAGTACGATCATCATGGAGAGAGGTACTATAGATATAAGATATGAATACAGTCTCCATCAAAGTCTCCACCACAGCTTTTCCTCTCTAAACGCATACTGCTATTGGCCCACCGAAAGCTCAGGCCACAACGCAGTAGGAAGGCCCTTTTACAAAAGGGCATCAGCTTCTAAGGCTCTTCTAGCCTAACAAAAGCACGCCGCCACCAATGAGCAGGGCAGAGCACAACCTGTGGCTTTTCGGGTTGGCCATCCACCAACAAGCTAAGTTGTCAGGACCTCCAAGACCTCCAAGGCGTCATCCAGGTTTGAACTCCTTATGAGCAACCTTCCAGCATGTTCCGAGGCTCATCGACAGTTCTTCTACGAAGGCATAGCCCCTTTAAACGAAGGAATCCTCAACCAAAATCTGACTTAGGTAAGGCTAGCCGTCCCTTGAAACTAAGTCTGGATCCAGCATCGTGTTGAAGGACAAGAAGAAGAAGAAGACGTGACTCTTCAGAAGAAACTCCCCTTTTATATAGGGCGGGAGTGGTCCAAAACACAGGCCACATGGCCGACGGTTAAAGTTCCCACATTAACGGGATGAACCTAGGACTCAGCACGATGAACCTCATTAAATAAAGTTTATTTCGACTAAGTCCTAGACTATCCTAAGACCCCTTGAAATTCTCCAAGTAGTAGTGGCAATTAAGAGGAAGTCGTTCATTAAGGAGCGGTCATTCAGTGCTCTTTAAAAAGACTTCAAAGCCAATGCCTTCAATCTAGAGGCACAGCTACATTCATGCGCCAACCTCAGGCACAGACTGGTGATGTTTTTACCTCAACTCCAACGGCGCAACACTCTGTTCCGACCCAGAAGCTCAACTACCTTTCGTCAGAGACTTGGGAGATACCATTACATCCAACACAAGTCCACTTGCTGCTCCAAAACTATAGTAACCTCGCCAACCTGAAGCACAAACCTACTCGTCGCCCTAAAGCACTGTGACTTTGTCGCTTAAAATACAGCCGTCTCGTTGCTCATACGCACTGAGGCTCTGTCATCTTCGAAGCATAGTCTACTCGCCGCCTGAAAGCACAGAGGCATTTTTGTCTCCAAAAGAACTGTCTACTCGTCGCCCCAGAAGCGCAGTAGTACTCAGACCTCGCCAGAGGCACAGAAAGCAAGGTTTTATCCAGTCGGTTTGCTTAAACCGACTCTCTTAAAGATAGGATTGGGGTTAATCATGATTGATATCTTATCAAATTGATTTAAATCTTAGACGAGGATCAATCAGAATCCAAATCTGAGATGAAATCACAAGATTTACTCGACTGCATCCTAACAAGCAAATCGGCACACGCCACGTGTCTCCTCCTTCGATTATTTTGATAACCACCAGAGATCTCGATTGAGAAGAATCTCAATGTCTGTCACATGTCAGCGCCGCATAAGCCCGTACCGTACAATGATGGCAGATTCCTTCATATCTCAAAACCCTAATGCACATCGCATATGTGCTCCCTTCTCCTATAAATAAAAAGAGTTTTCCTTCAACAAAGAGAGAGAGAGAGAAAGAGAGAGACCACCGAATATCAAATCTCCAGCTCCAGACATCCTCTTGATCGGCAACCCTAGAGTTCCATCAAAGGCATCAGAAAGTCAGAGCAAGTTCAACCAGTTGTCTGATCGTCAACGGAGTAAAGGAGCCGCTGTAGTACTCGATTTCCACAGTCACACTTTCCCAGAAACTCTTTCCCTTGTACTTAGAATATCCTGTTTAGGACTTCCTTCTCTGTACACAGGTCTTTTTACGTTCAATAAACAAAAAGTTCGTTCAACTTTTTGTAATGTCGAACAGTCCTATATTCCATTCAAGTATCTCTTTCATTTTAAAGGACAAAATACTATTCTGTACTAGACTATTAGTATGGTCCAAACACAATTGACGATTACTGAAATAGTCGATCCACAGATAAATTTAAGAGAGGCCAGAGAAACTTCTCAAATCTTTTGGTTATATCAGCTTCCTAAAGTAAGCATTATAATCTCACAACATGCAGTATGTCCATAAGATGCAAACAAATTGTTCAAAAAATCATGTATATTGTTGAAAGCTTTATCATCCATAAAATGATTGGTAAATACAGTACTTGTAAAAGTAGCTTAGATCAGGGTTTTACTTTTCATGTAACTATGCAATATGGTAGTTGGAAGTGTGAGATGGGTGGAGTACAAAATCCATAAGCCTCCTTTTTAAAAAGATAAAAACATTATTTCTATTTAGTCATGCTGCAAAGGTTGAATAGGCTAGTTTTTCCTCCCAATTGATTTATTGTTCTGGCACCATTGCAATGCTCATGTCACCATTTGAAGGGATTTTCATATTGTAACTTTTTTTCAAACATGATTGATATATCATATATTTTCTTTTGACAAATATTTATTGATATTCAACAAAAAAATCGAACTTACATGAGTACATATCATACAATGCATATTGATATGTCAATTTAGAGCTGCCAGTCCTTTTGATAGCTGTATCTGTCAAACTTTGATGTTTGACCAAATAATTTACTGCCAACCTGACACTAGCATTCCTGGCCAAGGCAAGTATTTCCAGAAGAGACTTGTCATTAAGCCTGGATAGCTAAGTTGTTGTTGGTATCTGCATGTTTGAGTTTTATTCTCTTGCATCAGATTCTTTTCAAAATATCAGGTTTCAACTTCATTTGGCAACATGGCACATTTATCCAAGGATATTATTAAGCCATCTTCTTTTTTGTTCTTCAATTTTATTTTATCTGCACTAGTATTTAGATGTCTTAGAACATAGCATAGCTTTATTCAAAAGCACATTGAGATTGTAATGAACATTAAAACTTGTATGGTAACAATTATTATGATTGTCACATAACTCATTGAGGACACAAACCAAGCCAAATCTTACTACAATCCCCAACTTTGGTTTGTTGACTTCGATTCTCAAAAGCAGACTGCAGGTTAAAGTAAACTGCGTCAAAACAAATTGCAGATTGGGATGTGAAACATGACCAAAGCAAAAAAGAGTAGGTATAGAATATAATAGTTTTAGTGATATGTTTTTATTGGAGTGTATTTAACTTTGGCTTATGCTCTATGGTGAAATGGATAGGGTAAGCTCTACGTAAAAAGTTTGAGCTTACCCGAATTTGTTGGTGATTGGATCGGGGGTGTCTATTAAAAGGAATCAAGCCCACACAGATTCAAAATAAAACTTAGTTGGCTAGCGTCCAGATCCAACTACCAGCATAGCTAGGTCGTATTTCAATTATATTATGGTAGGTGGTTAAATTGCCTAATTAATAATATATGAGTTGATCAAATAAGACAAGAATACTTTTCTTTAATATAAATATTCTTGTTTGGAGCTAAGATTTTTCTAATAAACAAAAAGTAGAAAGGAATGCAGATAGTGAACATAGTCGTTAGAGTGACACAATAGTTTTTGGGAAAAATAAAGTGCTAGTTTTGGACTGAAGTCACTCCTTGGCAAGTAGCAACTAGAATCTAGGTGAGCTAGAGGGGACAATTCTTACTGTAAGGGATCACAAACCTGTTACAAGTATAAAAAATGACTCATGTTAAAGCTTTTTTGTTAAATTAGACCCATTATTGAATATGTGATCATGGTCTAGTAATGTAGATAGTTTAATCACAAAAACCATCGAGGAACAAAGCTAATATGCACAAAAGCTGGTAGTTATAAGACTAAATATAATATTATATCTGAAACTGGATGCATGCTTATTCGGTTATTTTCAATTAGTTTTGGAACACGACATTACCGAATGAGATGCTAACTTTCAGGAAAATCATATTTAGACAGGTGAAATGGAATTTACGTTATATTTTTTTAAAACATCTTTCTTGTTTTGGGGGTATATGCTCTACACCATAAACTGACTCTTATGGATTATAAGCTTAATCTCCCGATATAGAGGTTCATTTTGTTTCTTCCAAGTATCATTTCTGATTTTTTTTTTGCATTGTACTAATAATTGCCTCTATGCAGCCTACTCTGCACTTTTTTCATGATGGAAAGAAGGCCAATGTATTGGTGGGTGCTGATATTACTTGGCTAAAGTACTTATTTAGCTAACATCTCTTTAGTTTATATTAACTCATTTGAGTAAATCTCCTGCAGAGGATCTAAGGTCAGTCATTTCAGTAAAGGTTCATGTTATTTAGTTTATGGATTCATATAATTAATTATAATCCACATACATAAATGGTTTTAAACTTTAGCCATAGAAGGGAAAAAATATATTTCTAAATTGTCTTGACTCATACTCATCTTTAGTGTAAGCATTCAACAATCTTAACAACGTGACTTAAGAGACAGAAAAATACTGACTCCAGTATTATTTTCTCGGTTTCTTCTACTACACATTAACTCTTCATATAGTGAATAATTTAATCCATAAGTGTCCTGTTGTAAGATTTTTTTTTACCTATAAAGTGATAGTCTAGATATCGCATTATGCTTACTTTGAACCTCAATCTTGATGCCACTGGGCGCTAACCAAATATAGTGGATGATGTACCACTTGTATACTAGGACATTCATTCTTTGATTCCCCTAATGCATACAGATAATACGCTTACAAAACACTTGATTTTTCGGTTTCTGATCGTTACAAATATTTAGATAAGTACTATTTTTGGAATCTCAAGTCAGTTTTTATATCATATAATTGAAGTTGAAGTAGCCTATCATGGTGGCCTACATTTGGAAGCTCCTCTGGTATGAATTAGATTATTTTTTCGCCATTTTGCTTATTGAGTATATATTGATCATCAGACATTTGTTTTCTGACAGAAAAGATTAGTCTGACTGAGACAAATACAAAGATGAACATTTCGGTTGGAATACCGTTTTACTTCAGAGGTTTGAAATCTGCTAGGCTTAAAACTCTAGTTAGTTGGGGTAGGTGTTTGTTATATACTCCTTGATAAAATTTGCTTGGTACTCACTTTATTTCCTACCAACAATTCATTTCTGCAAACAAAACCTCTAGTTCTCTTGTGAGGATTAAATGTTTTATGATTATGTTGCAGATATACCAATATGCTCTATTTGTTTTCCTTGATGTGAACTGTTATTTCTTCTTAATAGAACATCCTTACTGCTTAGCCTGGTTACCAGATTCACTCTATTTACATCGTTTCAAAGCTTTATTTGCAATAAGGAGAAAAGTGTTGAAAGTGATGTTTTATGGGAAAATTATTTCCCCTTTTTCTCTCCAAAAAGTAGTTGAGCAATGTCTAGTTCTCTCCATTTCGTCGAAAAGTTACCATATCCATATGATTTAACAATTTCCCATTTATATACTCTTCCTAATTCCTAATTTTTTTAAAAACAAAACCTTATTCTCCACTTTTTTAATAGTGGTGGGTGAAGCACACCCAAATGAGGAGATCAGTCTAGTGGTGGGTTGATCACACCCAAGTATCAAGGATCAGCAAGTAAAGGAACCGCGCCCGAGCCTAAGTCCTAGGATGAGAATAGTGGCATAGGGCATAGCTGAGATCCAGTTTCGCCAGTCTGCTGATATAACTCTTTGTAATAAATTGCTATTAGTTTGGCAAAACTTTAAAATTATTTCTGATTTATAATTGTTTGCAAAGCCTATAGCTTCATGTAAATCCATAAATTCCTAATTTGGTGTCGGTTATATAAATAGAGATATTATATGATATTATTATACATGCACGTCTAGTGCACATATTTCATAGATTATATTATGTCCAATGCTTGTAGCTCAAGTGGAAAGCAGCGCGGACATTAGACGGGGCCAGCAGGGTTCAGCCTCCCCAACCGTAAGGATGTGTAGGTGTGTGTGGGTTGTAATAAAAAAAAGATTATATGATGAAGACTAAAAGACAATTGTTGTAATTATTACAATCTTTATTAAGACTACTTATGAAGAATAAAAGACAGTTGTCTTAATTATTCTAAATTTATTATTATTATATAATTATATATTTATTTTGTACCTGCATGCAAGATTATTTAGGAAGACCAAAGGATAACTCCCGTAATTACCTAGATGCCTTATTAACTTTAATGAATAATTTTAATTAGTAAACATATGTAATGGTATATTTAGAAAGAAAATTTATACGATAAAGTTGAACTTTTATCATTATATAGTGGTATAGATAATTAGGCATTGTACTTTGTGGATCAAAAGTTTTATGGGCGAATTGATCATTGCAATACCTATGCATGAGAGTTGGAGATGGTTCTGATTGATAATATAAGGCTATGAAGTAATGACCTTAGTAGAGAGCTGTATGGCCAATTGTTACACTATATATGTAGTATGCTGATCTTGAAGGCTAATGCCTACTTTTGGAAGAAGAAATTTTTTGTAAAATGAAGTTAACTTTAGCTTGGAGTTTTCAACGTTGTAATTGGTCATGAAACTCTGTTCAAGTTAACTTAAGTTGGAGTTGAGTTTTGGATGTTTTGGTATGGTGTGTCATGTTTTCGGGGTTACGGAGGCACTATAGTAAACAATAGCGTAGCCAAAATTTTATCTAGGGGCACAACGCTTGATTACATAATATTTTGACCAGAAAATTTTAAATAGGGTGAAGACGTTTATCTAATTTGCACATAACAGGACAATTTTATGATATTTACAAAAAGTGGAATCTAGCGCCAATGCAACTGATGTCAGACAAAAAATATATTAAAAAAATGAGGTGCCAGTGCAACTGGCGCCATGCAAAAATATATATAAATAATGAGGCACCAGTAACACATTCTCAATCCTGATTTATTTTTGTTTTTTTCTTTGCTTTGTTTTAGTTTGGTTTGATTTATCTTTTAGTTTAATTTTGCTTAATCTTTTAGTTTTGTTTAATCTATTTATTATTTTGTATTATCTATACAATGGATAATAACAAAATATATTAGTTAATATTTTTTGTATATAATAATTTTATATTAACTAATAAATTTTGTTATTATATATATATATATATATATATATATATATATATATATATATATATATATATATATATATATATATATTAATATATTAACATATACATATATATTAATATGTATATATATATATATATATATATATATATATATATATATATATAAAATATATATATATATATATATATATATATATATATATATATATATATATATATATATATATATATATATAATATATATATATATATATATATATATATATATACAATTAATATATATAACCCCAGCGGACGGGCAGTCTTTATCGATTCCGTTCTCCTCCTCGGACCTGGCGTCGCTTTATGAGCGGTTCTCCTCCAAGTTTGTGTTACGGTTTCCCTCGGGTTGCCCCAAGCTAACCCGAGTTCAGGAGAAAATTGCCAAATGGAGCCTAACATCGGATTACAGAGTAGCTCCTCTAGACCCCAAAAATATCCTCCTTCACTTATCCTTCGCGACAGACCAAAAGATAGTCCAGACTCGGGGCTCGAACAAAATTGACTCAAAAGTCATGACAGTAGTTAGATGGTCTCAGGACCACAACCCCAAAAAGGACTCACCCATTGTGACCGCTTGGGTCACCCTCCCTAATCCACCTCTCATATGTTTCATCCCAGCCGCTCTGAAAAGGATTGTCAACTCTTTTGACACTTTCGTTGCCATGGCAGAGGAAACAACGAACCTTACCAGAGCCAATTACGCTAAAGTTAGCCAAGAACTAGACATCTCCAAAGAACTCCCAAAATCCATCAACATCGAGCTAGGAGAGAAGACCCACATGCAACCAATTTTATATGACAACAACGTCATATATTGCAATCACTACAACAAGAGAGGGCATCTTATCAAGTATTACTTCAGAGCCCATCCAGAATTGAAACAGAAATTGGTGCCGAAGGTGCACCATCCAAGGAAGGATCGGGATCAGAGAGCACCCCTCCTACCTCCCTCGAACTCGCACATCAGATTTGAAGCAAGCCCACAGCCGATTCAGCCACCCAACAAATTCGCCGAGCAGGGAAGCACTCCCACAACACCAAAAGGTACCACCGTCAAAACCCATAACAGATTCGACGTCCTAGCATCGGAAGAAAACACCCACACCGAAGAAGATCACTCTGACACAGCCACCACTGGCAGGGAGAGCAACCCCGCACCCACAGACATTGCTATCCAGGCCAACCAAGAAGAAAACAACACTCCTCCCAATAGCCCATAGAGGAATGAAGAGAGCTCAGAGCACAACAAACCCGATGCATGCACAAGATACACAGAGGAAATCGAGAGTCAGAAGAGCCAATGACCCCTAACCAGTCGAGCGGAAGACCTTTCCATCATCGGCCCAGAGCAAGTCATCAGCTGTCAGCAAGCCATCGACACAGGAGCATTCGACCCGTCCACCCACTTTGAAGCTTCTCCCAGTCCAGACAAAGAAATAGATACTCACATCTGTAGAAGCATAGAAAAGAGGATATTACTTTTAGTCCCACATCGGAAAGGAGAAGAAGAAAGGGGCTCATTCCATACTATATATATAGAGCACCCTTGTCTCCTTTGAAAAGGGCACCAAAATAAAAAATAAATCACTCAATTGAGTCACTCGCTGTGATGGCATGGATGAGTTGGGTTTTGAGTACTATGCGTCTTCACGGGCTAGTATAAAGAAATCCAAGATGGCACGGGCCATGCGCTTCAAACGTGCTATGCCAATAGTAAAATAGAGATGCGCACGCAAAATCATGCGCGCTACCGATGGTAAACTGTACATAATCATCTCGGGTGCGTTTGTACCAGATATGAGCCGACTCTTAAAATCCTTCTCACATATGGGTGCAATTCTTGCGCTTGAACCAAGTCAGGGGAAGAAATCTCTTACGGGCCAGACCCCATACGGCATATTGAGAATGTCGAAGCTTCCAACTTGGACTCTTCCTACTACGTACCTTCGGGTGCTAAGTTGAAGAAGTCTAGGGCCATGTCGCATATTTTATGCGCGGGACTGTCATAGCTCGTCCTGTCTCGCAGTGCTTTACTAGCCTCAAATCAGGAAGCCAATATGATGGTCCCAAAAGTCTTCCTACAACGATCGAGAGCAAGTGCTTTACTAGCCTCAGATCAGGGAGCAAAGTGGACTCGAGCCGCAGAAACAAGTGGACTCATGTGGCCAAGTGGACTCGAGCTGTAGAAGGAAGGCTCCTGGAGATCCTATGCATCCAAGTGAAACCAAGCCGCAGAAGGAATGGTCCTGGAGACCCCATGCGGCTAAGTAGACTCGAGCAACAGAAGAAGGCTCTCGAAGATTCTATGCGGCCAGGTTGACTCAAGCCGCAGAAGCAAGGCTCTCGAAGAACCCATGCGGCCAAGTGAAACCGAGCCGCAGAAGCAAGGCACTTGGAGACCCCATGCGGCCAAGTGGACTTGAGCCGCAGGAGGAAGACTCTTGAGACTTCATGCGGCCAAGATGATCCGAGCCACAGAAGGAAGGCTTTGGAGATTTCATGCGGCCAAGCCGATCCAGGCCGCAGAAGAAAGACTTTTGGTACCGCATGCGGCCAAGTTGATCCGGGCCGCAGAAGAATGATTTTACTCTGTTGCGGAGGGGACACATGGCAGTTTGACCAAGTCTCAACCACCCAAATTTGCTATAATAAAATCTCAACAACCCCCACCAGCTGGTAGCCCAAGATCGAGTCTTTGTGCGCTATGACAAACACGTGGCCACGTGGCCTTTTATGCGGCCCAAAATCTGCTATTGCAGGAATCACTATAAATAGCAGGGTACCACACACATGCTAATGGTTGGCAATCCAAGACTGGTAACCCACGAAGGGCAATTTCTTCAAGAGCAAGGAGCGCGTCAGATAGTCCAAGGAGTAAGGAAGAGTTGCTACACTTTCTCGAGCCTCTATCGTCACACCCCGGAATCAAAACTAAACAATTGTACTTAGATTGTTTCCTAGGCTTTCTTTCTAGGCTTTCTCTTATACAAGCGAGTTTGCAATCAAGTTCAATTCATCTGTAATTTTGTTGTCCATGAAATTTAATGGCAAACATGATGGTGACTCTGCTGGGGACATCCTTCTCCACTGATGAGAAGTTGGTGACGCAATCTGACGTATCCAAGCTCGACTCCATGCAACAAATGCTCGTAGTTCGATTTGACCAACGAGCATTCGAAGAAATGCTCTCTAAAGGGAGCGCCAGCCCATCGCAAAAACGAGCCAACCCAAAAAGAGCCCACAGTATGTCGAAGCACAAAACTGTTGCCGCCGACCAGGTTCTCGAAGAAGCTTCTTCTGCGGTCCAAGACGGTCATCAAGACTCTCCTGCGGCCTTGCTTCCGACCGCAAATAACCTCACTGTCCCCAAATCCAACAAAGAAAAATACTACGATGCTGAGTTTTTGGGGCATAAGGGAAATCTATGCGGACGAGGAAGAGGCCGCATAAAAGAGATGGAAAGATGACTCATGCGACAGCCAACCCTGGCCGCAGATAGATCGCCCATGCGGCAGCAAACTCTAGCCGCAGACAGGTCGCCCATGCGGCAGCCAACTCTGGCCGTAGGTAGATCACCCATATGGCAGCCAACTCTGGCCGCAGACAGATGGCCCATGCGACAGCCAGCCCTGGCCATAGATAGAGTGTCTCATGCGGCCCTGTCAGAAGCTCTGTGTTCGACCGTCTCTTATGCAGGCCCAACTCCATGCGGCCCATTAAGAATCTAGGATGTATCAATCTGGACGCTTTTTACTATGCACCTTCGGGTGCTAAGTCAAAGAAGTCTATGGCAGTGCGGGCCCAATAAGCCTAGTCAACTATCGAAGTTGCTGACCGTCAGCGGGCACCGTTAACTGTTATACGGGCTCCTGATAGAAAGTTGTACAGAACCACCCGCATCCAGTCCTCCAGGGCTAACGGACAGGGTGGGTCTCAAAAGTCTCTCTCCAACGATCGAGAACAAGTGCTTTTACTAGCCTCAGATCAGGGAGTAAACATGATACCTACGCACCCGTGTGCTCGGGATACCCTAGTCCACAAATGGGATTCAAAGGTAGATCAATCCGCTATCGCCTTGCGAGAGGTGATTACTCACAAACGCAAGGAGAAGGAAACAACCTTGGCATGCGATGAGCCCCTCTCGGGACGTCGTTGCACACAAGTCATCATCAACTGCTGCTGTGACAAGTCAGCAGCACCTGAAGATCGGCAGTCCATTTTCCAATGACTGCAGCAGCCAGCACCCTTCCAACAACAACTTCAAAAACAGGTGTAAATTTCGAAAGACGAAGAATTTTTTGTCGCCTCCTATAATTCAACCCGGAAGGTTCTTTTCGACAAGAGAGGAAAGAAGACAGGCTCTTCCATCCTGACAATCTCCGCCAGCATTGCAAGGAAACCCTCGTCAGGAGGACTACCACCGACAACCACAGGGGGTGTCTACCTAGGCACTCGATCCAAAAAGAAGCTTCCAACACCTGCGGGTGCCTCCTTGACCACCCTGGGGGTAGATGAGGCCGGGGGTAGCAGTCCCCTCAATGTACGTGATAACCCGTTGTAACAAGAGCATACACAGGGGTAGCGATCTACTAGAATTATGTAACAGACATGGACGTCCCTGAGGATGACCATCTTCGCCAAGACGATGTAGCTTCCTGCACAGGGGGTAGCAGCCCTTTCGAGTCCGAAGAGGAATACATTCCGATATTCTTCGATGATTTTTCGGTACGGGGGTACGACAAAGAGAGCACCTCTGCTACGATCCCTTCCACCTCTACCCACGTGCAGACTGTCTTTATGGCCGACGAGGATCATGAAGCGCCTACTGACAAACAACGTCTAAAAGTACTTGAAGCCATGCACCTGTCCTTGGTCAAGTCAGTAGACGAAATCAAAGCTGCCTTGCCGACTCAACCAGCAAGGATGCCTGGACAAACAAACTTGGGAACCGCAGTCAATGCGGACTCCAACATGACCGCTCCTCCTTTGGGTGACAATCCTCTAGGAGCATCCGCTCCTTCAGCTGCAGATGAAGCAAGGGAGGCAAAGAGGGAAGTCCAGGACTTCGGGCAATGTTCAATGCCCGAGACTCCTCACGGGACCTCAAAATACAGCAGTCGTATCCCGTTGCGTGAAGAGATGTTCCTTTTCCACCATGGTACAAGCCGTTTCATATCGATTCATATGACGAAAAGACCTCTGCTAGTCGGTACATGACTTATTTCAAGATCACAATCGATCACGTTTTGTATAGTGATGCCATCCTCACACGATTATTCATCGGAGCATTGGAGGTGATCGCGTTCGACTGGTTTCGCAACCTTCCTGACAACTGCATCCATTCTTTTGATGGCTTCAAGCACATGTTCCTAAAACGATTCTACGAAGTGGGACATGATATGACAATGTCATCCCTCATGGACGTCGTTCAGGAGGAGAGGGAGCTGACAAGAAACTATATCGAGCAGTTTTGCCAAACTGTAATGAGATTGCCCCAAGGTAATCCCGAAAGCTTCTTGATTGAAATCTGCCAGAAGAAATTGCTCCCCGCAATCAGCCTATGGATGGGTGAAGATTAGTTCAGGGATTGGACGACCTTCATCATAAGCGCAACTAATGTGGAGGCAAAGTTAAAGAAGGCTCGCCAGCTGGGATTACACATCCCAGACGGAGAGGTCAAAAGCAAACGTCCTGGTACCGCCTCCAATAACAACAATACTGACGATACCTCCAATAACCGGGACAATAAAGGCAAATAGGCCTTGGTCGTCGATATGACCAAGAAGCCTGAACAAAAACAGGCAAAAGCCTAGTGGTACCAGGTGAATTACTCATTCGAAGATAGTCATGTCAAGCCTATCTTCGATATTGTATTACAAGGGGACAAGATCCAACTCCCTCCACCAAGGTGCGAGCCCCGAGCGGCAGAGATGGAGGACCCAAAATACTGCCATTTCTACCGCTATGTACATCATGCCACTCAAGATTGCTTTCAATTAAAATGGTACATCCAGAATCTTATCGACTCCAAAGCTCTGTTCTTACGACCCGTACCCGCTTTTTCGGACGCGAGCTCGTGAGCAAGCCATCTACGCATCAAGCGGATTCCAGCCCGACTCGAATTCGTAAACGCTGTCACGGCTAGGGTAAGCTGCCAAATCATGACAAACCCATCTATATCTCAATCCACAATAAGAATAATAAACATGAATGGACACTATGGATCGTGGTCTGCAGCCCACTAGCATATATGTCCGATAAGACTATAAAGGAAATAACAAGATTCTCTAAACTGAATCAATAAACAGGATAACTCATGATAAAGAATGTAGATCATGAAAGGATAACAAACGTAATAATGATACCTGAATCCCATAAGAATTGCAAATCCTTCGCCATCCAGAAGTACTAGCTAACTCCATGTAATCGCTAAACCTGAAGAGATTATCAGGTCCTCAGAGGACATAGCAAGATACATAATATACATGCCTATCTAAAAGTTTTATCATGCACAAGAAAATAAACAAAAAAAAACAGGAACACGACAAATGACTACGAACACGAATACGAACACATGAACACTAGAACAACTACGCATAAATGAACTGCCGAGCGAACAATGAACACGAGATCAATAGAAGAACCAAACCCTCATCCCGAGTGTGGACTTACGGGTTTGAACTAAGCACTAACCCTCGTCCCGAGTGTGGACTCTCTGGTTAGTTCACGGTAAGGCACCCTCGTCCCGAGTGTGGACTCTCTGGTGCAAGTATAACATCCTCGTCCCGAGTGTGGACTCTAATGTAAACACCCTCATTCCGAGGGTAGACACTCTGGTACAAGTCAAGTAAACACCCTCGTCCCGTGTGTGGACTCTCTGGTGCAAGTCAAGTCAACACCCTCGTCCTGTGTGTGGACTCTCTGGTACAAATAATCGACATCCTCGTCCCGAGTGTGGACTAACGGATGTAAACAAATCAAGAAAAATACCCTCGTCCCGAGTGTGAACTCTCTGGTGTCAAGGAAACAATATCAAGGATTTAGCAGTTCAATTACATGTACTCGTTCTATGACACGACTCAAGCAAGGTACTGACGAGAAACTCCAAGTGTAAACCACAAGTCCAAACATGAACACGGCTATATGCAATAAAAACAACTCAAAATAATATAATATAAAAAGCACATATCCATAAACAGTCAAAACTGGAAAATAAAATACAATACATGTAAATAAAACTGTAGAAGAATGCAAGGTATACTTGCCTGGAGGTTGCACGCAGATCCAACAAATATATAGTCAACTGATAAGCCACGAAGTCCAAGCAATCACAACTGTCTCCGAAAGCTGAAACAAACATTGCCAACATTCTCAGAATAGTCAAATTAGCTAGGATTGCCTGTCCTTAAGTCCAATTCTAGACACAGGGAAAAACGGTAATTTAGGGCCAAAACGGTATCCATCGTTGGACCCGCTTTGTACCAAAAAATGTGCCAGAGTCAATGGTCTCTAAAGTCGTCAAACTACATGTTTACGAATTTGTTTTGATGATACGAACCCAATGGTACGTCCAATTTTAGATTCCGGTGGGCCGTGCACAAAATTGCTCGTTAAATCGGATCGTAGGGCCTGCAAAACGGCGATCCGATCAATTGTCTCAGAATCGGACCAAACCTGGCATACAGGACCAAAAAAATGATACGGTCCTGTTGGCACAAGTTTTGTCTCGATCTGACGAACATGCACAAAGTAATCGGAGTTTGTGCAAAGGGGTTGATACGGTAAATTTCGACGGATACGCATCAAATTCGTCGCGCACACGCGACCAATTTGAATTCCGTCAAAGCCCACACGTCCACAAAGCCATTACGCACCTTTCGATGCCTTCGATTTGTGACCACGTCGCCCGGATTGGCGGGACGCACGTCGTATCGAAGGGTTTTATTGAATTTAAAACAGGTTTTTGGAAAACTTTAGGATTCGATTTCTCGACGCGTAGTCGATGATTTCCAAATCCACAAAAAGGGTTGTGAAGCCCTACATGTTGTCAATAAACTCCTTCAAATAGGTTTTCGAAAACATGCATGGTTTGAAAGATAATTAAATGAAAAGTAGGCTACTTGACTGTTGTCAGTCCTGTTTTGAATTAGTTTTTCGCCCATTTTTGGCATCGATTTTATTTCGATTTGGTTCAAAACGATCCATTGGTGTCAAAGACCTATAGGTTGTGTTTCCAATGCCTATTTCGGTTTGGAAAAAGACGAAGAATCGGGGGAGAAATCTTACAAAGAAGTGGGGCGCCGTGCTGTTACTGCTGTCGCGTTCGTTGTCCTGCGTGCGCGATTCCTTCGCCGTCTAAAGACTCACACGATGGCGCATGGGGCCAAGGGAGGTCGCCCAGCCTCGACATGCCCCTGGGTGTCAGGTTTTACGATTTGGGTTAGGGTTTTGTTCTCTGCATCTCTCGGTTTTTGATTGTATATATAACAAAACAAAAGGAAACGAACTGTTGGAGAAGGCTTGGCTCGGGCAATACTGAACTCGGGTTGGGGGTTCTCGGTTTTGGGCTGCTTTGCTTGGGCCTGAGATGTTCTGGCCTGGGCTGGCTTCTTAGCTTTCTTCTTTGATTTTAATAACTATTTGGTTTCTATCTAAACCATATATATATATAACCACAAATATATATATATATATATATATATATATATATATATATATATATATATATATATATATATATATATATATATTCTTTTGTTTATACAAAAATCTAATGATACCCTTATTAGCTATTCCCATAATGCAATTGTAAAATATCATTATAAGTAGTAATTATATATATATGAGATACCTTTATTATTATACTTTAAACGAAATAACCATTATATAACATTAATAAAATAATGAGGATAACAAAATAAGGTAATGCGATAGTAGGGTTCATACCAATGTGTACAGTAAAATCCTACTACATGAAAATAATGTAAAGGAATAGTTATCACATTCCCAAGATTAAATATTCAATCAAAATAACTAAATATTGATAATATATATATAACAATTATTGTAGAAAAATATTTATTAGATACTTAAAACAAGGTAGACGTATATACTCAAGGTATATCGTCATGGACGTCTCGCATGACTACATGGGCTTGAGCTTGGTCCGGGTTCAATCTGGACTGGTTTGGTACAACCGGATTCCCTAAAACTCAATAATATAATTAATTAACAAATAAATCTTCGGTAAGGGTCAAGTCGCAACTTGGCCTGGTTTTCCTAGTTAGAACAATCCTATGGCTCAGCTTTCCCCTACCATGGCTAAGCACTAGTCAAGGCACGTTACTGCACTATCCGTGCCATGATTCCTAGTCGTCTTGTACTCAAATTCCTAACTATGACTAAAATCATCTACCGTAATAATTAACTAAATAATTATTTATAAAAATTCTAAAAATTACCATTTAAATCAAATAAATAAATAAATAAATATTAAAATTTTTGGAAAGGGAGGCTACAAATCTACCCACCTTAAAAATAATTTTGCCCTCGAAATTCTAATCCATGACTATCCTTTAAAATTTTAAGTCTACTACTACCTTAATCTCCTCAAAAATAGTTTATATCCTGCTCCTAGCCATTTGTAATTATGAAACCTCGAGGACTTCTACCCACCTTTAGACACACTACTCCTCAAAACACAGGTCACTAAAAATTTATAACCATCCAACTAGTTATTAAACTTACTACCAACAGCTACCTAGGACATATGGCTCTATAGTCTTCATTAGCTATCGAGCAACCAAAAATTAGATAATCAAGCAATATTATACTATATCTTAAGAATTTTTGATAAGTTCTAGTCGGCACGATCATTCGTCACCCAGAAAAATAAAGGAACGAGATTCAATGGTACGGAAAACAAGGAAGAATAATCGAGAGCAATTATGGTGTTTTCAAGGACGTAGAGAATTTCTAGAAGAATTTTCAAGGTAGAGTGGATTGAAATTTCTAAGGGTTTAGTCAAATTCGCAGGCTCGTACCAGTACAGTTACGTAACCGGTACGATATGCTCAGACCTGCATGGGCCACCAAAAAAACTTGTCACGACCCGCACCCGCTTTTTCGGACGCGAGCTCGTGAGCAAGCCAGCTACACAGCAAGCGGACTCCAGCCTGACTCGAATACGTAAACGCTGTCATAGCTAGGGTAAGCTACCAAATCATGACAAACCCATCTATATCTCAATCCACAATAAGAATAATAAACATGAATAGACACTATGGATCGTGGTCTGCAGCCCACTAGCATATATGTCCGATAAGACTCTAAAGGAAATAACAAGAGTCCCTAAACTGAATCAATAAATAGGATAACTCATGATAAGGAATGTAGAGCACGAAAGGATAACAAATGTAATAATGATACCTGAATCCCATAAGAATCGTAAATCCTCTGTCATCCAGAAGTACTAGCTAACTCCATGTAATCACTAAACCAGAAGAGATCATCAAGTCCTCAGAGGACATAGCAAGATACATAATATACATGCCTATCTAACAGTTTTATCATGCACAAGAAAATAAACAAGAAAAATAGGAACACGACAAATGACTACGAACAAGAACACGAACACATGAACACTAGAACAACTATGCGTAAATGAACTGCCGAACGAACAATGAACACGAGATCAATGAAAGAACCAAACCCTCATCCCGAGTGTGGACTCACGGGTTTGAATTAAGCACTAACCCTCGTCCCAAGTGTGGACTCTCTGGTTAGTTCATGGCAAGGCACCCTCGTCCCGAGTGTGGACTCTCTGGTACAAGTATAACATCCTCGTCCCGAGTGTAGACTCTCTGATGTAAACACCCTCGTCCCAAGTGTGGACTCTCTAGTACAAGTCAAGTCAAGTCAACACCCTCGTCCCGTGTGTGGACTCTCTGGTGCAAGTCAAGTCAACACCCTCGTCCCGTGTGTGGACTCTCTGGTGCAAATAATCGACATCCTATTCCCGAGTGTGGACTCACGGATGTAAATAGATCAAGAAAAACACCCTCATCCCGAGTATGGACTCTCTCGTGTCAAGGAAACAATATCAAAGATTTAGCAGTTCAATTACACGTACTCGTTCTATGACACGACTCAAGCAAGGTACTGACGAGAAACTCCAAGTGTGAACTACAAGACCAAACATGAACACGGCTATATGCAATAAAAACAACTCAAAATAATATAATACGAAAAGCACATGTCCATAAACAGTCAAAACTGGAAAATAAAATACAATGCATGTAAATAAAACTGTAGAGGAAGGCAAGGTATACTTGCCTGGAGGTTGCACGCAGATCCAACAAATATATAGTCAACTGATAAGCCACGAAGTCCAAGCAATCACAACTGTCTCCGAAAGCTGAAACAAACATTGCCAACATTCTC
The DNA here is from genome assembly GCA_029216955.1 of Iris pallida. NCBI lineage: Eukaryota > Viridiplantae > Streptophyta > Magnoliopsida > Asparagales > Iridaceae > Iris > Iris pallida. Next base: position 17,814,183 of record JANAVB010024994.1, read on the forward strand.
AGAATAGTCAAATTAGCTAGGATTGCCTGTCCTTAAGTCCAATTCTGGATACAGGGCAAAATGGTAATTTCGGGCCAAAACAGTGTCCGTCGTTGGACCCGCTTTGTACCAAAAAATGTGCCAGAGTCAATGGTCTCTAAAGTCGTCAAACTACATGTTTACAAAATTTTTTTGATGATACGAACCCAATGGTACATCCAACTTTAGATTTCGATGGGCCGTGGACAAAATCGTCCGTTGAATCGGATCGTGGGGCCCGCAAAACGGCGATCCGATCAATTGTATCAGAATCGGACCAAACTTGGCATACAGGACCAGAAAAATGATACGGTCCTGTTAGAGTAAGTTTCGTCTCGATCTGACGAACGTGCACAAAGTAATTGCAAAGTGGTCGATACGGTGAATTTCGACGGATACGCATCAAATTCGTCGCGCACACGCGACCAATTTGAATTCCGTCAAAGCCCACACGTCCACGAAGCCATTACGCACCTTTCGATGCCTTTGGTTCGCGACCACGTCACTCGGATTGACGGGATGCACGTCATATCGAAGGGTTTTATTGAATTTAAAATAGATTTTGGAAAACTTTGGGATTCGATTTCTCGACGCGTAGTCGATGATTTCCAAATCCACAAAAAGGGTTGTGAAGTCCTACATGTTGTCAATAAACTCCTTCAAATAGGTTTTCGAAAACATGCATGGTTTGGAAGATAATTAAATGCAAAGTAGGCTACTTGACTGTTGTCAGTCCTGTTTTGAATCAGTTTTTCGCCCATTTTTGGCATCGATTTTATATCGATTTCGTTTCGATCTGGTTCGAAACGATCCATTGGTGTTAAAGATCTATAGGTTGTGTTTCCAACACCTATTTCAGTTTGGAAAAAGACGGAGAGTCAAAGGAGAAATCTTACAAAGAAGTGGGGCGCCGCACTGTTACTGCTATCGCGTTCGTTGTCCTGCGCGTGCGATTCCTCCGCCGTCCAAAGACTCACACGGCGGCGCATGGGGCCAAGGGAGGTCGCCCAGCCTTGACATGCCCCTGGGTGTCAGGTTTTGCAATTTGGGTTAGGGTTTTGTTCTCTGCATCTCTCGATTTCCGATTGTATATATAACAAAACAAAAGGAAACAAACTGTGGGAGAAGGCTTAGCTCGGGCTATGCTGAACTCGGGTTGGGGGTTCTCGATTGTGGGCTGCTTTGCTCGGGCCTGAGATGTTAATGCAGTTGTAAAATATCATTATAAGTAGTAATTATATATATATGAGATACCTTTATTATTATACTTTAAACGAAATAACCATTATATAACAATAATAAAATAATGATGATAACAAAATAAGGTAATACGATAATAGGGTTCATACCAATGTGTACAATAAAATCCTACTGCACAAAAATAATGTAAAAGAATAGTTATCACATTCCCAAGATTAAATATTCAATCAAAATAACTGAATATTGATAATATATATATATATATATATATATATATATATATATATATATATATATAACAATTATTGTAGGAAAATATTTATTAGATACTTAAAACAAGGTAGACGTATATACTCAAGGTATATCGTCATGGATGTCTCGCATGACTACATGGGCTTGAGCTTGGTCCGGGTTCAATCTGGACTGGTTTGGTACAACCGGGTTCCCTAAAACTCAATAATATAATTAATTAACAAATAAATCTTTGGTAAGGGTCAAGTCGCAACTTGGCCTGATTTTTCTAGTTAGAACAATCCTATGGCTCGGATTTCCCCTACCATGGCTAAGCACTAGTCAAGGCACGTCACTGCACTATCCGTGCCATTATTCCTAGTCGTCTTGTACTCAAATTCCTAACTATGACTAAAATCATCTACCGTAATAATTAACTAAATAATTATTTATAAAAATTCTAAAATTCACCATTTAAATCAAATAAATAAATAAAAAAATATTCCAAAAATTTTCGGGAAGGGAGGCTACATCTGTCGCTAGACTTTGAAGAGGTTACCGTGGCGGCAAATATGGTGTCAATTCAGTTCGGCGACTTCCCTCCAACAAGAACTCAAGACGGGGTAATACCTATTCCCCGGGCAACGATGGAGGTTACTAATCTTTCTTCCGTCCGGGACCAGATAACTGGCTTGGTACCTCTTACTACGTCACGAGGAGAAATTATGTGGGTGCACCCTGACTTAGTGCCCGAAGTGACCCAGGCGGCATCATCTCCAGCCAACAAAAAGAAGGGCAGGAAGTCCAGATCCTGCCACACAATTTCAACCGAAGCTGAGGAGGCGACAGCTGTTGTTACCCGGTCTGAGGCACAAGTCCAGTCCACTCCGGATAGTTCAGTTGAAGACCCTCAACCGGCAACGCTACCAGCCACTGATGTTTCGGGGCCATCTCAGCCCCCATCGGCAGACAGGTCCAAGCCAAAGGAAACCCGCTTCGACAGACCGCTTCGTAAAGATGTACCTCAAGGGCTGGAGAGACCTTACAACTTTGACATATTAGCACAATTCGCTAATACGCCGACAAAGTTATCGTTGTACGAGCTCCTAAGGCTCTCCAAGGATCTTCGTGTCGCATTGAGCGAAGCGCTCTAGAATGCTGACGCTTACTTAGCCCAGGTCAAACCTACAGGAAAAGACTCGTCGGCAGATCTTCAGGGCATGAATAGTATGGATACAATGCCCAACATCGTATTCACCCCACAGGAGATGATCAATACCAATATGCATGATCGCCGCTTGTACTATACTGGATACATAGGCGACATCAAGGTGGATCGGATGCACATAGATCCTGGATCGTCGATAAGCATCATCCCGAAAAGCTTGCTTCAAGTCCTCGGCAGCCCTTTGCACTAGCTAGTAGTGACCAACACCGCCATCAGCGGTTTCAACTCAGGAAGGAGCTATCCCTTAGGAAAGATCCGTTTGAAATGTCAGATCGGCGACCTGAGGACAGAGGTTACCTGCTACGTCATAGATGTAGACACGTCCTACAACATCCTCTTGGGGCATCCGTGGTTACATGACTATATGATCGTGCTATCCACCCTCCACCAATGCTTCAAGTATGTCAGTAAGCACAGCTTCGTGAAGACTGAATTCGCCGACATCGATCCCTTTAAAGGGGTTGAGTCTTATTACTCTTTGGAGGCGTGTCTATATGACGAATCCAAAAACACATAACTGACAAACTGGAGGCCATCACACGGCCAGAGGAACCTTTGAAAATTCATCACCAGGCCCGTAAATCGGGTAAAGCCGTACCCCTTGTCGCAACTTTGCATAATGAGGTGTCTGGTTCCCCCACCCCAGCTGCACAGTTGGAGCCGATGGTCATCCGACTCCTAAGGACCAGCCAAGAACCCGTCATAGGGCCGATGGTGATCCGATTGCCAAAATCCAATCAAAGAGGACCGGAAGACGAAAGGTCCTCCGGGGAGCCGACGGTGATCCGAGTGCCAAGATCCAGTCAAAAGCAATCGAAAGACACAAAGTCCCCTGCCGAGCCGATGGTCATCCGTCTTCCCAAGACGAGCCGACAACTAAGTGTCGATCCGACACCCTCAGGCAAGCCAATGCCACAAGCTGAACCCTTGGTGGTCAAGTTTCCCGGGATAGCGTCCCCACCTCCGATCACGTAGGGGGTAGCTGAAGAGGATGCAGAACTCGCAAAGTATCTTGTGGCAAAGGTGGATAGTCCCTCTCCTGATGATGTAATCCCTGTGAATAAAGTTCCTTATTTCATCAATAAGAGGCTGCCATTGAACTATCCTGAGTGTAATAAACTCATTCTGATGTATACTTTGGGACTCGGTCGGGACATTAACCTGCACACACAAGTGACAACCGTCCATACCACGAACGGACTTGCTCTCATTAAAGACGCCTACTTCCTAGTCCTAGGCAGAAGAGAAGGGGATCGCACGATCATCTTTGGCCGAAAATATGGACCTCAACCCTTCATGCCTCAAGATTATGATCTTGAACCCGATACTGAAAGACTACCGCTCTGCCTATATAGTCCTTAGGCCAAGTACTTCATACAAAAGCAGGGATACGACATGGAGGCTACCCCAGGTCTGAATTACGGTAGCGGTCGGCGATCGCCTCTGCAGCAGTCAACTCCGTCTGGGAAACCTCAGGATTACTACGTATAACGCCCCAGTCCCAAAATACATAGGACTAGGAACGTAGACATGCCAGCTGTATACATACAAAGTATACTCCAATATATTGAATCCTCGTATGTATACATAAGCTGTAAATGCAGTAAAACCAAGGCTAACTAATCTCATCCACAAAATAAAAGAATAAAAGATGTCATATAATCAACTATAAATTATCATTGATACCTGTAGTTGGGCGGAAACAAATCCACTACCAACTATGAAAAGAAATACATAACAAAAGAAAGTTTGGTGAGCGAAATGAAGACGATCAAAGTACAATCATCCTCGAAGAATAGCGATGATCATGGCCACGGCTAGAACACCTGCGAAAGACAAGAGCACACACCTCGAGAGATAACCAGGTCCACAGAGGGACGTAACAAGATACAGGAAGAACATGCCATAAATACTGAATACAAAATATGCCACAAAGAAAATAAGTGACAAGACAACAATAAGGTAATCTAATCGTACTACTGTGTTCATGCGGTTAAGAACAAACCTCCAACGCATGGACATCTGGCTCAGGAGCAGTAATCTCAGTTATGGTCCCATCAGGATACCAGGGACCTCAAAGCATAATATTCCTCGAATGTCAGAGGCCAGCAGGATCAGTAATAGAAAAATTAACTTTTTCTTAGTCAAAATATTTTGTAGAAAAGTAAATTTCGTTAGTCAAAATAATTTGCTTTTCGGCTAAACTCACATTTAAAATATATATATATGTATAATATATTTTATAGAAAAGTAACTTTTCGTTAGTCAAAATATTTTAATAACATATAGAAAAAATAATTTTTAGGGCTATTGAGATTTGTCAAAATAATTTTGGAAAATATTAATTATCAAAATTTATAAACAGAATAATACACTAATAATTCTAATAATAAAAATCATAAACAAAAGTATTTAAAATAATACTAATGATTTAATAATAATAATAATAATAATAATAGCCTATATATTTGTTGGAATAGCCTATAATAGCCTATTTAATTCTAATAATAGTAATAATAATAATAATAATAATAACTGTGACAGTATTAATAATAATAATAATAATAATAATAATAAATTAATAGATAATAACAGTAATAATAATCATAATAATAATACTAATAACAAGAACAGTAATAATAATGATAATAATAATAATAATAATAAATATTATAATAAACATAATGATCACAGGACAGCATTCTGAAGGGGGCGGAGCGGTTGGGTGCAGTCAGCGCCGGGTTTGGGTAGCGCGCTGGGCGGGCGAGCCAGCGCTCACGCGCTCACGCCGGCGGCCGGCGGTGATTTGGGCGGAGGACACGGCGCTTACCAGAGAGGTTTCGGCGGTGGCGCGGCACGGCGGTCGTCCGTGAGGCTCTTGGTGGCAAGGCGGCCGGTGGAGGCAGAGAGCGTCGGATCTGGAGCAGAATCGACGGGGGAACCTAGCGGAGGGAGGGCGCACCTGGAGGAGCTGGTCGGACAGGCTTGCCGTGCGGAGTACGTTCCTGGGCCGGCGTGAGAAGAAGAGGCGGGGATTCTCCGCGGTAGCCACCGCGCACTCGCGCGGCAAATCTTGCCGAGGTGTCGGAGACGACGGGGAGGAGGGGCGGCAGGATTAGGATTTGGATTTATTTGTGTCGGGGTTGTCGACACGAAAAAAAAATGTATGTGTAAAGGATGGAATAAGAAGCTGGACACGGACACGATGCACATATGTGGGTGGTAGAAAATCATGGAAGAGTACCTCTCCTTATATATGAGGTGGGAATTCCCAGTTGGATAAGGATTACTAGTAGTTTAAATCCGACTAGATAATTCTATTTTTAATTTAGATCGATTCAAAAATCATTTAAATCAAATCAAATTCCAATTCGAATTTATATAGATTCAATCCTTTATTTAAAACTATTCAAAAAAAACAAAAATCAGTTACCATAAGTAAGTTAGCTTTAAATCTAAATTTCAAATTATCTTTACATAATAAATAAAATAATAAATAAATAATTTTGAAATTCATAATAATTATTTAAATATTTGAGATACACTTTGCAATGAATAAAACTATTTCGATAAATTTTTGAAACCCAAAATATATGTGAAATTAATTTCATGTACCTCACAATTATAATATTTATATAGAACATAGTTTTACCAATAAAGTAAAATAGCCCTTTTTTTATAGTAAAGGAAGAAAATAAAATATTGGCAATTCTCGATGCGACGTTCTTCACCACTTTTAGCAAATGAAAAATGGAAATATTTATCATATATATTATTTTGAACCAATATTGCTTTTATATAAATAAAATCTCAAATAAAAATATTTTATTTTATAAAAATATGTACCTTGCATACATTCGCACTCGTCGATCAAATATGAAAAAAATACGATCTCGTGCGCGACGCACAATTACGAAAACAAACAAATCGATATCAAATTATTATTTTATTTTTTTTAAAACGTAGTAAAAATTTAGGGGGTTTACATCCTACCCAACTTAAAAGAATTTTGTCCTCGAAATTGAGGGATAATTAGGGTAGGTAGGCTTAAGGAGATAGAAACAGTTTAATCGATGAGAATTTGATTCATATTGAACAAAAAAGGCAATCAATTGTTGGACGAGAAGGAAACGACATTTCAACGGCAGTAAGTCATTTATTAGGACAAGAAAATTAAATAGTTCTAATACGATCATGTGTATGACAACCCCTTAGTGTCTATAATCCATCATTTATTATCATTTGTGCAAGCTCCCAAATAGGTAATAGTTTTCAGTATAAATTTTGATCACTAGATAATATCCCCGATTCAAACTTTCTGTGCACGTTTTTAGTATCGTTAAAATCTCAAATCGTCCTTACCAATTAGTCATATTAACCTTTCTCACTTTGTTTTGTCCGTAATTTTATATTCCATCTTTATCTTCTTCTTTAATTACTTCGATCATTTACCTCACCTTTTTTTTTGAATTCCAAAATGTATGCATATATCTAATTTTGATGTTTCACAAGGAGAATTCAACAAGCTCAACAAGTTCAACTTTAATGAATCTCTAATATACTTTCCAACATATCTATAAATATAATTATTTTCCTTAAAATAGATTTCCTCGTTCCTAATCTCTTCCAAGAGTAGGTAATCGATATTTAGTCAAAAATGAATCAACATTCTTTGTGGAAAATTTGTACTTACCCCAAAATAAAATATCCCTTCAATATTTGTGGATCATAACTTCATAACACCATCATAATTGAAAATTTTCTCAACCTTTTAATCCATTAGTCGAAGATCAATTCAATCTTACTTCAATATGAAATTATGTCTAAAATTTTAAAATTTGATAAGTCAAACTTCCAATTTAAATAATCTCTAATACTCCTCTTCCTACATATTTTCTCTCAAGCTAATTTTCCCATGCAAAATTTTCCTTTAAAATAAATTTTCTTCACTCAATTAGTCAAGAGTAAATTCAATCTCACCTTAATATGACCTTTGTATTTAAAATCATCCCATAGTTAAATTCTTGATCATTAAGGATTTAAGAAATTACATTCTTCTTGAATTCTTCAAACACTCTATTTATCATCTCATAAAATAAAGACTCAATTTGTCAAACAAGAATCTATTCTCCCTTTATCATAAAATATACTTCGTCTCATAGGTTTACCGTAAAATTTCACTTATGCATGCTCAATCATCTTATTCTACTTTACCACTTTTCTCTAGGGATTTTCTAATCTAACCCCTCTCCAACCAAAGGATGTCATAATCAAAATCATCTTCGAGCAAGGAAATCATAACATGAGAAAAATTGCATAAACCACAGAGGAATCAAGGTAAAATATGACGAGCAATTTAGTGAGAAGGGAGAAGAGTAAGGGTTACTAATATCACACGAAAAGTAAAAGTTGTTATTGGTCGGGGTAAATCAAGATAAGGCATAAAAATAAAAGGACAAGGGTTAAGCAATCGAGTTAACACATAAGTTATGCATAATAAGAAATTATGTAGATCACAATCATATATTGGGTCGAAAGATTTGAGTCAAGATTTGGTCTCTAGATGAAGTCAGAAAGGACAATATTATCAAGGTAGGGTTTACAGCTAGCCATTTTGACTTGAAAATCGCATCATAAAAATAGAGTACAAAGGAACGTGTTTTAGTGGGACATGATATACCTACATGGAAGTGAGCTCGTCTAGGTCTTGCATGTGAAATTTGTTGGAAGAAAAGTCTAGTGTTGTGCTCCAAATATCAAAGTCACGATAGGGAACGCCAAACGATCAAAAATAGAAAGTGGATTTTCATAAGGTACTAATTAATGCACAAAAATAAAAGGTTAAAGCACGAAATAAAGAAAATTTAGGAAATCTCGTAGATCAAGTTAAGATAAGTTAGAGACACAGTTCTAGAGAGAAAGTAGTCTCTTGGTCAAGAGATTGATTATATTCATTTCCAAGTTTCAAATAATTAATTGGTCATGATAAAGATCTAGAATTGAGGGAAGGTTGAGTAAGGCAAGATAAAGATATAGTTATACAGTTTGGTCGATGACTAACTACACTTGTGTATATGTAATATCATAATATAGGTGGTATGGCAATCTACTGTGGAATACTTCTATCTCACTAGGATGACCTTACTTGCTTCTTGGTCCTCTACCAATATATGATCTAATCTAAAATTTCAAGTTCCTCGAAAGTTTCTCAATAAAATTTTCAAGATGCTCCACCAAAATTTCTAATCATCTTAGGTTGTCAAGTTTAATCAAAATCTAAATATCTAATCAATCTCGAATTTAATCCTTGTATATCGCAAATCGAATATCTTCTTCTTCTTCTTCTTCTTCTTCTTCTTTTTCTTCTTCTTCTTCTTTCCAAAATTTAAATATCCATAATCAAGGCTTTAAACTCAAAATCTAAATAACTTTATAAATCATAGATCATATGACACAATTTGAAATTTGAAAAAAAATTTCCTTCAAAGTCGATTTTATATCTTCCAGAATATTTTAAACAATTTTTTTTTACCATCATCTCTTCAAACTCAAAATTAAATAAACTTATAAATCGTACGACTCAATTTAAAATCTCAAGCTCTCTAATAAACCGTAAATCATAAACTCTCCACATTCTCTAGTCGTTTACAAAATCATAACTTATAATTTAAAACTCTTTAATAATTTCGAGATAAACTTTAACATATTACAATCCAAACTTGAACTTAACCGTAAATCATGTGTCACAATTTAAAGATGTTTCTCAAATCGGTTTCATATCCCAATAAATCATAAACTATTTTGCAATTTCCAAAAATCATAATCATAAATTTGTTTTCTCGATCTAACTATCCTCTTGTGTATACCAGCTTGTAATAGAAAAATAAATTCCAACTATCCTTTGAAGGCGTTAATATGCTACTACCCAACTTGGAATTAACTGATCCTTAAAATTATACTTTTAGAAAAAATGTCTTTATAACTCAAATAAGACCTCAATGTATACTAATTGTCAATGTAATCTTCCTAGCCATATATTTGACCTATGAGCATATAATAGTGTAGTCATCTTCCTAACTGTCATTAAGCACGAAAGATGAGAATTTAGGTAGAAAGAGTTCAAGCAGGATGCAAATCAAGGATGAGAGTTCAAAACTTGAAATAAGGAAGGAGGTCAAGCTTGTGGATGAGATTCCTAGACACTAATCCAATATTGCAGGCTCACATTGGTACAATTACGTAACCGAAGTGACAAACTCGACCTGCATGGGCCACCACAAAAATATATAACGCCCAAGTCCCAAAATACATAGGACTAGGAACGTAGACACGCCAGCCGTATACATGCAAAGTACACTCCAATATATAGAATCCTCGTATGTATACATAAGCTGTAAATGCAGTAAAACCAAGGCTAACTAATCTCATCCACAAAATGAAAGAATAAAAGATGTCATATAATCAACTATGAATTGTCATTGATACATATAGTTGGACGGAGACAAATCCACTACCAACTATGAAAAGAAATACATAACAAAAGAAAGTTTGGTGAGCGAAGCGAAGACGATCAAAGTACAATCATCCCCGAAGAATAGCGATGATCATGGCCACGGCTAGAACACCTGCGAAAGACAAGAGCACACACCTGGAGAGATAACCAGGTCCACAGAGGGACGTAACAAGATACAGGAAGAACATGCCATAAATACTGAATACAAATATGCCACAAAGAAAATAAGTGACAAGACAACAATAAGGTAATCTAACCGTACTACTGTGTTCATGCGGTTAAGAACAAACCTCCAACGCATGGACATCTGGCTCAGGAGCAGTAATCTCAGGTATGGTCCCATTAGGATACCAGGGACCTTAAAGCATAACATTCCTCGAATGTCAGAGGCCAGCAGGATCAGTAATAGGAAAGTGCATAAAGTACCCATACGTTAAGGAACTGTTCTTCCCACCCAATGCCTACAGAGTCACATCCATGTCACATATACCTCTACTAACTGCTAAGTCTCCTAACATGCCTCTATTAGCAGTTAGCCCTAACACATGCACATGGGGGATCTGCCCATATGTAAGGACCCCTACATGCTACTCGTCTCACACATCCTCGTGGTACAAATGTGTCGAGGCATATGCATTACACTACAAATGGTAGTCCCCTAACTCTAGGTTCATATGCAATCAAAGGTTGGTAACAAAGTAACTAATAATCACTGAGCACGTAGTAAATCAAGAACTGTAATAACTGGAAATAATGAACAGTGATATGTAACAAAATACAGGCTGAATGTAAACAGTATAATGACAAGGTATCTTGTCTGGTGTGTCGCCTGGTGTTGTGCGATATTCTATAAAGTTCCAGTTGCCTAATCGCCATATCCGATGGGGAAGATTCCGAATTCACGAGGGAATAGGGAATGATGATTAGTCTTGATAATGGTGATAATCAAGGAAAAATTGTGGAGATTACGTATATAAATTTTCTAAAAATAGTTTTATGTAAATTCTTGAAAATACTTTACATATATATCCAATTTGAAATTTTACATTGTTATTAGTCAAATATACGTTTAGATAAATACTTGAAAAATCAAAATTTGCTTTTAGGCTAAACTCACATTTAAAATATATATATATGTATAATATATTTTGTAGAAAAGTAACTTTTCGTTAGTCAAAATATTTTAATAACATATAGCAAAAATAATTTTTAGGGCTATTGAGGTTTGTCAAAATAATTTTGGAAAATATTAATTATCAAATTTATAAACAGAATAATACACTAATAATTCTAATAATAAAAATCATAAACAAAAGTATTTAAAATAATACTAATGATTTAATAATAATAATAATAATAATAGCCTATATATTTGTTGGAATAGCCTATAATAGCCTATTTAATTCTAATAACAATAACAATAATAATAATAACTGTGACAGTATTAATAATAATAATATTATTATTATTAATATTAATAATAAATTAATAGATAATAACAGTAATAATAATTATAATAATAATACTAATAACAAGAATAGTAATAATAATGATAATAATAATAATAATAATAATAATAATAATAATAATAATAATAATAATAATAATAAATATTATAATAAACATAATGATCACAGGACAGCTCTGTTGTTCTTAATAATATTTAGGAACAAAGAAAGGAAGTGGGGAGAGAGAGGGGAAAGTGTGGGAAGAAGAGTTCGGGAGAGAGTTTCACCTGTGTCTTGGCCGGGCTCCGGCGGAAGGCAGCGGTACACTGAAGGGGGCGGAGCGGCTAGGTGCGGTCAGCGCCACGTTTGGGCGGCGCGATGGGCGGGCGGGCGCGCTCACGCGCTCATGCCGGCGTCCGACGGTGATTTGGACGGAGGATACAGCGCTCACCAGAGAGGTTTCGGCGGTGGCGCGGCGCGACGGTCGTCCGTGAGGCTCTTGGTGGCACGGCGGCCTGTGGAGGCGGAGAGCGCCGGATCTGGAGCAGAATCGGCAGAGGAACCTAGCGGAGGGAGGTCGCACCTGGAGGAGCTGGTCTGACCGGCTTGTCGTGCGGAGCGCGTTCCTAGGACGGCACGAGAAGAAGAGGCGGGGATTCTCCGCGGTAGCCACCGCACACTCGCGCGGTGGATCTTGCCGAGGTGACGCGTACCCGGCGGCAAAGAAAGCACAGCAAGGGCTGGACGTCGGGGCGTCCACAGAGGACGGGCAGAGGAGATCGGGCCAAATCACGGAGGACAGACGCCCAACATGGCGGTGCACTAGGGACGGCACGATCGCAGAAGAAAGATGGAGAGGACTGCTGTCGACATGGGGCGGAGTGGGTCTGCAGCGAAGCATGGCACCGACGTTCACCGGACGCGGTGAAAGTGAGCGAACTTTTATTTTCCCCCTTTTTCCTTTTCCTCTGGTGGTGGTGATATCGGTGATGGTTCTGTTGGTTGTGGAAATGGCAATCAGTGACAGGTAGCGGTGAGGTATTACCGACTTTGGCCGATGGTGGCCGTGGGGATGATGATGATGACGGAGATGCTGGTGGTTGTAGACGGGAGGGGAGATGGACAGGAAAGAGATGGTGATTAGGTAGTGATGGTGGTGGTGGAGTCTGTGATGGCGGCGGGTATCGGAGACGACGGGGAGGAGGGGCGGCAGGATTAGGATTTAGATTTATTTGTGTCGGGGTTGTCGACACGGAGGAAAAATGTATGTGTAAAGGATAGAATAAGAAGCTGGACATGGATACGATGCACATGTGTGGGTGGTAGAAAATCATGGAAGAGTACCTCTCCTTATATAGGAGGTGGGAATTCCCAGTTGGATAAGGATTACTAGTAGTTTAAATCCGACTAGATAATTCTATTTTTAATTTAGATCGATTCAAAAATCATTTAAATCAAATCAAATTCCAAATCGAATTTATATAGATTCAATCCTTTATTTAAAACTATTCAAAAAAAATCAAAAATTAGTTACCATAAGTAAGTTAGCTTTAAATCTACATTTCAAATTATCTTTACATAATAAATAAAATAATAAATAAATAATTTCAAAATTCATAATAATTATTTAAATATTTAAGATACACTTTGCAATGAATAAAACTATTTCGATAAATTTTTGAAACCCAAAATATATGTGAAATTAATTTCATGTACCTCACAATTAAAATATTTATATAGAACATAGTTTTACTAATAAAGTAAAATAGCCCCTTTTTTATAATAAAGGAAGAAAATAAAATTTTGGCAATTCTCGATGCGACGTTCTTCACCACTTTTAGCAAATCAAAAATGGAAATATTTATCATATATATTATTTTGAACCTATATTGCTCTTATATAAATAAAATCTCAAATAAAATTATTTTATTTTATAAAAATATGTTTCTTGCACACATTCGCACTCGTCGAGAAAATACGAAAAAATGCAATCTCGTGCGCGACGCACAATTACGAAAAGAAACAAATCGATATCAAATTTTTTTTTTTAAAACGTAGTAAAAATTTAGGGGGTTTACACTACGGCAAGTCCAAATGCAGCCTCGGTTATGTTACACCAGCAACAACGCCCGAGAGCTCTGATAAGGAATGCGAGTGGCATTCTCATTCATCCGAATCACCTACATACGATTCCAACGACAACATTGGAGATATGTTCAAGCAGACATTATCTGTCAACATGGCATCCGCTGACATTAAAGAGGAAGACGAGGATCTACTCGAACCTCTTAAATTAGAGCCATGGGTCCAAAATTGGATGCACAATGGGAGAAGCGCTTTGAACTACGTGACCCTCCCACTGAAGATGAGGTCATACAAGTTAACCTCGGTGATGAATCCTCTACAAAGCCAATCTTCGTCAGTAAAAGCCTGACAGACGACGAGCAGGAGTCGTTGTTGCAACTCGTCAGAGAGTATATCGACATCTTTTCCTGGAGCTATGAAGACATGCCAGGGCTAAACCCCAAGATTGCACTTTATAAGCTCAATATTCATCCGAACGCAAAACCAGTCAAGAAACAGCAATGACGGTTCCGTCCAGACATTATAAACTCCATTGAAGCAGAAGTAAACTAGCTCATAGCTAGCGGTTTCATCTGCGAAGAGCAGCACCCAAACTGGATAGCTAATATAGTACTAGTCGTCAAGAAGAACGGGAAGATCTGAATCTGCATTGACTTTCGTAATCTGAATACGGCATGTCCTAAGGATGAATTCCCTCTTCCCATTACTAACATAATGATCGATAATACGTGTGGCTTCGAGCGTATGTCCTTTATGGATGGCTTTTCAGGATACAATCAAATCAAAATATCTTCTGACGCTGAGAAGCATACATCATTTCGAATACCGATCGGCGTGCATTACTACACAGTCATGCCCATCGGCCTAAAGAATGCGGGTTCTATATATCAGCGAGCAATGAGCGTCATTTTCAGGGATCACTTGTGCAAGACGGTGGAGTGTTACGTTGACGACATTGCCGTCAAAGGCCGATCCAAGGATGACCACCTACACGATTTGATGATAGTGTTCGATCTTATGCGAGCACACAATTTGAAGATGAATCCCACCAAGTCCTTCCTAGGCATATCCAGCGGGAAGTTCCTAGGCTTTGTTACCACTTCCCAGGGCATTCACATAAACCCCGATAAGACAAAGGCAACCCCGGAGATGAGTCCGCCGAAGAACCTCCGTGAACTCTGCGGCCTTCAGAGAAGACTAGCCTACATCAGGAGGTTCATATCTAACCTCTCAGGGTAATGTCAACCCTTCACACAACTTATGAAGAAAGGTATCTTTTTCATTTGGAACAAGGAATGTCAACGCGCCTTTGATGACATTAAGGAATATCTGACAAATCCGCCGGTCCTGGTAGCCCCCATCGCCGAAAAGCCTTTCATGCTATATGTACGAGCAATGGAACACTCCTTTGGCCCCTTGCTAGCACAAAACAATGATGCGGGGCATGAACAAGCCATCTATTACCTCAGCCGAATGATGGTGGGGCTGAAGCATAGGTAAATCGCTGTAGAGAAGGAATGCCTTGACTTGGTATTCGCCATAAAACACGACATTATGTGTCAGGGCAGGCCATCCATGTTATCTCGCGAGTCAATCCCCTCAGGGTTCTCATGACCAAGCCAGGCGCACTCAGTTCTCGTCTAGCCACATGGGCGATACTGTTATCCCCCTACGACATGGTCTTCGTTCCGCAAAAGGCTGTCAAAGGTCAAGCCTTGGCCGACTTTCTGGCAGCCCATCCAGGCTCAAAAATAGCCAGAATCTATGAGAAAATTCCAGATAAAGTCATTGACTCAAACATGACTTCACATGAAGATGTTTGGTGAATGTTCTTCGACGGTGCCTCAAGAACGGGGCCCCAAGGTGATATCATCATTGGAGTCGTGTTAGTGTTGATTTCTCCCTCTGGATTGGTGGTCAACCGGGCATATTATCTCACAGAACCATGTTCAAACAATGTAGCCGAATATAACGCTTTGGTCATCGGGCTCCGACTTGTAAAAGAAGTAGGAGTCAAATACCTAGAAGCATATGGCGACTCGCAGTTGGTTGTCAATCAAATCTGAGGCTCGTACGAAGTTCGTAACGCGAACCTGATTCCCTATCATCAGACAGCAATTGCTATTATAGCAATTTTGGAGGGTTTTTTATAGAACATGTTCCTAGGCTCCAGAATATTGAAGCCGACGCCCTAGCAGGCCTCACCGTTTCTTTGGCGGTTCCAAATTATGCTCATCATCCAGTTGACATTATAGGCCATGAGCTGGTCTGTTCCAAAATCAACGTTCAACTGGATACGAGTTACTGCGCCCAGATAACCAATAATGTGCAAGACTGGAGACACCCGTTCATCGATTTTGCAGTCTACGGAATCCTGCCTGAGAATGTGAAAGAAGCAACTTCAATTAGAAGGCGTTCTCTCAGATTCTTCTATGACACAGAAACAAAAATGCTATATCGACGATCTTACGATAGATTACTGCTAAGATGTCTATCAAACGCAGAAGCCAAAGAAGCCTTACGCGAGGCTCACGATGGCGTTTGTGGGGCTTACCAACAGGGTCCGAAGTTGCAGGACCGTCTCCGTCGGATGGGTTACTACTAGCCTACGATGGTAGCAGACGCAGTTGATTATGCAAAGAAGTGCAAGGCTTATCAGATCCACACAGATTTCATATATCTGCCATTCGATTTCTTACACCCAACAGTGGCTTCTTGGCCATTTGAAGCATGGAGAATGGATATTGTTGGCCCAATCACCCCATCATCGTCCAAAGGGCACCAGTTTATTCTCGTGATCACCGACTACTTCTCCAAATGGGCGAAAGCTATTCCGTTGGCAGAGGTAAAGACATCAAACGTGCGGTTTCATAAAATATCATGTCATTTACCATTTTGGACTGCCAAGGAGGATCATTTACGACAATGGTCCACAGTTCGCAAGCCATGCCTTCTATCGATTCTGTGACAAGAATCGGATTCAGAATATGGCTTCAACGACCTACAATCAGTCAGCTAATGGTCTGGCCAAAGCCTTTAACAAGACCATAACCAAGCTTCTTAAAAAGTTTGTGTCTTTAAACAAGCGCGACTGTAATAAAAAGCTGGGCGAATGCTTATGGGCGTACCATACTACGAGTCGGACGGCTACGAGAAATACACCGTTCTCTCTGGTGTACGGGAGCGAGGCAGTTCTCCCATTAGAGACTCAGATCCTCTCACTTCGTATGGCCCTTACTTACAGGTTAACGTCGGACAATAACTACCGCCGACGGCTATAAGAGCTGGAAGCCCTAGACGAGAAGCGCTTACAAGCTCAACAACGAATCGAGCTCTATCAAGCACGCATCTCTGGAGCCTTCAACAAAAAGGTCAAACTAAGAATATTCCAAGTAGGTGACCTCGTCTTGGCAGTTCGTAGGCCGATGATGACTCACAAAACTGTCGGCAAGTTCCAACCCAAGTGGGAGGGCCCATTTGTCATCGAGACCGTATTCTCCAACGGTGCGTACCGTCTCGCAAAACAAAATGGAGACTTGCTCATGATGCCCGTCAATGGCAAGTTCCTCAAGAAATATTATGTCTAAACGACATCTTCCAACTATCTCTCAGATTGTGAGTTATGTACCCTCTGGTACCGCTGAACTTACACTCTGACCCCAAATCTCCCAGATTGTTGAGTTATGTACCCTTAAGTACCGCTGAACTTACTCTCTGACCGCTCCGAGTGGATTCATATCGCATCTTCTAGGCAAAAAGTCATGTATGATCATACCTCTGAACTTCCATACTAAATGCTTTCCCCTACCGGAGTTTGCCTCAAAATCTATTACTCGCACCACCAGTGCACAAAAAGGGTAATAGGTCCACAAAATTCCCCAACGGGAAAAATAACCACGTCCATATTACCTATGAGTTATTTTCCCGTCCATCACAAACAAACCACCCAATACATAGAACTTCCACGTTGATAGCACCTCTGAGTTGTTCTGTGTATCCTCATTAGGCCCACTCCTACCACGTCCTCATTACCTCTGAGCAGGAAGGCTCTATTTTAGACCTATATTTACCACGTCCTCATTACCTCTGAGTAAATATATTAGTTTTCTCTCC
The DNA here is from genome assembly GCA_029216955.1 of Iris pallida. Taxonomy (NCBI): domain Eukaryota; kingdom Viridiplantae; phylum Streptophyta; class Magnoliopsida; order Asparagales; family Iridaceae; genus Iris; species Iris pallida. Next base: position 17,832,019 of record JANAVB010024994.1, read on the forward strand.
ACTTATTATCCGTACTCGTACTGCCAGTACACAAAAAGGGATAATAGGTCCACAAATGTCCTCTGTTGACCACAAATGCTATATTAGATCCTCTAGTACATGCACCCCTTCTTCACAGTCATATGCTTCTGGAACCCAATTGTTCTGTAGCATTCATTACCCGTTATGTAGAACTTCCACGTCCATATTACCTCTGAGTTGTTCTATGTATCCTCATTTGAGTCCACTCCCACCACGTCCTCATTACCATCAACCCCTTATCTACCATGTTTCCACCACCTCTGAGTAAATATAATGGTTCCCTCTCTAAACTTATTATCCGTACCTAAAACCAAGGTATGCCAAGGATGATAAGTCCACATAAAATCCCCAGCGAAAGTACCCAAACCTATCACATCTATGCTACCTCTGATAGGATTGCCACACCTAAACAGCTCTACTTTTCATGCTTCTTATTCAAAGTTTTCCAAATTTGTAATTTGAAAACTTTGAAAGGGGTCTTGTAGAAGCATGGAAAAGAGGATATTGCTTTTAGTCCCACATTGGAAAGGAGAAGAAGAAAGGGGCTCATTCCATTCTATATATATATAGCCCCCTTGTCTCCTTTGAAAAGGGCACCAAAATAAAAAAAGAAAAAAATAATCACTCAATTCAGTCACTCGCTGTCATGGCGAGGATGAGTTGGGTTCTGAGTACTTGCGCCTTCATGGGCTAGTATGAAGAAATCCAAGGCGGCATGGGCCATGCACTTCAAACGTGCTATGCCAACAGTAAACCAGAGATGCGCACACGAAATCATGCGCGCTACCGATGGTAAACTGTACATAATCATCTTAGGTACGTTTGCACCTGATATGATCCGACTCTTAAAATCCCCCTCCCACTTGGGTGCACTTCTTGTGCTTAAACCAAGTCAGGGGGAAATCTTTTGCGGGCTAGACCCCATGAGGCCCATTGAGATTGTCGAAGCTTCCGACTTGGACTCTTCCTACTATGCACCTTCGGGTGCTAAGTTGAAGAAGTCTAGGGCCATGTCGCATATTTTATGCGCGTGCCTGTCATAGCTCGTCCTGTCTTGCAGTACTTTACTAGCCTCATATCAGGGAGCCAATATGCTGGTCCCAAAAGTCTTCCTACAACGATCGAGAGCAAGTGCTTTACTAGCCTCAGATCAGGGAGTAATATGGACTCTAGCCGTAGAAACAAGTGGACTCTTGTAGCCAAGTGGATTCGAGCCGCAGAAGGAAGGCCCCTGGAGATCCCATGCGGCCAAGTGAAACCAAGCCGCAGAAGGAATGCTCCAGGAGACCCCATACGGCTAAGTAGACTCGATCCGCAGAAGCCAGGCTCTCGAAGATTCCATACAGCCAGGTTGACTCAAGCCGCAGAAGCAAGGTTCTCGAAGAACCCATGTGGCCAAGTGAAATCGAGCCACAAAAGCAAGGCTCTTGGAGAACCCATGCGGCCAAGTGGACTTGAGCCGCAGGAGAAAGACTCTTGGGACTTCATGCGGCCAAGATGATCTAAGTCGCAGAAGGAAGGCTCCAGTAATTTTATGCGGCCAAGCTGATCCAGGCCGCAGAAGAAAGACTTTTGGTACCGCATGCGGCCAAGTTGATTCGGGCCGCAGAAGAATGATTTTACTCTGTTGCGGAGGGGACACATGGCAGTTTGACCAAGTCTCAACCATCCAGATTCGCTACAACAAAATCTCAACAACCCCCACCAGCTAGCAGCCCAAGATCGAGTCTTTGTGCGCTGTGACAGACAAGCGGCCACGTGGCCCTTTATGCGGTCTAAAATCTGCTGTTGTAGGAATCACTATAAATAGCAGGGTACCACACCCGTGCAAATGGTTTGCAATCCAAGGCTGGTAACCTACGAAGGGCAATTTCTTCAAAAGTAAGGAGCGCGTCAGATAGTCCAAGGAGTAAGGCAGAGTTGCTACACTTTTTCGAGCCTCTATCGTCACCTCTCAGAATCAAAACTAAACAATTGTACTTAGATTGTTTCCTAGGCTTTCTTTCTAGGCTTTCTCTTGTACAAGCGAGTTTGAAATCAAGTTCAGTTCATCTGTAATTTTGTTGTACTTGATATTTAATGGCAAACAACATCACAGAGGAAGATCCCACGGCCTCACACCTGAATCAGAACCCTGACATGTTATCGGGGAACAAAAGCTTTAAAACTAAAAGTACCAACGAGTCCTTGGCTATGACTACCAGGTCGGCCGCGAAACTCTCCAAACACCAACAACCCAACAAGGCTAGTACCTAACATCCTATCCTGGAATGTTAGAGGCCTAACAAACAAACCCACCTTGAGGAGACTAATCAGCTTTAAGAGAATTCATAAAATCGACATCCTAATCATCTTACAACCCAAAATACCCCCTAACAGACTCAAGTCGATTCAGCTGCATATGGGTTTCCACTCTGCCATAGCAGGTACGACATTTGGCTCCTTTATTCATTTGAAGTTAATATCAGGATCGTGTTCGATACTACTCAAGCTCTCTCGTATTGGGTGGAGCACCCCACCCTCCAGAATCGTATCCTGCTCTCAGCAGTCCATGATAGATACGACATTACCGAATGCAAACAGCTCGGGGTGGACCTCCTAGACACTTTTTCCAATACCTCCTATCCACCTGGCTTTGTGTAGGACACTTCAACGCTGTCACTTATAGAGAGGAGAAGACGGGGGGCAGGCCTCCCCTTGGCGGCCATGCAAGACTTTAACAACTTCATCTTCAACGACCACCTCACTTCCCTTCAGTTCACCGACAACGCTTTCACCTGGTGTAACATGCAAGAAGGCGTCTGCAGACAATACTCTCGAATATTCGGATACGAATCGGACACGCCCAGCCTTCGTCGTTAGACACGACGACGTAAGCTGTACCAATACTAGGGAAAGCTAAAAAGTAATCATAAAAGTAAGATAACATCACAGCATCTATAAACGAATCCCAGAACAAGATATGTCTAAGTATTTTATTACATTCATCCAACAAGAAAGTAAAGTTTGTCTAAAGTCTCAAAACAGGAAAAAGACATAAAGGAAAGGTACTAGGCCTCGGCGGCCTCTAAGTCCAATACAGCTCCAACTGGCTCAACATGTATGGCAGTGTCACGCCCATAAAAGGTATTGCAAATAGCCTCCATCTCACCTGCAACTTATCCGGTCAGGAGCGAAGCAAAGCACAGTTCTAGGTAATGAACAATAACATCATGATATGAAAATAAGCTGAAAGAACATGATAAGAACACGGTATGTAAAACACAAGAAGATCATGAAACTACTGCTATAAAGATACCGGAAAGATCATGAATATCGTAAGTATCAAGATCAGGATCACAAGAACTAATGTAAGAATTAATCCTGAACATGTGTACAAGATATTATAAAATACAACTATAAGATGTGACCGGCTATGGGTAAGATCATGAAAAAACATGAAAGATCCTGAAAGATCCTGAAAGATCATGTAATGGTACGGCTTAGGACTCGCGTGCACGATGCGAGGCCTAAACTAAAGATCATGAATAGTAACTTGGGTTTGGTCACATATCTAGTGCATTTCCCCACCCCAAGATACTGATAAGAACATGAATAAGAACAAGCCAGAAAGATCATGAATCGTGTCACAGTGTCCGCAATAAAGAACATGAGATAATTTAATGCACAGAACCATAGAATGTACTTACCTTGCTCCAGGAAATGGGTAGGCAAAAGAGCTGGATGATCACCTATTTTTAATTAGGTATAAGTTGGTTAAGATTTAAACAATCATCCATTAATTAAAACTGGCTAGCTAAAGATGGTTTATCCAAAATTAATTATACCCATAATTTAGCTAATATATCCACATATGATATAGACCTGGTTTAGTAAACCATTTAGCAAGGATAATTAGGTTAACAAAATTCTAGTTTGGAAATATTAGTAGATCTGATTGGTTTTTAAAATCATTATTTTAAATACTTTTAATATTAGAAAGTACTTAACAAATTATATAATGAATAGTTTTAAAGTCACTCTATATACTAACACTTAGAAATATAATTCTTATTGATAAAATGGTGGAATTATAGCTCTGATATAACATGTAGTTAATGATAAGCCACGAAATGCATATATTAGAACTAGTTACTTAAATTTTTTGTGTAAGAAATTAACTATATATTTAATCATGCCTTAAAATGCTTCAATCCAAAGAGTGGATGATACGACTGGATTTCCAATACTCTTATTCTAACCTGCTATCACAACCATATCATCATCACACTTGGTAAAGTTTGGAAAGAGAGAAAACTCAATACTGGCCCATACACTATGGTTTAGTATTTGTGGCTAAGGACCAACTGAGAAAACCCAATGCACCAAAATCATAGTACACACTTATCCATCTACAACTCAACTGATATGAAACTGATATGACCCTGCCTCCGAATATTAATACCAGGCAGCAGGGAACCGACAGTTAACTACATTGAGACATAATATCAATATAACTCAACACCAACCATCGGCCATCCCAACCCAGAAATTTAAAAAGAATATACAATAATTCCAATTAAGAAACTGAACAAATAATAAAAGAAGAGGTTCAGTCTTCAAGCTCCAGTCGAAGAGTTCGATCCACTTCCAGAAATGACACACACCAACTCGATAGAAAGCATCAGGACACGAATCGCCCAAGACAAATCAGCAATGGACACGGCTACAGGTTCGGCACGGGCACACGACAGTCTTCTATACTCAACACAGGCGAACACGCTACCAACTTTACAGGTCCTGACATCAGTCACACAGCCGGACAAGGACTCGCATCAATTCGACAAGGAAAACAAAATCAAGAAGTTCAGCATATACCTGAAGGAAGGATTCGAAGAATATGAGATGTGTCCAACTGAGCTGGACATGGTCAGCTACTCAAGATTACTGCAGCACACAATATCAACAGAACAGAGCAGAATGCTCGTTAGTTCGGAACAAGAGATGATCACAAGAGATTCACAATTCAACTCACCAGCTGCTTTGGTAAAGAGAGATCCAGATCAGGACTTCTAAGAACCACTCAAATCTAACACAGAAGAATAATAACCAGAATCAAAAGACCTAGCTACGAAATTCTCAACAAAACTCTGACTCAGTTCTTCAAATTCACCAAGAAGGATGATCGGTTGAACGATCTGTCGATCTGATACACAGACGCCCAGATATGAACGGTCGGGGTTGGAGAAGCTCGTGACGAAGAAGAATTGGTGTCCGATCGCACGATTGTCGATGAGATCGCCGTGGGAAATCTCGGTCAGATCTGACCAAAAGCCCTTTAATTTAAGAGAAAACTCTAGAAAATAAAACTCCACCAGAGGTTGAATCGAACTCACCAAGTCATGGTCGTCGTCGTTATCCGTCTCGCCTAAGCGCCGTCGAGAAGAGGCTGTCGTCGATGAAGAAAAGGTGTCGAAGAAGACGACTCAGTCACCGGAGAGCGAGTTCCTCGCCATCGCCAAGGAGTTCGTCGGCGGAGACAAAATTAGGGTTAGGGTTTGGTTCGGTGGAAAGAAAAAGGAATTTGTGTGGCTCTCGAAAAATCAACAGAGAGAATGATTCTCTCTCTCTCTCCCAATTCTCTGGGTTAAAAAAGAATTGGAAAAATTATAAAATAGTCCTTCCGCCCAAGGGATATTTGCGAATGGACCCCTTGGTTTTTCACTAATTACAGGATGGCTGAATTTAGTTTAGAAAATTTGAAAAGGGAAATGTGGGGACCACTAGTAGTTAATTATAACAACCTGAATTCAAAATTAGGAAGTAACCAAATTGGGGAAATTAGAACATTTCAATTAATGGAGAAGTGGGGTTACAAATCTTCCCCCCGTAGAAAAATTTTGTTCCCAAAATTTCAAAGATGACCAAAATGAGGAAAATAGAAAAGAGTTGATCACCATAACCAATCCTTTATTAAAATTAGAAAATTCAACAACTAAAATACAATCAAAGGAATATGCTAGGATAGCACTCCCATATATCATCCTCGCGCTCCCATGTGGACTCTCTAGGAGAGTGGTGCCTCTACATGACTCGAACAAGTAGAATCGTCTGGTTCCTCAGATGCTTCACTCTGTGGTCGAGAATCTCCACCGGCTGCTCTGTGTAAGTCAAACTGGGGCCCACCTCCAACTCTGAATAGTCGATGACATGGCTCGGATCTGGAATGTAGCGTCGAAGCTGGGACACGTGAAAGACGTCGTGTACTCCCTCCAAGCTAGCAGGTAGTGCAAGTCGATACGCCACCTCGCCAATCAGCAACGTCACGTCGAAGGTCCCGATGTATCTGGGACTGAGCTTCCCGCCTCTGCCGAAACGATTGGTGCCTCTGGTCGATAAGATCTTCAGGAACACTCTATCTCCACCTGCAAACTCCAGTGGCCGTCTGCTACTGCCGCCCAATGCTTCTGCCAATCCTGTGCAACTCTGAGATGCTCTCTTGTCAGTCTGACTTTCTCAACTGAGTATACCACCATCTCTGGCCTAAAAAATGTCATCTCACCAACGTCGTCCCAAGATAAAGGGGTGCGATATCTCCATCCATATAGTGCCTCGAACGGTGTCATCTCAATGCTAGCCTGATATCTGTTGTTATAGGCAAACTCCATAAGATACAAGTGATCCTTCCACGATCCGTCGAAATCGAGTGCGTAAACCCGTAACATGTCCTCCAGTGTCTGAATGGTCCTCTCGGACTGCCCGTCTATTTGTGGATGATAGGCGGTGCTGAACTTCAACTGTGAAACCAAGCTCAGCTGTAGACTCCTTCAGAAGTATGATATGAAGCGGCTGTCCCTGTCTGAAACGATGCTCACTGGTACTCCGTGAATCTGCACGATATGTCGTATGTAGAGGTCTACAAGCTTTTCGGTCGACAGCCCTACCTTGAACAGAATGAAGAGAGCAGATTTCGTCAGTCTGTCCATGATAACCCAAATAGCGTCCTTGCCACCGGGCGTACGCGGTAAACCAGAGACAAAATCCATGGTTATGTTCTTCTACTTCCACTCCAGAATAGGTAAAGACTGGAGTAGTCATGTTGGTCTCTGGCGCTCCGTCTTAACCTGCTGGCACACAAGGCATCTGGAAACGAATCTGGCAACTTCTCGCTTCATCCCATACCACCAAACATACTCCCACAGATCCTTATACATCTTGGTACGTCCAGGATGAAAAGAATACTACGACTGGTGGGCCTCCTGCATAACCTCCTCCCGTAAATCCTTGGGCACACACAACTGGTTTTCGTGTCTCAGGGATCTATTATCTGTAATAGTGAAGTCGTCGAGCAATCCTGCATCTGCTTGGCCTCTGAGACATCGGAGTCCCTCGTCTAGAAATTGGGCCTCCTTGATCTTCTCTATCAGTCATGACTGTATCTACATGTGCATCAGCTGTCCCTGAACTCCCGGAAGAACAATCTCGATCCAAAGACTCTCAAGATCCTCTAGAAGATGCCGATCCATAGTAAAAAACATAGCAACATGTGTCACGACCCGCACCCGCTTTTCGGATATAAGACGTGTCCAAGCCCAGCCTACGTCGTAGTGTCGACGGTAGAACGCTGTCTAATACACTCAAGTCACTGAATCTAGAATCACGGGAAAATCTATATCTCATCTACAGAAAAATCAAATCACAACCAAGATCAATGAATAAGACATAAAACTGAACAATAATGAATATAACTGAATATCTCCAAGAATCAAAGTCACGTCCGGTGGACAAAATCTACTACCAATAGACGGAAATAGAGATAAATACATGAAAAATATACCATCCGAATACAACCTGCTAACAAAGCAACCTCAACTGCAAGCACTGCGATCTGACGCTGACTCAAACCCTTTCGTCTGCTCCTGACTGAAACTCAGCTAAATCTGAATAGATCATCAGGTCCTCAGAGTACATAGCAAGATACATAATATACATGCCTATCTAACAGTTTTATCATGCACAATAAAATAAGCAAGTAAAAACAGGAACACGACAAATGACTACGAACACGAACACGAACACACGAACACTAGAACAACTATGCATAAATGAACTGTCGAGTAAACAATAAACACGAGATCAATGGAAGAACCAAACCCTCATCCCATGTGTGGACTCATGGGTTTGAACTAAGCACTAACCCTCGTCCCGAGTGTGGACTCTCTGGTTAGCTCGCGGCAAGACACCCTCGTCCCGTGTGTGGACTCTCTGGTGCAAATGGTCAACCCTCATCCCGTGTGTGGACTCTCTGGTGCCAATGAACATGACAAACACCCTCGTCCTGAGTGTGGACTCTCTGGTGCACTGATCAACCCTCGTCCCATGTGTGGACTCTCTGGTTGTATAAAACAACAATCAAGGATTTAGCAGTTCACTACACGCACTAGTTCTATGACACGACTCAAGCAAGGTACTGGTGAGAAACTCCAAGTGTGAACCACGAGATCAAATATGAACACGGCTATATGCAATGGAAACAGCTCAACATGATATAATACGAATGGCACATGTCCATAAATAATCAAAACTGGGAAATGAAATACAATGCATATAAATAAAACTGTAGAGGGAGGCAAGGTATACTGGCCTGTGGTCCTGAGCTGTTGTCAAGGATTACAACCCGTATGGAGATCCAAGTAACCTATTTATGAATTTAATGGAATCAATACACAATGTTTAAGAGTACAAACTAGCTTATCTATTTAGTTTATGAGGTTTCTAGGTTATTTCCCATATCTCTCCCTCTGAAATCCCAAGTCCTATTTTAAGATACTTCACAAATCCTGTACTCTAAACTAGAACCCATGGCCAATGGCCAAACAAACCTCTGTAGCCCACTACTCTGCAGAGACATGGCCAAAAGAAAAGGGCCATACTTCTGTTGCTTTGCTTGCTGCTACTAAGTCCCTTGCTGTTGTCTCATACCTAGGTTTTTATCTAACTTGGATAGGCTTGCAAACTGCAGTTTGCAGTTGTTACACTGAGGTGCACTTTCCCTTCCTTGTACACATACCAGTTTGGTTTTCATCCTAGTATCCTCTATATACTGGTGGATGCAGGTGCATTACAAATATGTGCATCCTAGCCACTGCATTCGAACATAACTGGTAATTAAATGTGAGGATAAAAAGTAGGACTGAGAATACAAGGTACAGGGACTGAGCAAGATATCAGTGTAAACTGATACACAACAAGATTAGACTGAACACTACGACAGTTGGGACTGCAACTAAACAACAGAGGACTGAACCATCACTGATACAACTTGGACTAACAAAGGGACTGAAACAAGGATATTTACTCCTAAGGAGACTGATGCAATAACAAGTAAACTGGTACAAGCAACATGGAGGACTGAGTTAAAGAGAACTGGGTTGTACCATATATAATAAGGAACTGACAAAATGGTTAATGGACTGGACCACAAATACAGTGAACTGAACTAATAAGTAAGCAGGATAGGACTTATATATGGCTAGACAGCGTTAATCTGAACTTTAAAAATTAAGTAAGGGATTGATCCCTAACAAGGAATGATAAACTGTATTGGGTTTAGCACTGAACAATAGTATTGATTGATACAAAAAGCCATTCCCCATCCTCCATTACTGCTACCAAACGAGTAGGCAACTGATTGCACTATTTGTCCAGAATGGACTGAACCATATTTGAAAAATAAGCAACACACTAGGAATTGATACAAAGTAATATCTGATTCTTAACATTAGGACTGAAATAATGGTTCAGGGAGAACTGAACTAATATGAAGGCATGATCATTCAGAATGACTGAACCTAAAAATATAAAGTACTGAACACTCACAAGGTATTCAATTGACTATTAAAAAAGGAACTAGAATGAATATAGAGATTGCAGTAAAGAACACTAATAAGTAGGGAACTAAACATTTGTAGTAATGGCCTATGCTAACAAATGCAATGAACTTAACGTTGCTCATAAGGACTGATTAATGAATGCATGGAATAGAACAATAGTGTTCTGTGGACATAACACAGAGTGAATTAGACTGTACACAAATGTAGGTATTGGACGGGACATGAGTTCAAGGACTGTATACGAGGTTAAGCCTACAGAACAGGATATGGGCTTGAAAATATACACATATGTAGAGACTGATCAATGTAGGTAAGCAATGGATTTGGGATACAAACACTTTGTATCCTGATACATGAAGCTCCTGTGTCATACCCCCATTTAAGTTCTTCTCAGGAATTCAATCGAACACATCATCTTACCAATGGAATTAATCGAGTATGTTCAAGTTTAACTTAATAGCAGGAGAAGAACTAATGCTAATGCAAGGGATTCAGAATTACCTGTTGATGAATCATATGTTTTCTCTACAGCGTAACACTCAGAGGCTGCCCTTCCGATCTTTTCCTGGTAGTTCTGTGGCAGAAAGGAAATAGTTTGCTAGAGTTTGAAGATGAGGAAGGAGTCGCATGTCCTTCTCTTCCTTTATATAGGATTGTTGATAAGTGGAGAGTTTGTTAAAATTTCTGCAGGTTTATCCCTATATTCTGAGGAATCTGATTTGAATCAAGGTTTAGGTATATCCTTCTATTCGAAGGTGGTAGGGAGGAATTAGAATTGGCTGTTTGAAACAAATTCGTATTTGAATTTGGTTTGATCCTTGAGAGCAGCCAATGACAGCACTTAGGTCCGAATACAAGGGAATTGATCGTATCTAAGTTTTTGGAGATTTTAAATTTTAATTTTAAACCGAACACAATGGTTGGATGCTCGGTTTAAAAGGGAAACTGAATTATGGATAATTTGTACTAATATTCCTGTTCATTTCTATATCACCCTTTGGTCCTTCATTGGTATTTCAAAAAAAATAAAGTATAAAACATAACAATAATTTGAGACAATAAAGGATGGGTTTTAAATCAATAAATAAGAGAAAAAAATTGGGTTGAGGGATTGACAACTCTACCCCCCTTAAGCAAATTTCATCCTCGAAATTTTTGAGCCATGATCTACTAGAATGATCGTCTAGAATAAACTGCTATAAAAGAAATTCAATTTCTCTTAAATCAAGGTCTAATATGGCATGTCTATGATACTGCCAAATTCTACTGAAAATTCTCGCCAGCTGCTCCCTATGGTGTTGTCATATCCACCGTATTCATGGCATAGGCTTGTCCTCCCTGTGCGGCTGGTAGTGGTGGTGTAGTCGTGTTCTTCTTCGGGCAATCTCGAGATAGATGCTGGTTGGACCCACAAGTGTAGCACAACCTTAACCATCTTCGGCAGTCTTCTTGGACGTGGCCTCTTTTCTTGCAATACTGGCAGGTAGGAACAACTTGAACTTATAGTGGGGCTGCTCATGGTTGCTATTGAAACTGCTGTGCTGAGGTCTTCTCGGGAATATTGGGATGTTTTGCCGGTACTGATTGGTCGCTGCCTCCTCCTAATGCGTCTCGATTTCTCTTCGACTTGTGACTCAGCTCTTCCTCTACAACTTGGGCAACATCCAGAATCTTCTCGTATGTGGCGGCTCGACTGGCGGCAATGGCTAGACGAATCTCGTGAGATAGTCCCTTCCTGAATCGTCGGGCCTTGTCTTCAAGGGTGCTGACCAAGTTCTTCGCGAAGCGGCTGAGGCGAGAAAACTTCGATGTGTACTCGTCGACGGTATGGTTGCCCTGTTCTAGGTGCTCGAACTATCTCATCAACTACTCTCGTGCTACGTACGGATAGTATTTCTTCTTGAACAGTCGCTTGAATTCCTTCCAAGTCACGTCTGGAGCAAAAAATCGGGGCTCGCCTTGGTACCACGTCCACGTGATGTCGAAAAGCTATCCACTAGCTGACTCGATATTCAGATCTTCTGGGACTCGGGCCATCTTCAGGTATCGTTCAACGTTCTCTAACCACTCGTCGGCGTAGAAAATCCCCTCTGTCCTATGAAACTCTCTGGGCCGGAGGTCTATGAAGTTCTTGGAAGTTCCAAGGCACTGTCGCGGAGCATCTCTAATCTGAAGAGCCTCCCTCAAGGTGTCGCGAAACATGTTGGCTTGCTGCTGGAAGATCACCAAGAGTGTGACATTGTCCAGTGCTAGGGGCGGAGGCAAAAATGGTGCTGGATAAATCGGAGGTGCTAGGTACATCATAGGAGCCGAATACATCGTTGGTGCTGGGTGCCTGGGTGGAACTGGATGTGGAACACGTGCTGGATGCGGGACTTGTGTTGGCGGTGGGACAGGTGTTGGTGGCAGACCAGGTGCTGGTGGTGGAGTCTGCGGAGGAAACTGCAGAGGTGGTGGAATATCGTCTCTGCGGAATCTCGAGAACTGCGGCTGTGGCGGATTGCCCATATGAGTGAGCTGCCTCCTTGTGTCGGTGGAGTCATGTACAAGCCTCCGACAATCAGTGGAGAGTTCAAGGATGCGTTGTTCCTGTCTTGAGAGTCCATCTAAACTGTAACAACAGAAAATACTTTAGCCGTTGAAAAAATTTCAAGCAGGATGCAAGTCAAGGATTCAATGAAATCAAGGATTAGAGACCAGTAATGAGTCAAGACATGTGGATGAGATCCTAAGTGTCTAATCCGATTCGCAGGCTCACGTCGGTACAGTGGCATAACCAAAGTGATTAACGTTGACCTGCACGGGCCACCAAAAAAATTTGTCACGACCCGCACCTGCTTTTTGGATACAAGACGTGTCCAAGCCCAGCCTACGCCGCAGTGTCGGCGGTAGAACGCAGTCTAATACACTCAAGTCACTGAATCTAGAATCACAGGGAAATCTATATCTCATCCACAGAAAAATCAAATCACAACCAAGATCAATGAATAAGACATAAAACTGAACAATAATGAATATAACTGAATATCTCCAAGAATCAATGTCACGTCCGGTGGACACAAATCTACTACCAATAGACGGAAATAGAGATAAATACATGAAAAATATACTATCCGAATAGAACCTGCTAACCAAGCAACCTCAACTGCAAGCACTACGATCTGACGCTGACTCAACCCCTCTCGTCTGCTCCTGACTCAAACTCGGCTTAACCTGAAGAGATCATCAGGTCCTCAGAAGACATAGCAAGATACATAATATACATGCCTATCTAACAGTTTTATCATGCGCAAAGAAATAAGCAAGTAAAAACAGGAACATGACAAATGACTACGAACACGAACACACGAACACTAGAATAACTACGCATAAATGAACTGCCAAGTAAACAATGAATACGAGATCAATGGAAGAACCAAACCCTCATCTCGAGTATGGACTCACGGGTTTGAACTAAGCACTAACCCTCGTCCTTGTAGGAACGAAATCGTAAAGCAGAATACTCTAGGGGGTGAATAGAGTAGGCAGCAGAATATTTCTAATTAAAAATTCGTTAGCAGTTAGATCACAGATATAATAATAATCACGAAAATAAATAATTGTAATGAAAAAGAGTAATTAGAAGGCAAATACAAACACATAGATTTATACTGGTTTTCCTCTTGTGAGGACTAGTCCAGTCGGAAGAACTCTAGCTTCCAGTTGAATCCACTATTGGAAAATCCCGTAAGTTTTCATACGAAGTCCTTGCAACTTCTACAGACGCGAGCTTTGATACGAAGAACTTGACCAACTTCAATTGTGAAGAGTCAATCTTCAATCAAGCCTCTGATTACAATCGCTCTGAAACTTCTAGACCGCACCGTACTGGCAAATCGACTAGAGGATTGTAACTGGCTTGGAATTTGAAAATAGAAGCTTTTTAGAACTCTTTGGAAGAAATGTAAGCTTTAGAAGAGAAGAGATTGAAAGTGAATTGGTGATTTGAAATGATCGAAATCCTTCTCTATTTATAGTTTTTCTAAAGGCAGAACTCTGACAGAATTCGAACAGAATTCGGACAGAACCCTTTCTAACAAACCGCAACTGAAGGGAGGCCAAGTTCAAAATCAAACGTTCACATAACGTTCAACTTGGCCGAACTCTGACCGAGTTCTATCAGGGTTTGGTCAGTTGATTTTATGAAAAATAATTTTGGCTTTTTGAAAAGACCTTCAGAAGCCTTTTATAAAATAGATGTTTTTCAAAAACATAGGACATTTTAAAAAGATAGGTCAGTTTTGAAAACGATTTTAGGATAGCCTATTTGCCAGTACGACTTGGTGTACAATGTATTCCTAGACTCAATAAAATGAAAATTATATTGCTTTGAAGGAAATACATTCTTGAATGGCAAACAGCTTCGGTCTTGAACTGAGTAGATATCCATCTTTGATCAGTGTCCAAAACATCGTTAGTAAACATCTGAATGATTCATATATCGAGACAGAGTTTGATCAATTATTAAATTCAGGTTTAACCATGACCAATGGGCCAACAATCTCCTCCATTTTGATAATTGACAAACCTTGACCGATATAACATCTCGGTTTTGATCAATTCAAAAGTGTACCGAAAGTACCGAAAGATAAAATGAAAAAATTATTCATAACCTGTATTCATGAAGAAGTTAGATCTTATTTCTCCCCCGTTATTACTTAGCAAAATAATCGCAAAAGGGAAAGCTCCCCCGCAATAAATGTATAAGAAACAAGTAGTGAAGAAACACAAAAAATATATAAAAACATTCATTACTGGCATGGTATAAACATTTATAGAAAAATAAGATAGGCAGAAATGATATAAATAACACAGGCATGGTATTTGTCACAGGCAGTTTATATGGAAGCATAAAGAAAGACAATGCTATAATAAAGCTGAAACAAATAAAGTGCTGAATAATAAACTAAAGTGAGTCATATGCCAAACTGAGGCATAAAAACATATGTTCACAAATCATATCTAAAATAAAGAGTACTGATAATATCTTGGAATGTCGGAGCATTTCCAAGTAAACATAAGACAAAAGTCATCAGTCTCAAAAAGTAATATCTCAAAAATCATCATCTTCATCCTCATCATCATCGGCTGCAGTGCCAGCATGTCCAGATGGACCAGCTACAGAAGTGCCAGCTCCAGAAGTATGTAGAGAAGCACCAGAAGTACGATACCAATCGTATGTATTTCCTGGCAGGAACAGAGAGTGGACCGCCTCATCGTCAATGCGGTAGCCAGATACAGAAGGGTCTCGAGGAAGAGAGCTAGCAG
Organism: Iris pallida; assembly: GCA_029216955.1. Classification (NCBI taxonomy): domain Eukaryota; kingdom Viridiplantae; phylum Streptophyta; class Magnoliopsida; order Asparagales; family Iridaceae; genus Iris; species Iris pallida. The sequence goes on from JANAVB010024994.1 coordinate 17,847,219, forward strand.
AGTGACCCGTCTGTGCAAATCTCAGATCGGTGAAGGAGTTGCCAATAGCCTGGAACCGAGTCACGTCACGGAACTCATGTTCCCTGGAGGTGTCAACAAAGAATGACTACAGATCTGATAGATGTTGGTGAATACTCTCAAAGGTCATAGGGTAAGACTGAGGAGGACCAGGTGCTGTGGGAGTAGGTGCAGTAGGAGCAGGTGCAGTAGCTGGAGAAACAGTGGCAATGCTGCGACGAGAAAGCTTGAGGAACATGGGCTCAGGGTCAAGAGCACAAGTGGATAAGTCAATATTGAATCTCTGAAAGATGCGTGGGAGGATCATTGCATAAGAGAGGTTGTGGTCTCTTCAGCGACATCTACCCATCATCGAATGATAGTCTTATGGGCAGAAAAAGGAATCCCCTTAAGAATGTGATATAAAGCAGAAAGCTCAAGTGCAGTGACATCATCTTTTGAAGTGGATTTTGGAAGTAGAGTGGAATAGATGATGTGATGTAATTTGTAGTTAAACAAGTTCAAGTTATTGGCCTTGAACTTTCTAGGATGAGCACGTGCGGGCGCACAAAGCTCATTCTTGAAACTAACGAGAGTCGTACCCTCGGGAAAATCAAAATCAGTGATGTCATCGAGCGGGGCACCTTCGTTTGGAAGACCAAGGATTTCCGCTAGCAATTCATCATTGAACTCGATATCTATCTCGTCGACACGAGTTCTCAAGGTAAAAGTGTCTAACACGAAATTACAGTAAAATAGTCTAATGGCATTAGTAGCTATAGGGAATTGTAAGGTAACAAAGTGATGTAACCCTAACGCCTCAAAGTAAGGACGGTGGTCAGGAAATACAGTCTATTTGATCGGAGATCCGGTACATATAGTACGCATAATAAAGTCGGCATACCAAAGTAAGACTTGGTCGAAAGTTTTGAAATAAAACTCGTCCGATGCACCGTCATCCGATTGGACCAGAGAAAAGAGTGAATCCGTATGCGGATCAGAATATGATGCCTCTTCACTGGCATTGGTCTTCTTCCTCTTGAAAGGATTGAATCCCTTAGGCATTATATCCCAAAAACTAGAAACGCTAATAATTTGAAAGTGGAGGAGAGAAAGAATTATACCTTCCGAGAATCAGGTATGCTGTAAAGGACGAGATTCTCCGTACGAATCCAAATTTTGGACGAAGATCTCCACGTAGATTGGAAGAAGGAATGTGGAGAAGAACTAGGGTTTTCGGGGCACGGCTGCTGCTGTTTGATGCGGTTTGGAAGAATGAAGAAGATGGGGGCCTCGGGTTCTGACTGATACATATATATACCCAGCCGAACTCTGGCCGAATTCGGACCGAACTCGGGCCGAATTCACCAAGGGTTGCCTGGCTATATATAAAAAAAATTATGGGGCCACATCTTTTTCATCAATTCGTTTCAAATATTTAATTCAGAGTTTAGTAATTTTAAATTTCAAACAATACAATTAATATTATTTTATAAATTAATATTCTTTACTCGACTTCTGTTTCAGATTAGCTGTAGGAGTACTGTCCTAGCTAATGGAGGTTCACCGGGGAACTCTTAAATACCACTTCGCTTCGACCGTAGTCGTGGTGACAGACAGACTCTTTTTAGGCATGTCTCGAAAATAGTTATTGAGTATTGAATAATTTAATTAATAAAACAAAATTAATTAATATTATTGACATCTAAATTTCCTAATTCTCGACGTAAATAATTGAAACGATCTTCCGCTAGAGATTTTGTGAGAATGTCAGCTAATTGATTCTGTGTGTCTATGTATACAAGGTCTATATCTCCATTTTGTTGATGATCTCTAAGAAAGTGATGTCGAATCTCGATATGCTTAGTACGAGAGTAACATACTGGATTCTTAGTCAAATTAATAGAACTAGTGTTATCATAAAAAATGGGTATGTGTGAAAAATACAATCCATAGTCTTCTAACGTTTGCTTCATCCACAAAATTTGTGCACACAATGTCCTGCGGCGATATACTCAGCCTCGGTTGTTGATAATGTGACAGAATTTTGCTTTTTACTAAACCAAGAGACTAGAGCTTTTTCTAGAAAATAACATGTACCGCTAGTACTTTTTCTATCAGCATCCGAATAACCGGTTAGGTCAAATAACGTGGTTTTGGGATACCATAAGCCGACAGAAGAAGTACCTTTAAGGTATCGGAAGATACGCTTAACTGCGCACAGATGTGATTCCTTAGGATTCGCTTAAAAACGTGCACATAAGCAAACACTAAACATAATGTCTGGTCGACTAGCAGTTAAATACAGTAAGCTATCGATCATACCTCGATACTTACGTGTGTCGACGGGTTTGCCTTGTTCATCAATATCAAGCTTGGATGAAGTTGCCATTGGAGTGCTAAGTGGCTTGACTGCTTCCAGGTCGAACTTCTTTAATAGGTCCTTTGTGTACTTTGCTTGATTTATGAACGTCCCATTGTTGGTTTGTTTGATTTGCAGTTCGAGAAAGAATTTCAGCTCTCGCATCATGCTCATCTCAAACTCATTCTGCATACACTTTAAAAATTCTTGACAAAGAGATTCATCAGTAGATCCAAAAATAATATCATCTACATAGACTTAAATCAAAAGAATATTGTTATTCAAAGATTTTATAAATAATGTAGTGTCAACCTTTCCCTTTGAAAAAATGTTATCAAGTAGAAAAGAGCTTAGACGATCGTACCAAGCTCAAGGGGCTTGTTTCAAACCGTATAAGGCTTTCTTCAACTTGAAAACATAATCAGGATATTTGAAATCAGTAAAACCGGGAGGTTGAGCTACATAAACTTCTTCTTTTATAAAACCATTCAAAAATGTGCTTTTAACATCCATTTGAAATAACTTGAAATTATGAAAACATGCAAATGCACATAACATGCGAATGGATTCTAATCTCGCAACTGGGGCATAAGTCTCATCGTAGTCGATACCTTCTTCTTGATTGTATCCTTGAGCTATGAGTCGAGCCTTATTACGAGTCCCTAAACCATTCTCGTTCAGTTTGTTTCGGAAAACCCAACGGGTGCCAATGATCGGATGATCAATGGGCTTGGGAACAAGTTCCCAAACTTGATCTGTTCGAATTGGTTTAATTCCTCTTGCATAGCATCTAACCAAAAATTATCACTACATGCTTCTTCAATATTTTTGGGTTCAAACTGTAAAACAAAAGCAACACAAGAAGCTATATCTTTATTAGAGGAACGAGTACTTACACCCTTGGTAATCTCACCAATTACCAAGTCCTTTGGACGATCTGCCAAGAATCTCATCTCTTTTGGCGTATCCTCAGGATTACTAGTTCCGACTTCTTTGTACGAAGACTCAGCTGGTGCTTGATGTGAAGGTTCTGCATCTTTGTGTGAAGGTTTTGCAATAGCTGTACTTGGTGTAATTACTTCTTCATTGTCGTCATCGTCTAAGTGTTGATTTAGCTCATAAAACTTGACATTGATTGATTCTTCGATGATCATGGTTCTCTTGTTGAAGACTCTGTATCCTTTGCTCTTTGCTGCATAACCTAAAAATATACCTTCATCGGCCTTTTCATCAAATTTACTCAAATTATCTTTAGTATTAAGAATAAAGCATTTTTAACCAAAAATCTTAAAATATGAAACATTGGGTGTTCTATCAAACCATAGTTCATAGGGAGTCTTTCGATATAGGTCGAATTAGAACCCTATTGAGACTATAGCACGCTGTATTGACAGCTTCAGCCCAAAAGCATCTAGGTAGACTAAAATGGTTTAACATTACTCTAGTCATTTCAGATAGAGTCCTGTTCTTACGTTCCACAACTCTATTTTGTTGTGGATTCCTAGGACAAGAGAATTCATGCAAATAATCGTGTGTGTCACAAAATTGCTTGAATTCTGTATTCTCAAATTTGCCGCCATGATCACTACGAATGCGAGTAATCGTGAACCCTTTTTCATTATGTACTTTCTTGTAAAAGGTGACGAATTTTGATAATGCATCGTTCTTGCGTGCAAGAAAATAAACCCATGTATATCTAGAGAAATCATCTACAATGACAAATGCATATAACTTACCACCTAGGCTAGCAATTCTACTTGGTCCAAATAAGTCCATATGCAACAGTTATAGAGATCTAGTGGTACTTACAGCGTTCTTGGATTTAAAAGCGGATCGGGTAGCTTCGTTCTTTTCACATTCACTACATACTGTATCCTTCTTGAAATATATGTCTGGTAAGTCGCGTACCAATTTCTTTGTAGATAGTCTTGAAATTGTATCCATATTTGCATGATCGAGTCTCACATGCCATAGTTGACTCTCAATGCTTTTGGCCATCAAACATCTACCTACTTTGTTAGCATCTTCCAACAAATAGAAAACATATATGTTGTCTTTCCTGATACCTTTAAAGATAGTACTACCAGTTGAACTATCAACTATAGTACATTTGTCTTTGACGAAGTTAATGCCATAACCGTGATCAGCTAAATGGCTTATGTTGAGCAGATTATGTTTTAACTTGGTAACTAAACAGACATCTTTAATCACAGGATAGGGAGCCTTACCAATGTCACCGATACCAATTATGTACCCTCTTAAATTGTTACCGAAGGATACGTATCCTTCTTTATTCTTCTTCGACAGTGTTGTGAATAATGAAGCATCACCAGTCATATGCCTTGAGCAACCGCTGTCGAGGATCCATTTACTCCTAGCATGTGAAGGGTGTCCCACCTACAAAACAATTTACAGATGAAACTCTTGGTACCCATTTCTTGTAGGGTCCTGACTGGTTAGTTTTTGGTATCCATGCATAAGCATTTAAATCTACTAACTTTCTGATTCTATATGCAGAAGATATATGACCAATGAGGCCACAGTAATGACATTTTGCATGTTGAGTGTTGAAAGTTATGTGAGGTGCATGATTGGTAGGTTTTGGTTTTGTAGTATAGAAGAATACATGCCTATTAGTCTTTTTGGACATAGGTTTGGTATGGTTTGGTCTGACAGTGTTTGGTTTGGGCGTGTTCCGATGATTCGATAATTGACACGTGTTAGAATAGGAAGCAGCAACTTCAGGCCATTTTCCTAAACTAATTTCCAACTTTTTGGAAGTGTCATATAATCTAGTATAGTCAGATGTAAGTGTTTCTATTCTGACTTGTGCACACTGGAGATTCTTTCTCTCCTTAGATAGGTCTTCCTTTAACTGGATAATAGTTTGGTCTTTTTCTTCGGATAACTTGATAGTCTCGTGTAACAACTTAATAGATGAAAGCTCACCAGACTCAATTGAAGAGTCATTATTTCTAACATGATCTAGTTAGTCGATAAGTCTTCCTATTTTACCTTTGTACTCTTTGAGTACCTTCTTAGAGGTTTCATATTTACTACGCAGTTTCCTGTAATCATTTAACAGGTCACTGAAAGCCTCTCCTAGTTGCTCAAAGGTGAAATCATCATAAGGATCAAATAGAGGATTAGTGATTACCGGATCGCAAGCCATCAAGCATACATTTGCAGCATCATCTGATTGTTCATCTTCTGAATCGCTGGCTTCACTTTCATGCCATATGCTTGTGTTGGCGTACTTCCTTGATGTAGATTTCTTCAGGTAGCCTTTGTCACATTTGCCACTTTTTTTTTATGATGATGATGCTGTTGGACAATCTTTCTTCATGTGTCCTTTCTTCTTGTATCTATAGCAAATAGGATCTTCCTCGTTGTTGTTGCTATTGCTGTCTTTTGTTCTCCTGTTAAGTCTTATGAACTTCTTGAATTTCCTTACCAAAAGAGCTTGATCTTCAGAGTCGGAGTCACTGTCGTCAGAGTCATCTTCGACAGTTCTTCTATGTTGAGCCTTGAGAACGATCGACTTCTCTGACATCTCCTTTGGTGTAGCATCTTCAAAGTCTTGAAGTTCTAATTCGTGAGTGAGTGGCTTACCCATGAGTATTTCTAGAGACATTGTTGAGAGGTCATTTCCTTCAATGATTGTTGTAGCCTTTGGAATCCAGTTCTTTGTGAGAGCTCGTAGAAGTTTGCGAATCTTTTCATGGTTACTATAATCCTTGCCTAGTGAAGACAAAGGATTTACAATATCCAGGAATCTCGTAAACATCTGAGTGACTGATTCACTTGGCTTCATTTTGAACGCCTCGTACTCCTGAGTAAGTCTGCTGATCTTTGACTCCTTGACTTGTATTGTTCCTTCGTGGGTTACTTTGAGAAGTTACCATACTTCATTTGATGTTGTGAAGGTAGACACCCTGTTAAATTCAGTTCTGTCTAAAGCATAAAATAAAGCGTTAATAGTACGTGCGTCAAGACTGGCCTCTTTCTTTTCATCCTCTGTATATTTGTCATGGGATTTTTCAACTAAAACTCCATCAACCTTAATACGAGGAGGCTTTTTATATCCATCAATAACTACAGACCATAAGTCAAAATCAAGAGATTTCAGGTAGAAACTCATACGTGTTTTCCAATAAGTATAATTTGTGCCGTCAAACAGTGGAGGTTTGTTTGTGGCTTGGCCTTCACTTGTGAATTTTACAGTTGCCATGTGTAATTCTGTGATGTATATAACAATTGAAAAATAATTGAATATAGCTGCAATTTTACCTTGTTTTACCTATATAATCTGCTCTGATATCAATTGTAGGACGAAATTGTAAAGCAGAATACTCTAGAGGGGGTGAATAGAGTAGGCAGCGGAATATTTCTAATTAAAAACTCGTTAGCAGTTAGATCACAAATATAATAATAATCATGAAAATAAATAACTGTAATGAAAAAGAGTGATTAGAAGGCAAACGTAAACACAAAGATTTATACTGGTTTTCCTCTTGTGAGGACTAGTCCAGTCGGAAGAACTCTAACTTCCAGTTGAATCCACTATTGGAAAATCCTGCAAGTTTTTATACGAAGTCCTTGCAACTTCTACAGACGCGAGCTTTGATATGAAGAACTCGACCAACTTCAATTGTGAAGAGTCAATCTTCAATCAAGCCTCTGATTACAATCGCTCTGAAACTTCTAGACCGTACCGTACTGGCAAATCAACTAGAGGATTGTAACTGGCTTGGGATTTGAAAATAGAAGCTTTTTAGAACTCTTTGGAAGAAATGTAAGCTTTAGAAGAGAAGAGATTGAAAGTGAATTGGTGATTTGAAATGATCGAAATCCTTCTCTATTTATAGTTTTTCCAAAGGCATAACTCTGACTAAATTCGGGCAGAATTCGGACAGAACTCTTTGTAACCAACCGCAACTGAAGGGAGACCAAGTTCAAAATCAAACGTTCACATAACGTTCAACTTGGCCGAACTCTGGCCGAACTCTGGCCGAGTTCTGTCAGGGTTTGGTTAGTTGATTTTGTGAAAAATAATTTTGGCTTTTTGAAAAGACCTTCAGAAGCTTTTTGTAAAATAGATGCTTTTCAAAAACATAGGACATTTTTAAAAGATAGGTCAGTTTTGAAAACGATTTTAGGATAGCCTATTTGCCAGTATGACTTGGTGTACAATGTATTCCAAGACTCAATAAAATAAAAATTATATTTCTTTGAAGGAAATACATTCTTGAATGGCAAATAGCTTCGGTCATAAACTGAGTAGATATCCATCTTTGATCAGTGTCCAAAACGTCGTTAGTAAACATCTGAATGATTCATATATCGAGACAGAGTTTGATCAATTATTTAAATTAGGTTTGACCATGACCAATGGGCCAACACTCCCGAGGGTGGACTCTTTGGTTAGCTCACGGCAAGACACCCTCGTTCCGTGTGTGGACTCTCTGGTGCAAATGGTCAACCCTCGTCCCGTGTATGGACTCTCTGGTGCCAATGAACACGACAAACACCCTCATCCTGAGTGTGGACACTCTGGTGCACTGATCAACCCTCGTCCCGTGTATGGACTCTCTGGTTGTATAAAACGATAATCAAGGATTTAGCAGTTCACTACACGCACTAGTTCTATAACATGACTCAAGCAAGGTACTGGTGAGAAACTCCAAGTGTGGACCACAAGATCAAACATGAACACGGCTATATGCAATGGAAACAGCTCAACAGGATATAATACGAAAAGCATATGTCCATAAATAATCAAAACTGGGAAATAAAATATAATGCATATAAATAAAACTGTAGAGGGAGGCAAGGTATACTTGCCTGTGGTCCTGAGCTGTTGTCAAGGATTACAACCCGTATGGAGATCCAAGTAACCTGTTTATGAATTTCATGGAATCAATACACAATGTTTAAGAGTACAAACCTGCATATCTATTTAGTTCATGAGGTATCTAGGTCATTTCCCATATCTTCCCCTCTGAAATCCTAAGTCCTATTTTAAGATACTTCACAAATCATGTACTCTAAACTAGAACCCATGGCCAATGGCCAAACAAACCTCTGCAGCCCACTACTCTGCAGAGACATGGCCAAAATAAAATGGCTATACTGCTGTTGCTTTGCTTGCTGCTACTAACACCCTTGCTGTTGTCTCATACCTGGGTTTTAATCTAACTTGGATAGGCTTACAAACTGCAGTTTGTAGTTGTTACACTGAGGTGCACTTCCCCTTCCTTGCACACATACCAGTTTGGTTTTCATCCTAGTATCCTCTATATGCTGGTGGATACAGGTGCATTACAAATATGTGCATCCTAGCCACTGCATTCGAACATAACTGGTAATTAAATGTGAGGATGAAAAGTAGGACAGAGAATACAAGGAACAGGGACTGAGCAAGATATCAGTGTAAACTGATACACAACAAGATTAGACTGAACACTACGACAGTTGGGACTGCAACTAAACAACAGGGGACTGAACCATCTCTGATACAACCTGGACTAACAAAGGGACTAAAATAAGGATATCTTGAATGATTCTAAATGTTTACTCCTAAGGAGACTGATGCAATAACAAGTAAATTGGTACAAGCAACATGGAGGACTGAATTAAAGAGAACTGGACTGTACCATATATAATGATGAACTGACAAAATGGTTAATGGACTGGACCACTAATGCAGTGAACTGAACTAAGAAGTAAGCAGGACAGGACTTATATATGGCTAGACAGTGTTAATCTAAACTTTAAAAATTAAGTAAGGGATTGATCCCTAATAAGGAATGATAAACTGCATTGGGTTTAGCACTGAACAATAGTATTGACTGATACAAAAAGCCATTCCCCATCCTCCATTACTGCTCCCAAACGAGTAGGCAACTGATTGCACTATTTGTTCAGAATGGACTGAACCATATTTGAAAAATAAGCAACACACTAGGAATTGATACAAAGTAATATCCGATTCTTAACATTAGGACTGAAACAATGGTTCAGGGAGAACTGAACTAATATGAAGGCATGTTCATTCAGAATGACTGAACCTAAAAATATAAAGGACTGAACACTCACAAGGTATTCAAATGACTATTCAAAAAGAAACTAGAATGAATATGGAGATTGCAGTAAAGAACACTAATAAGTGGAGAACTAAACATTTGTAGTAATGGCCTATGCTAACAAATGCAATGAACTTAACGTTGCTCATAAGGACTGACTAGTGAATGCATGGAACAGAACAATAGTGTTGTACGGACAGAACACAGAGTAAATTGGACTGTACACAAATGTAGGTATTGGACAGGACATGAGTTCAAGGATTGATATAAGAGGTTAAGCCTACAGAATATGATATGGGCTTGAAAATATACACATATGTAGAGACTGGTCAATATAGGTAAGCAAAGGATTCGGGATACAGACACTTTGTATCCTAACATACGAAGCTCCTGTGTCATACCCCCATTTAGGTTCTTTTCAGGAATTCGATCGAACACATCATCTTACCAATGGAATTAATCGAGTATGTTCAAGTTTAACTTAATAGCAGGAGAAGAACTAATGCTAATGCAAGGGATTCGGAATTACCTGTTGATGAATCGTATGTTTCCTCTACTGTGCAACACTCAGAGGCTGCCCTTCCTATCTTTTCCTGGTAGTTCCGTAGCAGGAAGGAAATAGTTTGCTAGGGTTTGAAGATGAGGAAGGAGTCGCATGTCCTTCTCTCCCTTTATATAGGATTGTTGATAAGTGGAGAGTTTGTTAAAAATCCTGCAGGTTTATCCCTATATTCTGAGGAATCTGATTTGAATCAGGGTTTAGGTATATCCTTCTATTCGAAGGTGGTAGGGAGGAATTAGAATTGGCCGTTTGAAACAAATTCGTTTTGAATTTGGTTTGATCCTTGAAAGCAGCCAATGACAGCACTTAGGTCCAAATACAAGGGAATTGATCGTATCTAAGTTTTTGGAGATGTCAAATTTCAATTTCAAATCGAACACAATGGTTGGGTGCTCGGTTTAAAAGGGAAACTGAATTATGGATAATTTACACTAATATTCCTGGTCATTTCTATATCACCCTTTGGTCCTCCATTGGTATTTCAAATAAAATAAAGTATGAAATGTAACAATAATTTGAGACAATGAAGGATGGGTTTTAAATCAATAAATAAGAGAAAAAAAATTGGGTCGAGGGATTGACAACAGGATATCGACTGAGAGCATCTGCTACCACATTCGCCTTTCCAGGGTAGTATTGCAGATTGATGTCAAAATCCTTCATGAGTTCCAGCCACCTTCGCTGCCTCATATTCAGTTCCTTCTGAGTGAAAACATACTTCAGGCTTTTATGGTCCGTAAAGATGTCCACTCTGTCTCCATACAAATAGTGCTCCTACCGTTTCAAGGCAAAAATGACTGCTGCAAGCTCCAAGTCATGTGTAGGGTAATTCTTCTCATGAGGCCTCAACTGTCTAGAAGTATAAGCAATAACCCTCTTATTCTGCTCAAGCACACATCCCAAGCCCTTTTCTGATGCATCGCTATATATGACACTACCAAATTACGGTACTTTAGCGACGGCAAATTAGCGACAGAAATTTTCCGTCGCTATCACCGTCGGATCACCGACGAATTTGTGACGGAATACCGACGGAAAGCAGTGGACAATTTTTTCATTTTTTTATGTCCATATCCGTCGCTATGCCGTCGATAGGTAGTCGGCCAAGTAGCGACGGTTTTATATCCGTCGCTAGAACGTCGCATATTTTGGCGGCAAAAGCCTAAAATATTGGCGCGAGATTTACTGACGACTTAGCGACGGAATAATCCGTCGCTACTCGTGCGAGATTTACTGACGCATTAGCGACGGAATAATCCGTCGCTACTCCGTCGCTAAATTTACGTTCCAGACTTAAGTTGAAACGACGGGGGGAACTTTTTCATTCCCCCCAAATTTCATTCTCTCTTCTCTCTCTCTCTCTCTCTCTCCCGCGGTGATCGATCGGCGACCCCCTCTCCTCTCTCTTCCGCGGCGGTGATCGGCGACCCCCTCTCCTCTCTCTCTCCCAAAGGTAATCCCCTCTCCCTCTCCCTCTCTCTCTCTCTCTTTCTCGCTCTCTCTCTCTCTCGCGCGCGCGGTGGTCGTGGGTGCAGCGGGCCGGGGGCATCGGGGGCTGCGGAGGAGGCGTCGACTGCGGGGGGCGGCGGTGGCGACGGTGGCGGGAGGTGTGGAGGGGGCGGTGGGAGGGGGCAGGAAGCGTTGGAGGGATGGGGGCGCGCGGGGGCTGGCCGCGGGGTGCGGGGGGTTGCGGAGGGGGGCTGGCCGTGCGCGGGGGGCGGGGGGTGTGGAGGGGGCGGTGGGATCGAGGGGACGGGCAGCGTTGGGGGGGTACGATGGGGGCGGGGGCTGGCCGCGGGGTGCGGGGGGGTATGTGTGGAGGGGGGCTGGCCGGACACACACACACACGGACACACACAGACACACACACACACACACACACACACGGACACACACGGACACAGACACACGGATACACACACACACAGACATATATATACATATATATATATATATATATATATATATATATATATATATATATATATAGGCATAATTTTAAGATGCTTAATTAGTTTACCTTATATATATAAGGTAAACTAATTATGGTAAACTAATTATGCCTATATATATATCTATATATAGGCATAATTAGTTTACCTTATTTTAGAGTATGACTACGTAGCTAGTGTGTAGAGTAGTATATGGTTACTAGATCCTAGTGTAGAGTAGTATGTAGAGGAGTATGGCTACTAGTGATATATAGATATGTAGGTCCATGTGTATCTGTATCGGACTATCGCTATCGGTATCGAACTATCGCTATCGGTATCGGACTATCGCTATCAGTATCGACCGTATATACTTAGTATCGGGCGTAGCGGATTAGTATCGATCAGTATATAGGTTTGGGTTAAGATCAAGGTTCAAAGTATCGGTATCAGAATAGTAGGCCGAATAGGAGGCCGAGATAGTCGAATGTGAAGAAGGGAGGAGCAGATGGGTTCAGAGCCATGGTGGAGGAGGAGAAGTAACATGAGAGTAGTTTCCGCCGTAACATCTCCTGGCTCTGCTGGCAACTGAAGTCCAGATGCTACAAAGGATGATCCTTCGCTGAAATCGACTACAACACCCATCAGTTCAAGTTCATTCCTATATGAGTATATTCCAATGCCATAGAGGAAGGTCAACAAACTGATGGCTTCTATGGCATTGGAATCTACTCATATAGGAATGAACTTGAACTGATGGGTATTGTAGTCGATTTCAGCGAAGGATCGTCCTTTGTAGCATCTGGACTTCAGTTGCCAGCAGAGCCAGGAGATGTTACGACGGAAACTGCTCTCATGTTACTTCTCCTCCTCCATCATGGCTCTGGACACATCTGCTCCTCCTTTCTTCCCTTCTTCTCGACTATCTCGGCCTCCTATTCGGCCTACTATTTCGATATGCGTTTGATACGGTCTACCTAACCTATATACTGATACTAATCTGATACTCTCTGATATTAAGTACATCCGGCTTACTAGCTAGCGGATCCACCAGTTACATGATTATATACTTATTATGTTAGATTGTGATACTAAGTAGCCTCGTCGTAGGCCTAGCGTGTTATCCACAAGTTTAGTTTTTCTTACGATATGAGTATCGGTATCGGGCTATTAATTCTTATGTTTAGTTTGTCTTACGATACAGATATTCACATCAAATCGAGCATGAATCGTTACTTTGTTGATCGTATATGGATGTACAAACGACAACACGAGAGCAGAATTGGTGTGAGTGACGATTTTCAGGCAGGTGTGGAAGTATTTCTTAAGTATGCCATATTTCAGTTGTATCTTGAAGCACCCAATATCTAGTCTCGAATCCTAAATTACCCTATTACATTTGGATTTACAATTACAAGTCTAGTGGAACACAAGATGCCCTTTCATCAAAAGTTACAAGAATTGTACTTTGTTGTATTGGTGCATGATTTTATCAGATTTTGTGTATCTAGCTTTTATTCGTACTTTACTTCTGATTGTAATATTTATTTTAGTTTGGGATATTTGCGTATTATTGTATGAGTTTCTTTTTGCAGATGGCACTCCTAGGCCTACTCGTCTGGGCGGCACTCATCGCCCTGCTGCTGGTATGGATATGTTTAGGTTTATATTCATTTATAAATCTATGTTGTCGGTATTTTGTTTATGTGTTCTATTTACAGGGCATGGTTGCGAGCACCCGTACTGGTGGTGCTGGCCGTGGTCGTGGCGGTGGCGGCGGCGGCGGCGGTGGTGGTGGTGGTCGTGGACGTGGGCGTGGGCGTGGTGGTAGCGGTCGTGGTCGCCAGCCGCATTCTCCGGATGTGACCTCCGAGCCCGACTTGGAGAGCCCGATCACAGGCTCTTCCCGCCGTCATTCTTCCTCGGTGCCACCGACATCATCGTCGAGGCCTGTGACTCCATCCGCTAGCGGATCCGTTCCGCCACCGGATGTACCAGCGGATGCAGCAGCAGATGCAGCAGGGGGCCCAGCAGTTACTGCAGGGTGGGCCTCGGAGTACCCCGGGATTCAGTTTCATCCTGATACCGGGGAGTACATTTGCGGACCCGCGGATCCCTCGACGCCACCAGAGAGGCTGGTGGGCGAGTTCCGACGAGAGCTATGGCCCGCTGGTGAATCGTAAGTAAATTTAAGTTAATTTATTAAATTTGTTTTATTTATTCAAGTTAATAATCCAGTCGTTGCTTCTTTATAGGTTTTTCCCGTGGGATGCTGCCCGGATTCTAGGGCGCATTATCCGGGATAACTACCACGGCCCCTACATCAATTTTTCTGAGGTGCCTCAGGACATGAAGTACGTCTGGCTCGACGAGATGAGGGTATAAATCCGTCGGTGAATTATTAATTATTCTTTAAATCATTAAATTTTTTATTACGTGATATTTGAATTTGTATGTCAGAGGACGTTCTGGTGGCCCCCCCATCGCGAGGAGGCGATCCGCAGGACCTACAAAGCCGCCGTCGGGAAGAAGATACGGGATGCGGTGTACGACCTTCGTACGGCGCATACGAGAAAGGACTGGATCCGGGCGGAGTACTATGAGCAGATGTTGGAGAAGATGGATACTCTGCAGTTCAAGCTGAAATCGGAGAAAGCTAAGGCTAATCGACAGGGCGCGGGTCTGCATACGGGGGGATCAAGGCCCCACGCATCGACGCGTGCAGATTTAGTGAGATAGCGCAAATTCAAATTCATTCTATTATTTAATTTCGTACTGTTAATATACGAAGTTAATTAAATTCTACGTATGCAGGTCCGACGGGCGGTGAAGCAGGGGAAAGAGGCGGAGACGGTCACCGCTCACGATGTATTCGTGCATACGCACAAGAGGCGGAAGGACGGGAGCTTCGTCGACGCGAGGGCCGAGGAGACTGATGTAAGTACTTACGTTTATGAGATTTATGTTAGAAATATAATTATTGTTAAGTTAATTAGATAAACTTAGGATTCAGACTATAACTTAGGGAAACATAGGATTTATATTATAACTTAGGAAAACTTATAGTACAAACACATTCATTGGATAGGCTGCGTATCGTGAGACACTTAGTCGGCTTGAGATCGAGCCCCCTTCCGAGAATGTCGGCGAAACGACGCCCACACAGACGCACTCTTCTATGGCCGCTCGCTACGACGACGTGTTCGTAGAATCCGTCGGCGGCGTTAGGAAAGGGCGCGTCTACGGCTTAGGTTCCATGGCGCCCTCGTTGCAGCCGTCCCCGAGATATCCACCGCCTCCGCCTCCGCCTCCCCCAGCGCCCCCGGTTGACGATGTGAGGGCGCAGCTTGCGACTCTAACCTCCGCGGTGTCAGATTTGCGGGCGATAGTGTTGGGGCGCTATCCGTCTGCTCCCGGTCCGTCTGCTCCCGGTCCGTCTACTGCTGCTGTCGGTGCTTCGGATCGACCTGGTCCTTCTTCCCCCGGACGGCTTTCGTTTACCGCTCTGCGGACGCCCGTATCGTATCGGATAACACCATCTTGACGTTCCTTGACATGTTGTCGCCACAGCAGCTACGCGCGCTTCCAGACCATGTCTTGTCCCAAGTGCCGGCACACGCGGTAGAGGAGTACATACGCAAAGCGGATGCGGCGGCACGAGCACGAGACGATCCGACGGACGGGGTTTGATTTTGTTTATGTTGTTGGTTTTGTAGACATTTGGATACATTGTATGATCGGATATTTTTTTTATGTTTGGATAATTTAATGTTGGATATTGGATGTATTGTGTTGGTAATATTTTGTTGGATATTGGATACGTTGGATATTGGTGTCGGATATGGATATTTTGCATATGGATATATGGTGTTCGATATTGGCTACGTTGGATATTCGTGTTGGATATGGATATATGGTATTGTATATGGATATTTGGCATGTTTGATATTGTGTTGGATGTGTTGTATAAACAGGAAAGAGTCTGTTTACAGTATTTTTTTTTCAAAAATTAGAAGTTAGCGACGGACAGGCGACCCCTCAGCGACGGATAGCCCGTCGCTAACTGGAGAAACTGAGGTTAGCGACGGATTGGCGACGTAAAAACCGTCGCTAACTGGAGAATTTTACATTGAGCGACGGTTTAGCGACGAAATATCCGTCGACCTGGTTCTGTTTGATATCAATAAATTTTGCAGTTAGCGACGGATTGGCGACTAACTTACGGCGGACTGGCGACAAAGTCCTGACGGACTATCCATCGCTAACTGTAGGAATTCAATTTTTCGACGGATTGGCGACGGAATATCCGTCGCTACCTGGAGAATTTTACCTTGAGCGACGGTTTAGCGACGGAATGTCCGTCGACCTGGTTCTGTTTTGATGTCCATAAATTTTAGTTAGCGACAGATTGGGGACTAACTTACGGCGAACTGGCGACAAAGTCCCGACGGAATATCCGTCGCTACCTGGAGAATTTTACAGTTAGCGACGGTTTAGCGACGGAATATCCGTCGACATGGTTCTGTTTGATGTCCATAAATTTTGCAGTTAGCGACGGATGTTTTGTTGCTAATACGACGCTAATCTGTCGTACACCTCGGCGGATTAGCGACGGCATAACGACGACCTGCCGTATGGAAAAATCTCTGATACGCTTTTACCGACAAATTTACGACGGATTAGCGACGGATATTGCGTATCAGAAAATCACTGATACGGTTTTGCCGACTCTTTAGCGACGGAGGTTTCCGTCGCTAACCCTATATCCTGATACATGTTTCGACGAAAGCTAGTCGGTAATCCGTCGCTATATATATTTAAATGCGCCGACGGTATTCCGTCGTTAAGTCGTCGCTGAGCGACGGAGTAGCGACGGAGTTTTAGCGACGAGGTTATTCTCGACGGCTGTTTTACCAAAATATCCGTCGGTATTTATTTTTGGCGACGGACTACCGACGGATATGGCCGTCGGTAAATCTATGTATTTTGGTAGTGGACGAATCCTCCAGATCCTGATGGCAAAGCTAAAACTGGTGCTGTAGTAAGTCTTCTCTTCAGTTCTTCAAATGTTGTCTGGCAGACGTCGCTCCAGATGAACTCCTCATACTTTCGCGTAAGCTTCGTCATCGGCTCTGCTATCTTGGCGAAGTCCTTTATGAACTTCCCGTAGTAACCTGCTAGCCCCAAGAAACTACAAATCTCAGCTACTGACTTGGGAGGTGTCCATGCTTCCACAGCCTCAATCTTCTTGGGATCTACAGAAATCCCCTCTCCAGTCACTACGTGCCCCAAGAACTCCACCCTGTCCAGAAAAACTCGCACTTCGAGAGCTTCCCATACAGCTTCTCCTTCCGCAGAATCTCCAACACGATCCGCAGATGCTCCACATGTTCCTTCTCAGTCTTTGAGTAGATAAGAATGTCGTCATTGAACACCACGATAAACTTGTCCAAATACTTGTGGAAAACCTTATTCATAAGGTTCATGAATACTGCTGGAGCATTGGTGAGTCCGAACGGCATCACTAGAAACTCATACTGGCCGTAACGGGTATTGAAGGTTGTCTTCGGAATGTCCTACTCCCGAACCTTCATCTGATGAAATCCCGACCGAAGGTCAATCTTGGAAAAGACCTTCGCTCCATCGAGATGATCAAACAGCTCATCAATCCGCGGCAACGGGTATTTTTTCTTGATGGTGATGTTATTGAGTGCCCGGTAATCGATACACATCCTAACGGTCACATCCTTCTTCGGCACGAAGAGTACTGGTGCTCCCCAGGGTGAAGCACTGGACTGAATAAAACCCTTGCCATCCAACTCATCGATCTGAGCCTTCAACTCTGCAACTTTCTTCGGGTTGATCTTGTAGCAATGTTGGGACTTCTGCGCTGATCCGGGCACTAAGTCGATGCTGAACTCTACATCTCGATCTGGCGATAATCTTGGAAACTCCTCGGGGAAGACGTCGAGAAACTCTGTAATCAGCGGATGCGGCAACTCCTGGTATTCTGCAACTGCTCCGAAGTAGACTCCCCTGCCTCCTGATCTCAAACAGTGGAACTCCAGGTGGACTGAAGATCACTCTCCCTCCATGGCAATCAATAACAGCATACTGCTCACTCAACCAATCAATCCCGAGGACTATATCGAATCTCGGAAGTGGCATTACGAGGAGCAGAACCCTAAAATCTCTACCATCTATGCTAATAGGGCAATCAATCATCTCACTAACAGGCACTACTCCACCTTCTATCATGATTCGACAGTTACTGCGAGAGGTCGACAAACTCCTTGGCGATGGCAAGGAACTTGCTCTCCGATGACTGAGTCGTCTTCTTCGACACCTTTTCTTCATCGACGGCAGCCTCTTCTTGACGGCGCTTAGGCGGGGCGGATAACGACGGTGACCACGACTTGGGGAGTTCAATTCAACCTCTGGTGGAGTTTTGTTTTCTTGAGTTTTTCCTTATATTCAAGGGCTTTTGGTCAGATCTGACCGAGATTTCCCACGGCAATCTCGTCGACAATCGTGCAATCGGATAACAATTCTTCTCTGTCACGAGCTTTTCTAACCCTGACTGTTCAGATCTGGGTGTCTCTGTAGCAGATCGACAGATCATTCAACCGATCATCCTTCTTGGTGAGTTTGAAGAACTGAGTCAGAGTTTTGTTGAGAATTTCGTAGCTAGGTCTTTTGATTCTGGTTATTGTTCTTCTGTGTTCGATTTGAGTGGTTCTTAGAAGTCCTGATCTGGATCTCTCTTTACCAAAGCAGCTGGTGAGTTGAATTGTGAATCTCTTGTGATCGTCTCTTGTTCTGAACTAATGAGCATTCTTCTCTGTTCTGTTGATATCGTGTGCTGTAGTGATCTTGAGTAGCTGACCGTGTCCAGCTCAGTTGGACACATCTTATATTCTTCGAATCCTTCCTTCAGGTATATGCTGAACTTCTTGATTTTGTTTTCCTTCTCGAATTGATGCGAGTCCTTGTCCGGCTGTGTGACCGATGTCGGGACCTGTAAAGTTGGTAGCGTGTTCACCTGTGTTGAGTATAGAAGACTGTCATGTACCCTGCCGAACCTGTAGCTGTGTCCATTACTGATTTGTGTTGGGTGATTCGTGTCCTAATGCCTTTTATCGAGTTGGTGTGTGTCATTTCTGGGAATAGATCAAACTTTTCGACTGGAGCTTGAAGACTGAACCTTTTTTTTTATTTGTTCAGTTTCTCAATTAAAATTATTGTATATTCTTTTTACATTGATATTATGTCTCAATGTAGTTAATTGTGGGTTCCCTACTGTAGAAGCATGAAAAAAAGACAAGAAAAGCCCATGTGGCTCAAAACAGAAGGAGCCTCATGCGGCTCATAAGTCCTTCAGGATCTCATACGGCTTAAAACAGAAGGATCCTCATGCGGCTCATAAGTCCTTCAGGATCCCATACGGCTCACAAACAGAAAGAGCCTCATGCAGCTCCAAAAGTCCTTCATGCGGCTCAGATGGCTCCATGCCACGTGGCCTCACGCTGTCCGATCCGACAACTGGCTATAAAGCAGCAGCTTGAATTAATTACTCTGACGGCAGCCCTGACAATGACAGCTCTGACAAATGACAGCTCTGACATAAAAATCGAAATGACGACTCTGACATGATGGCGTGTTCCTAGGGAAAAGAAGAAAATCTTTTATAGCTGGCATGATCCGTCAAGTCCAAAGCTCCCTATGCGGCTGCCATTCCTATGCGGTTGCCACTCCTATGCGGCTGCCACTCCTATGCGGCTGTCATTCCTATACGGTTGCTTTCTTCATGCGGCTGCTATCTTCGTACGGCTGCTTCCTTCATGCGATTACCTCCTTCATGCGGCTGTCACCTTCATGCGGCTGCCTTCTTCATGCGGCTGTCTCCTTCACGAGGCTGCCATCCCCACGCGGCTATCCCCCTCATGCGGCCGCCATGCTCATGCGGCTGCTACCTTCATGCGGCTAGGAGTGTGGGGGGCCACCCATATACAGTTCATTTAGAGAGTGCATTCATGCGGCTCTGTCAGGACGTCCCACTCACGACAGTTGAGACACGTGGCGGTCCTTAGGACAGTTGATACACGTGGCGATCCTCATGACAGTTGAGACACGTGGTTGTCTTATCCCCTCGGAGTTATGGTTGCTCGCAAATCATAACAACCAGATTTAGTACAATCACCATTATTACTCAGATCAAATCAGATTTGTTGTAATTAAGCAAATTGGACACGTAGCGGGAGATCCGAGCTTGTCATGACAAATTATGAATATTCATCGCAATCAGCATTAATTGCCCATACGGATTTGGCACAATCAAGAATTAATTGCCCAGATGTGATGCAATCAAGATTAATGGTCCAGATGATTGGCCGCCAACTTTTCAAGGAGGGAATCATTGCAAACCCTAATAATCACATCCCACTTCTATAAATAGCAAGGTGTCATTCCCTTGTAAAGGGCTAGAGAAGAGGAGGAGGAGAATTCCAGAGAGAAAAGAGACTCTCTCCACCCGGCTAGACACACAGAGAGACAAAGGCACGCACAGAAGAGTCTCCCCATACATTTTGAGAGCATTTCTTCATCAGAGCCAAGGCTACGTCCGATCGTCCAAGGAGTAAGGCAGAGCTGCCGTCGCTTTCCCGAGCCTCTATCGTCACCCTCCAGAATCAAAAATAAACAATCGTACTTAGATTGTTGTACCTAGATTTTCATTCCTAGGCTTTCTTTGTACGAGCGAGTTTGTATTTTGAGTCTAAGTTCAGTCCTCCTATAAAATTGTTCTGTACTTTTACAATCAATGGCAAACACGATGGCGACTCTGCTGGGGACCAACTTCTCCACGGCTGAGGAGTTGGTGACGCAATCAGACGCAGCCAAACTTGGCACCACTCAACAAATGCTGGTCGCCCGGTTCTACCAGCAGGCGTTTGAAGAAATGCTCTCCGACGGGAGCGCTGGCCCGGTCCAGCGGCGAGCACGCACGAAGAAGGCCCGCATGGAGTGGAGGCCCAAATTATTTGCTCCTTCCCAAGCTCTCGAAGAAGTACTCTCTGTTGCTCAAGATGGTGTAGAAGCCTCGCAGGCAACCCCACTTCAGACTATAGAGAACTCTGCTGTCTCTAAGTCCGGCAGAAGAAAATACTATAATGCTGGACTTGCAGGGGCAAAGAGGAACTCTATACGGTCCAAGCCGCATAAAGGCGCCAGCCGCATGGAGAAGGCTCATACGGTCGCAACTTCCAACTGCATGGAGAAAACTCATGCAGCCACAAAAGTCAGCCGCATGCAGAAAGCCCATGCGGCCAGAACTGCCAGCCGCATGCAGGCAGCCTGCACGGCCATGACTTCCAGCCGCATCCCATAGGTTCATACAGCCACTGCTTCTAGCCGCATACAGAAGGCTCATGCGGCCACAAAGGATAGCCACATGCAGACAGCCTGCACGACGACTGATCCCAGCCGCATACCATCTGTCCCATGCGGCTCACGGTCAGTCTTCGACCGCCTCTCAGGCGATCCTGACCCCAGATGCTCTCATGTGCCAATCTCCATGGACTTTTCCTACTATGCACTCTCAGGTGCTAGAAGGAAGAAGTCTCGGGCAGCGCAGGCTCGGCGAGCTCAGTCGGCTGTCCCAACTTCCGACTATCAGGGCGTCCCGCTGACTATTACGCGGGCCCCTGATGGAAAGTTGTATAAAACTAACCATGTCCAGCCCTCGGCGGCCAACAAACGGGATAGTTATCAAGAATCTCCCAACAAGGATCAGGGGCAAGTACTCGTGCTACCCCCACATCAGGGAGCAGACAGGAGGCCAACACACTCATGGGCTCAGAACTTCCGGGCCCACAAAATGGGTGACTTGTGCAACGTAATTCTTCACAAACGCAAGGAAAGGGACGAAGATTTGATGTGCAGAGAGTCCTGTCAGGGACATCAATGTACCCAAGTCATTGTCAACTACTGCTGTAACAAGGCAGCAGTACATGAAGACCGGCGGTCCGTCTTCCAATGGCTGCAACACCCAAGCTCAGAAGACGAGGCGCTTCTCGTCGCCTCCTGTAATTCTACTCTGAAGATTCCTGGCAGTGGTAGAGGGAAGAAAACAAATGTCTCCAGTCTGAAAATCTCCACCGACGTAACAAAGAAACTCTCTTCTAGGCGGTTGTCTACCACCGTTACAGGAGGAGTTTACCAAGGTACCCGCTCAAAGACGAAATCTACCACACTTAGAGATTCGTTGTCCACATCTCTGGGAGACACTGGAGCCGGGGGTGGCACTCCCCCAAATATCCACGATAATCCGGTATTCCAAGAAGACAATCTAGAGGAAACGATTCACCCAACAGATACAGCAGATCCCGACGTCCCCGAGGACGTCCACAATTCCCAAGATGAGGCAAGCTCTGAAGCTGGGGGTACCACTCTTTCTGAGTCCGAACCAGAGGAGAACATTCCCACATACCCTGACGACTTCTCTATACAAGGGTATGACTCAGAGGGCACGTCCTCTACCGTTCCTTCCATCTTTCCTCATGTGAGGACGGTATTCATGACGGACAGCAACCAAGACGGTCCCAGTGATCGCTAACGCATCGACACTCTGGAGGCCATACTGTATGCCTTGGTCAAGTCCGTGGACGAGATCAAAGCGGCCCTTCCAACTCTGCAAAGAAGAACGCCTGGCCAAACAAGCTTGGGTCCCGCAGTCAATTCGGATTCGAATTCAGCTGCACCAAACTCGGGTGATAATCCTCCTGAAATATCGGCCCCCACCACTGCAGACGAGGCCAAGGAGGCAAGAAGAGAGGTCCAGGAGCTCCAGGCCATGTTCCATGCCCGAGAAAACTGCCAAGACCTCAGAATACGACAATCGTATTCTGCTGCGTGGAGAGATGTTCCCTTCCCACCAAGATATAAACCGTTCAACATCAATCTGTATGATGGGAAGACATCTGCAAGTAGGTACATCACCTACTTCGAGGTCACAACCGACCATCTGCCTCATGACGATGCCATCCTTATACGATTGTTCATCGGGGCACTGGAGGGGGTCGCCTTCGACTGGTACCGCAACATGCCGGACAACTGCATCCATTCTTTCACCGGCTTCAAACGTATGTTCCTGGAGAGGTTCTACGAGGTAGGACAAGACGTGATAACATCTACCCTCATGGACGTTGTTCAGGGAGAGAAGGAGTTGACAAGGAACTATATCGAGCGGTTTTGCCAAACCGCGATGAAGTTGCCTTCCGGTAACCCGGATTCCTCCTTAATTGAAATTTGTCAAAAGAGGCTGCTTCCCACGATCAGCCTTTGGATGGACGAAAGTCAGTTTAAAGATTGAAAGACGTTCATCATTAGTGCCACTAGCGCAGAAGACAAGTTGAAGAAAACTCGCCAATTGGGATTGCATGTCTCGGAAGGAGAAGACAAGGGCAAACGCCCTAGCACCAACAGCAAAAATGGTGGTAACCCCTCCAACAATCGAGACAACAAGGGCAAACAGGCTATGGTGGCCGACGCAGCGCCGTAGCCTGAACTGAAGCCAGTAGAGAAGCAGTGGCCTCAGATGACCTATTCCTTCGAGGACGGCCATGTCAAGCCCATCTTGGACATGCTCATACAAGGGGGTCGAATTCAGCTCCCTCCTCCAAGGCGTGAACCACGACCTGCAGAAATGGAGAACCCCAAGTACTGCCAGTACTATCGCTATGTCCACCATGCTATACATGATTGCTATCAACTGAAGCGACACATCCAGCATCCCATCGATTCTAAGGCCCTGGCCATTGATTTCGAAGAGGTGACCGTAGCAGCCAATATGGTGTCAGTACAATTCGACAGCTTCCCTCCGATGAAGACTCAAGATGGAGTAGTACCCGTCTCCAGAGCAAGGATGGAGGTCGCTAACCTTTTACCTCCCCAAAACCAGGATGCTGGCCTAGTGCCCCTTACCACATCATGATGGGAGGTTATGTGGGTCCATCCAGATCGGGTACCTGAAGTAACTCAGTCCGCTCCTCCCTCCACTAGTAAGAAGAAAAGTAGGAAAGTCAAATCATGCCACACAATCTCGACAGATGTCGAAGAAGTTACTGCTGTTGTTACCCACTCCGACGCACAAACCCAACCTCCACTGGGTAACTCGGCTGAAGATCATCAGCCAACAGCTGCTGATGCTCCAGGACCTTCGCAGCCTTCAACGACCGACAAGCCTAGGCCGAAGGAGACTCGCTTTGACAAACCACCCCGAAGAGAGACGCCTCATGGGCTGGAGAGGCCCTACAACTTTGACATCTTGGCACAATTGGCTAACATACCGGCCAAATTGTCGCTATACGAGCTCCTGAGGCTCTCCAAAGATGTTCGCGTCGCACTGAGCGAGGCGCTCCAGAATGTCGACGCATATCTGGCTCAGTCCAATCTCACTAGGGAAAGCCCGCCTACAGATCTCCAAGACAGCTCTTGCACAGGCGCAATGCCCAACATCCTCTTCACTCCACAGGATATGCTTATCACGACCAACCTGTATGATCGCCCTCTGTATTATACTGGGTACATTGGCGATATCAAAGTGGACCGGATGCATATTGACCCCGGTTCCTCCATAAGCATCATCCCGAAGAGCCTACTACATTATCTGTACATCCCAATGCATCGCTTGACGCCAACAAGCACCGTCATCAGCAGTTTCAATTCAGCAGAAGCTATCCGATCGGGAAGATTCGCTTGAAGTGCCAAATCGGCGATCTTCAGTCAGAAGTGACCTGTTATGTCATAGATACGGATACTTCCTATAATATTCTCCTGGGGCGTCCTTGGATACACGATTACATGATCGTGCCCTCCATACTGTACTAGTGCTTCAAGTACGTCGACAAGCACGGCCTCGTGAGGACAGAATTTGCCGACATTGATCCCTTTAAAGGGGTCGAATCCTACTACTCAGACTCATGCTTGTATGAGAAGTCAAAAAAGCATCTTGCCGAAGGTGATACTCAGCTCAAACTGAGGCAGCAATTGGATCAGAAGAACCTCTGACGATCCACCTCCAAGCCCACAAACCTGGCATAACTACGCCCCTTACAGCCACTCTGCGTAAGGACGCAATTAGCCTCTCTGCACAGGAAGAATAGATAATAATCCGATTGCCAAGGTCTGGCCAAGCGCCAAAACCCACGATAGAGCCACTGTCAATCAGGCTGCCTAAAGCTAACCAGCAACAAACAGAGGAGCTCAATCCCTCTGTCAGGCCGATGATAATTCGTCTTCCTAGAATGAATCGGCAGCCGAGCATTAAGCCAGGGACTGCTAGCCAGCCAACAACTCCCCGTCCAGCACCGAGCGCCAAACTGGGGGTAGCTAGTACGCCAACGACTCCACATTCTGCTCCACCCATGGAGCCCCTGATGATTAAGTTGCCTAAGTCATCCTCTCAGTCCTCATTTACACAGGGGGTAGCTGAAGAAGAGTCAGAACTAGCCAAGTATGTAGCTGCTTACACTGATGTGCCATCCGCAGATAATGTAATCCCACTGGAAAAGATACCTTACTTCATCAATAAAGGATTATTTTTGAATTATCTCGAGCTTAATAAGCTTTGTACAATGTATGCTATGGAACATGGTATAGGTACTCACCTGCACACACAGGTAACAAATGTCTACACCGCAAACCAACTTACTCCAGTGGAAGACGCTTACCGCATAATTGAGGGAGAGGATCATCCAATCATCTTCGGACGAAAGAATAACCCACAACCCTTTAGGGTAGAAGAAATTGATCTCGAACCTGACATCGGAAGATTGCCCCTTTATCTGTATAGTTCCCAATCCAAGTACCTCATGCAAAAATAAGGGTATGATTTGGAAACTACACCAGGCTTAAACTACGGCACTGGACGACGGTTACCCTTGCAATTGTCGGTCCCGGCTGGTAAACCACGAGACTATTACAACAAAACCAGATGTGGGCTAGGTTATGTTACACCGGCAACGACCCCTGAAAGCTCAGACGAGGAATGCGACTGGCACTCACACTCAACCGGATCACCTACTTTCGATTCGGATGTCAACATCGGGGACATGCTCAGGCAAGTCTGGTCCGTCAATATGGCATTTGCCGACGCCTACGAAGAAGATGAAGACATCCCTGAACTTCTTGAGTTAGAGCCGTGGGCACAACAACTAGATGCGCAGTGGGAGAAGCGGTTCGAACAAAGAGAGCCTCCCAAGGTTGTACAAGTCGATCTCGGTGATGAGTCCTCTCCAAAGCCCATCTTCGTCAGCAAGAATCTGACAGACGAAGAGCGAGAATCAATACTACAACTCGTTAGAGAATATATCGACGTGTTCGCCTAGAGCTATGAAGATATGCCAGGACTGAACCCCGAGGTTGCATTTCACAAGCTCAACATCCGTCCGGACGCAAAACCGGTCAAGCAACAGCAACGACGGTTCCATCCCGACGTCATGAACGCCATTGAAGCTAAGGTCAACAAACTGATAGCCAGCGGCTTCATCCGTGAGGAACAGCATCTAGACTGGGTCGCCAACATAGTACCAGTCCTCAAGAAAAGTGGAAAGAATCGAATCTGTATCGACTTTCGCAATTTGAATGAGGTGTGTCCTAAGGATGAGTTCCCTCTCCCTATCACAGACATCATGATCGACAACACCTGCAGCTTTGAGCATATGTCATTTATGGATGGTTTCTCGGAGTACAATCAAATCAAGATGTTCCCTGATGACGACAAGCATACATCATTCCGAACACCAATTGGCACATACTGCTACACAGTCATACCTTTCGGTTTAAAGAATGCTGGCACCACCTATCAAAGAGCTATGAGCATCATCTTTAGAGACCACCTACGCAAGACAGTGGAATGCTATATCGACGACATCGCCGTCAAAAGTCGCTCTAAGGAAGATCATCTACTTGATCTGAGGACAGTGTTCGACCTGATGCGAGCGCACAATTTGAAAATGAATCCTACAAAATCCTTCTTGGGCGTATCCAGCGGGAAGTTCTTGGGTTTCATCATTACCTCCCAGGATATCCACGTAGACCTTGAGAAGACGAAGGCAATCATGGAGATGGGTCCCCCGAAAAATCTCCGTGAACTCCGAGGCCTTCAAGGGAGGCTAGCCTACATCAGGAGGTTTATCTCTAACCTCTCTGGACGATGTCAGCCATTCACCCACCTCATCAAGAAAGGCGTTTCATTCATATGGGATAAAGAATGCCAGCGTGCCTTCGACAGCATCAAAGAATATCTAACGAACCCTCCAGTCCTGGTAGCTCCGGTTGCTGGAAGACCATTCCTGCTCTATGTAAGAGCGATGGAACATTCTCTCGGTGCTCTGCTAGCAAAAAACAATGAGGCAGGCCATGAGCAAGCAATATAGTACCTCAGCCAAATGATGATGGGGCCGGAGCATCGATACACTGCCGTAGAGAAAGAGTGCCTTGCTCTGGTTTTTGCCATTCAGAAGACACGACACTACGTCACGGGACAAACCATCCATGTCATATCAAGAGTCAACCCTCTCAGGGTCCTCATGACTAAACCAGGTGCACTCAGCTCTCGCCTCGCTACCTGGGCGATATTACTGTCCCCCTCCCACATGATCTTCATCCCGCAAAAGGCTGTTAAAGGTCATGCTCTGGCAGACTTCTTAGCAGCCCATCCAGGTTCGGAGTCAACCAAAATAGACGAAGAGATTCCGGACGAGGTCGCTAATTCAAATATGGCCTCCCATGATACTATATGGCGAATGTTCTTCGACGGCACTTCTAGAACTGGGCCCAAGGGCAACATCGTCGCTGGAGTCAGAGTAGTATTGATTTCTCCCACCGGGCTAGTGATCAATCGAGCTTATTCCCTCACGGAGTCCTGCTCAAACAATGTGGCCGAGTACAACGTTCTGGTCATTGGCCTCTGACTTGAAAAGAAGCTGGGGGTAGAGTATCTTGAAGCATACAGCGATTCGCAGCTAATCGTCAATCAAATCCAGGGTTCATACGAAGTCCGTCATGAAGACATGATCCCCTGTCACCAAATAGCGATTGACATCATCTTATCCTTGGAAGGGTTCTTCATAGAATACGTTTCCAGGCTCCAGAACATTGAAGCTGACGCCCTAGCAGGCCTTGCCGCTTCCTTAGCAGTTCCAAATCATGCTCACCACTTGGTTGACATCATAGGCCGTGAGTTGATATGTCCCAGGAATAATGTTCATTGTGTTGAGAGTTACTCCGCCCTGACAGTCGATGAAGCACCCGACTGGAGACAACCATTCATAGACTTCGTAGTCTACGACATCCTGCCGGAGAATCTGAAGGAAGCCACTTCTATCAGAAGACATTCCTTAAGATTCTTCTTCGATACAGAGACAAAAATGCTGTATCGGCGATCATACGATGGATTACTGCTTCGGTGTCTGTCAAATACAGAAGCCAAGGAAGCTGTACGCGAAGCTCACGACAGCGTCTGCGGGGCCCATCAGCCTGGCCTAAAGTTACAAGACCGCCTTCACCGAATGGGCTATTACTGGCCCACGATGGTTGCAGATGCAATAGACTATGCACGAAAATGCAAAGCCTGTCAAGTCCACGTAGATTTCATCTACCATCCATCCGAGTTTCTACATCCGACGGTGGCATCCTGGCCATTCGAATCATGGGGAATGGACATCATTGGTCCGATCACTCCGCCTTCATCCCAAGGACATCGCTTCATACTAGCAATCACATATTACTTCTCCAAATGGGCGGAGGCTATTTCGCTGGTAGAAGTGAAGACTTCAAACGTGATCAGCTTCCTCAAGCATCACGTCATTTACCGCTTTGGACTGCCCCGAAGGATCATCCATGATAATGGTCCGCAGTTCACAAGCCACGCTTTCTATCGGTTTTACGACAAATACTGAATCCAAAATATTGCTTCAACACCATATAACCCAGCGGCTAATGGTCTGGCTGAAGCGTTCAACAAAACAATCATCAAGCTTCTCAAGAAGTTCGTGTCATCAAACAAACGCGACTGGAATGAAAAGCTCGACGAATGCTTGTGGGCATACCGCACTACAGTACGGACGGCCACTGGGAACATACTATTCTCTCTGGTATATGGAAGTGAGGCAGTTCTCCCACTGGAGACTCAAATCTCCTCACTCCGTGTCGCTCTCACCTACCGATTGATGACAGACGATAATCACCATCGCCGACTACAAGAGTTGGAGGCCCTAGATGAGAAGCGCCTATTAGCTCAACAGCGAATCGAGCTGTACTAAGCACGTATCTCCGGAGCCTTCAACAAAAAGGTTAAAATTAGAACATTCCAAGTGGGCGATCTCATTCTGGCAGTGCGGAGGCCGATGGTTATGACTCATAAAACTGTCGGCAAGTTCCAGCCAAAGTGGGAAGGCCCATTCATCATCGATGCTGTATTCTCCAATGGAGCTTACCGCCTTGCAAAACAAAATGGAGACTTGCTCATGTTGCCCATCAACGGCAAGTTCCTAAAGAAGTATTACGTCTGAAACGACATCTGCCAGGGTATTGGGTTATGTACCCTCTCGTACCGCTGAACTCACATCCCGACTACAAATTTCCAGAATGATGAGTCATGTACCCTCTCGTACCGCTGAACTCACATCCTGACTATAAATTTCCAGAATGACGAGTCATGTACCCTCTCGTACCGCTGTACTCACATCCCGACTACAAATCTGCCAGAATGACGAGTCATGTACCCTCTCGTACCGCTGAGCTTACAATCTGATCCCAAATCTCCTAGATTGTCGAGTTATGTACCCGCAGGTACCACTGAACTTATACTCTGGTCACTATAGATAAATCCATATTGCATCTTTTAGGTAGTAAGTCATGTATGATCATACCTCTGAACTTTTCTCCTAAAAGAGCTCCCTCCTCATGATCCAATACCCGCACTCTCAGTGCACAAAAAGGGTAACAGGTCCACAAATACTCCGAAACAACCACGTCGATGCTACCTCTGAGTTGTTTCCCTTCCATCAAAAACAAACCGCCTCTCACATAGAACGTCCACGTCCTCATTACCTCTGAGTTGTTCTATGTACCCTTCATGGAGCCCACTCCTGCCATGTCCTCATTACCTCTGAGTGGGAAGGCTCCATCGAAGAAACCCTTATATTTACCATGTCCTCATTACCTCTGAGTAAGTATGTTGGTTCTCTCCTAACTTATTATCCGTATCCAGAACCAGGGTACGCCAAGGATAATAGGTCCACAAAAAGTCTCCTATTGGGGCGATTACTACAAGCAAAGAATAAAGTGAATGTATTTTGTTCATTCAAGATCAGTTACATTCACATGACTACATCTCATGAGAAAGCCAAAAAAGTTCTCTATCATTTCATTCAGACAAGAAGGAAGAAGATTACATTGATGTCCAAAAGAAGCAAAACACAAACTGCAGTTAAAGACAGACAGAAATATCAAGACAAAAGACGGACATTTATGAGAGCCCACCAATCCTAGTTGCGGGGGTGCATATACCAATCCCTCAACAATTTTTCATATGAAGGATCTACTTGAGCAAAATCCTCGTCCGGAGTAGGAGGGTCAGAACTCCCAGAACTACCGCCGTCAGATTGGGGCTCCTCCTTTACAGCAATAGGTGCCAGCTCTCCTTTCTGTTCCTCCGTTGTTGGTATTACCTCCTCCTTAACAAGCGATGACTCTTGTTTGAGAGGAGGCAGCAGCTCTTCCTTCACAATGATCTCAGCCTTCGGCAGGGATGCTGCAAGAATCAAAGATAAAAAGAAACAAAGTTATATGGCCAGAGCCTTATGCGGCCCAATCCAGACGAGCTTATGCGGTCCTGTTTAAGGGGGTCTTCATGCGGTTCGATTCAGAGAGACTTATGCGGCTCTGTGTGATGGGTCATTATGCGGTTCAGTTTGTGAAGTGCCTGTGCGGCAACTAGACAAACTCCCATGCGGCTCGGACATGGGGCATACCCCCATATGGCTCGGACGTGGGACATACATGCGGCCCATACAATTTGAATAGTTCGATGAAGACGAGGGACGCATTAAAGGCTTGTGCATAAAGCATGCAACAGAGCCGTCTTTGTTAGGGTTTCGAAGTATACGATATTCCCAAACCCTTACCAGCAATGATGGGGTGAACGTCGGGGTGGACTTCGGGTGTCGTGGCTGACGAAGAAGCCACCCCCTTACCCTTCGTCGCGGCTTTGGAAGACTTGGAGGATATTGTTAATTGATGAGCGGAGAGGGAAGATGAAGACAGCAACTTAGGGCAAGAAGAGTTGAAGACGAGAGAAAGTAAAGAAGTCTCCCCGTTCCGCAAACCCCCTTATTTATAGGCAGACAAAAGGGGGGCTCATGAACCGACAGACGCTTCGATCCGCGTGCTGCATAAAGAACAGAATCGACTCCTCGATCATCGAGGAAAATTCGAATATTTAAAACCGACCCTTGGGATCCTGCCCCAAAAGGCGGCTTTAAATCCAAAGCAAATCAAGAGCAATTAATAAGACGCACACATGGCAGAGAGCCTATGCGGCCAGACAGTCCATGCGGCTAGGAAGTCCATGCGGCTAGGAAGACCATGCGGCTAGCAAGTCTATGCGGCTAGGAAGCCCATGCGGTCAGAATATCCTCTGCGGCCAGAAAAGCTTATATATATAGCCATGCTTCTTATTCAAAGTATTTCAATTTTATAATTTGAAAACTTTGAAGGGGGTCTTGTAGAAGCATGGAAAAAAGACAAGGAAAGCCCATGCGGCTCAAAACAGAAGGAGCCTCATGCGGCTCATAAGTCCTTCAGGATCCCATGCGGCTCAAAACAGAAGGATCCTCATGCGGCTCATAAGTCCTTCAGGATCCCATACGGCTCACAAACAGAAAGAGCCTCATACAGCTCCAAAAGTCCTTCATACGGCTCGGATGGCTCCACGCCACGTGGCCTCATGTTGTCCGATTCGACAACTGGCCATAAAGCAGCAGCTTAAATTAATTACTCTGACGGCAGCCCTGACAATGACAGCTCTGACAAATGACAGCTCTGACATAAAAATCAAAATGATGACTCTGACATAATGGCGTGCTCCTAGGGAAAAGAAGAAAATCTATTATAGCTGGCATGATCTGTCAAGTCCAAAGCTCCCTATGCAGCTGCCATTCCTATGCGGTTGCCACTCCTATGCGACTGCCACTCCTATGCGGCTGTCATTCCTATGCGGTTGCTCTCTTCATGCGGTTGCCATCTTCGTACGGCTGCTTCCTTCATGCGGCTACCTCCTTCATGCGGCTGCCACCTTCATGCGGCTGCCTTCTTCATGCGGCTGTCTCCTTCACGAGGCTGCCATCCCCATGCGGCTATCCCCCTCATGCGGTCGCCACCCTCATGCGGCTGCTACCTTCATACGGCTAGGAGTGTGGGGGGGCCACCCATATGCGGTTCATTTAGAGACTGCATTCATGTGGCTCTGTCAGGACGTCCCACTCATGACAGTTGAGACACGTGGCGGTCCTTACGACAGTTGATACACGTGGTGATCCTCATGACAGTTGAGACACGTGGTTGTCTTATCCCCTCAGAGTTATGGCTGCTCGCAAATCATAACAACCAGATTTAGTGCAATCACCATTATTACTCAGATCAAATCAAATTTGTTATAATTAAGCAAATTAGACACGTGGCGGGAGATCCGAGCTTGTCATGACAAATTATGAATATTCATCGCAATCAGCATTAATTGCCCATACGGATTTGGCACAATCAAGAATTAATTGCCCAGATGTGATGCAATCAAGATTAATGGTCCAGATAATTGGTCGCCAACTTTTCAAGGAGGGAATCATTGTAAACCCTAATGATCACATCCCACTTCTATAAATAGCAAGGTGCCATTCCCTTGCAAAGGGCTAGAGAAGAGAATGAGGAGAATTCCAGAGAGGAAAGAGACTCTCTCCACCCGGCTGGACACACAGAGAGACAAAGGCACGCACAGAAGAGTCTTCCCACACATTCCGAGAGCATTTCTTCATCAGAGCCAAGGCTACGTCCGATCGTCCAAGGAGTAAGGCAGAGCTGTCGTCGCTTTCCCGAGCCTCTATCGTCACCCCCCAGAATCAAAAATAAACAATCGTACTTAGATTGTTGTACCTAGGTTTTCATTTCTAGACTTTCTTTGTACGAACGAGTTTGTATTGTGAGTCTATGTTCAGTCCTCCTATAAAATTGTTCTGTACTTTTACAATCAATGGCAAACACCTGCTGCCTGGTATAAATATTCGGAGGCAGGCTCATATCAGTTTCATATCAGTTGAGTTGTGGTATGGATAAGTGTATACTATGATTTTGGTGCATTAGATTTTCTCAGTTGGTCCTTAACCACAAATACTAAACCATAGTGTATGGGCCAGTATTGAGTTTTCTCTCTTTCCAAACTTTACCAAGTATGATGATGATATGGTTGTGATATCAGGTTAGAATAAGAGCATTGGAAATCTAATCGTATCATCCACTCTTTGGATTGAAGCATTTTAAGGCATGATTAAAAATATAGTTAATTTCTTACACAAAAAATTTAAGCAACTAGTTCTAATATATGCATTTCGTGGCTTGTCTACATGTTATATCAGAGCTATAATTCCACCATTTTATCAATAAGAATTATATTTCTAAGTGTTAGTATATAGAGTGACTTTAAAACTATTCACTATATAATTTGTTAAGCACTTTCTAATATTAAAAGTATTTAAAATAATGATTTTAAATACCAATCAGATCTACTAATATTTTCAAACTAGAATTTTGTTAACCTAATTATCCTTGCTAAATGGTTTACTAAACCAGAGGATAAACTTGTCTATATCATATGTGGATATATTAGCTAAATTATGGGTATAATTAATTTTGGATAAACCATCTTTAGCTAGCCAGTTTTAATTAATAGATGATTGTTTAAATCTTAACCAACTTATACCTAATTAAAAATATGTGACCATCTAGCTCTTTTGCCTACCCATTGTTGGGAGCAAGGCAAGTACATTCTATGGTTCTGTGTATTACATTATCTCATGTTCTTTATTGTTGACACTGTGATACGATTCATGATCTTTCTGGCTTGTTCTTATTCATGTTCTTATCAGTATCTTGGGGTGGGAAAATATACTAGATATGTGACCAAACCCATGTTACTATTCATGATCTTTAGCTTAGGCTTCGCATCGTGCACGTGGGTCCTAAGCCGTACCATTACATAATCTTTCAGGATCTTTCATGTTCTTTCATGATCTTACCCATAGCCGGTCATATCTTATAGTTGTATTTTAAAATATCATGCACACATGTTCAGGATTATTTCTTACATTTGTTCTTGTGATCCTGATCTTGATACTTACGATATTCATGATCTTTCCGATATCTTTATAGCAATAGTTTTATGATCTTCTTGTGCTTTACATACCATGTTCTTATCATGTTCTTTCAGCTCATTTTTATATCATGATGTTATTGTTCATTACCTAGAACTGTGCTTTGCTCCGCTCCTGACCGGATAAGTTACAGATGAGATGGAGGCCATTTGCGATACCTTTTATGGGCGTGATGCTGCCATACATGTTGAGCCAGCTGGAGCTGCATTGGACTTAGAGGCCGCTGAGGCCTAGTACCTTACCTTTATGTCTTTTCCCTGTTTTGATACTTTAGACAGACTTTACTTTCTTGTTGGATGATTGTAATAAAATACATAGACATATCTTATTCTGGGATTTGTTTATAGATGTTGTGATGTTATCTCACTTTCATGATTACTTGTTAGCTTTCCCTAGTATTGGTACAGCTTACTTCGTCGTATCTAATGACGAAGGCTGGGCGTGTCTGATTCGTATCTGAATATTCGAGAAGGGGTCGTGACAGCAGGCCTCCCCCTCGACAGCCATGCAAGACATCAACAACTTCATCTTCAACGCCCACCTCACTCCCCATCAGTTCACCGGCAACGCTTTCACCTAGTGTAACATGCCAGAAGGCGCCCGCAGACAATACTCTCGATTGGACCGAGCCCTCATCAATGCTCAATAGAAAGACATGAACATCACATCCAACCTCGTCTATCTCAATGCCACCGAATTTGACCACGCTCCCCTCCTCATCGAAATCAATCGTAACTTAAACCAGATCAAGAAAAGTTTCAGCTTCCTGGACTTTTGGTGCCACCACCCCCAATTCTTGAGAATCGTGGCGGACGCATGGTTCAGGACTGACTCTCTCGACCCTCTCATCCGTGTGGCCAACAAACTCAAGGCCACCAGAAAAGCCCTTATTGCTTGGAGCAAGCAGGCATTCAGGGACATTTTCTAAGCAGTCCGTACTGCCGAAGATGATGTGACCCGAGCTGAAGCCCTTTTTTGACTGACAATTCGCAAGCGACTAGAACAGCCCTTAACCTAACCAAAGCCATCCTCAAATTCTGCTTAAAGGTCAAAACGAATTTCTGGAAACAGAAAGCCAAGCTTAAATGGGACAGCGAAGGAGACAAAAACACCAGTTACTTCCACGCCTGCGTCAAGGGTCGTAGATAGAAGCTTCATCCATCAGATCACCGACGACACCGGGACCATTATCAAAGATCAGCGGGGAATTCAACTGGCGGCAAAAAACTTCTACTCGCAGCTGTTCTCTAAAGAAACAGTCACGAGGGA
Source organism: Iris pallida (assembly GCA_029216955.1). Taxonomy (NCBI): domain Eukaryota; kingdom Viridiplantae; phylum Streptophyta; class Magnoliopsida; order Asparagales; family Iridaceae; genus Iris; species Iris pallida. The sequence goes on from JANAVB010024994.1 coordinate 17,882,906, forward strand.
CGATGATTTCCTTTCGAAGATCCCCCTCCTCATCATCGACATGGACAACACCCACCTGGAGCACCTCCCCTCCAAGCAGGAAGTGAAAGCAGTCGTTTGGGCACTTGAAGCCCATAGTGCCCCCGGACCGGACGGATTCAACGACATATTCTTCCGTACGCGTTGGGACATCATCAAGACAGACATCCATGAAGCGGCGATCGCCTTCCTCCAAGGAGCCAGGTACCCTAGATCTATTTCTTGTGCTAAATTGATCCGCATTCCAAAGCAGGACAATCCGGAGACTTTCTAAGATTTCAGACCCATCAGTTTATGCACTTTTACCAACAAAATCATTGTCATGACCCGTACCCAGTATAAGGGCACGAGAAGTGGGTACATCCAGCCAATGTCGTAGTCTCGGCGGTGGAATGCTGTTCTAGGTCACCATCACAACTAACACTATATGATATAATCTCCAAATGGAGGACAATCGCAGAAGGATACAATCTCAATCACAAACTAGAGGTAGATAATCAACAAGATGAAATAAATAAGAAATCCACAAAAGAGATACAACCATAAGTGAAATAAGTCAATTGTTTAACAACACAAAATCTCAATATCTAAAATAAATACATCTCCAAGACAACAAGAAATAAGATAAACAAAACTCTAGACCTCTACTCCAAGCTCTACTAGTGTCCTCTAGGCTAGCTGTGATCCTCCAAGTTACCTGTAAAATTTTATCAACATGTCCAATCAGGACAGGAACGAGCACAATACATCTCACACGGTTCATATCATGACAGGAAATATAAAGCATGCTATAGAATAAGATACAAGAAACTGTAAGAATAAACATGGAGAAAAAGATAGAATTTGATAATAGGAAATATTTATACATGGTAATAGAGAACTGTAAGTGACTAGTGATTTAGAGTACAAGATAGACATATGAACGGCTTGATTTACACATGATTACACTATAGAGTTTATACATGATTATACTACTTTAGAATTGTTCACATGACTACTTCTACTCCTCTGTACCCCAATCAATACATAAGGATCTAGACAGGTTATGTTATTGTACATAAAAGTTTATACATGAAGCTCATGAGATCATGAGAGTACATGAAAGCACATGAGTGTACATGAATAATAAAAGTCCATAAAATACATGATATTCGTGAAAAGCACATGACATGATATATTCGATGCACCCGAGGGGGATAACATCTCATGTAAAGATCCATATAGTACTAATCCGTGATAATATCATGTCAGCAACAAGTAAATTAGTCTATAACAAGAATATAATTTCCAGCAAGTATGAAATGGTCAGAGAATGTACTCGCCTAGTATCCTGAATGTAAGATGAGAATACAAGTCCAAACTGGAGTTACAAAGTCCTATTTAGAGCAACCAGAGGTTACAAAGTGTCTAAAATAGAATAAGAGTAATCTACAATGCATTTTAAATGATTCTAGGTCCTTCTAGGTCAAAGTCAACCCTTGGTCAACTCTGGTCAACCCTTATCAACCATTCTAGTCAAACTAGGTCAAAGTCAACCCTTGGTCAACTCTGGTCAACCATTCTAGTCAAACTAGGTAAAACCTAAGTCAACTAGTCTATTATCCCAAGTTTAGGTCAAACTTAAGTTATCTAACAATTTCAAGTCCGTTTGAGTCAGTTTGGATCATGTTTGACCCAAAGTTGACTTTTGTCAACTTGGTCAACTTGGTCAACTTGCTCGTCAACTTGGCCAAGTTAGGCTTATTTGGTCATTTCAAACTAACTCACAAATACATAGGCTATATCCTATAGCAACAATAGTATATATATACACATTTACATTCAAAAATATTTACAATAGGATATATATACATATATATATACATACACGTATATAACACAAGAAAGAAGAAAGCATGTGTGTGTGTGTGTATACTGCTGTTGTGTAGGGAGGGTGCTGTCGAGGGCTAAATCTGAGAACAATTATATATATATATATATATATATATATATATATATATATATATATATATATATATATATATATATATATATATATATATACAGTGTAGGGAAGGTGCTGTTGTCACGCCCCAAAACCAGAATACTGGAGAGCGGGGGCAGACATAGCCAGCTACGTATAACGGAATGGAATCCACACCGCTGTACGGTCACGGCTGTCTAGATATGTGAGGGTTTCACTACAATCCATCAGTCTCTTAAGGTCATAAAATAGCCTATTGTCTCAATCTCAACCAACTAATAATAATCACAAGATATCAGATCTCCAAATATACAATTGTAAGGCGTCCCAAACGTTACATATCCAGATGATCATGAAGCTAGTCGTTACAAAATGTGAGGACTAGCAAGAGTTCAGTCATACATGATCAACCCCCGGGGCTTGTCAATCATGTTACATCCCGAAGGCAGACAGTAAGTAAGTACAATCGAGCTAACACTTGTTCGTCGGCTAAACGCCTCAAAAGAATAATTTATAATATTACAGTGGGAGAACAAAAGAAACCCACTCGATGCCCTGGTTACGCCTGGTGACCACCATCGGGCTGGAAGACAGGTAGATCCTTTGCTGCTGCTCCGGTATCTGTCCATACAAAACCAGCTGGGTCAGACCCCAGGAAGAGCAAGTGCCACAAAGGAGGCCACAAAATAAGAACCAAAGCCAGCAAATTAGCACAATAATATAATTACATAATAAGAGACAGGAATTTAAGAAAAAGCATGATGGGTAATTATAAAAGACAATCTTGTACAGAATCGATAAAAGACAGAGCATATAGAAAAGCATGACAGGATGATATACGATGAGATAACCATGGGACTATTCAGATAGCTAGGTTACAACCCGTAAACCAAACAAGGACCGGGGTTATAACCCTTCGTCTGAACGGAACTTGGTTTCTCTCACCATTTATCGGCAAGATAAATATAAGAAATCAGGTCAAGTAACAATCTGGAGTGACAATCATTATAGTGACAATCTAGAGTGACAATCATTATAGTAACAATCTAGAGTGACAATTATTATAGTGACAATCTGGAGTGACAATCATTATAGTGACAATCTGGAGTGACAATCATTATAGTGACAATCTGGAGTGACAATCATTATAGTGACAATCTGGAGTGACAATCATTATAGTGACAATCTGAAGTGACAATCATTATAGTGACAATCTGGAGTGACAATCATTCAATCATTCTGGTACAATCTTACAATCAATCAATTCTAGACAATACTATACTGGACCAGACTCCATCCAAGCAATCACGGCCAATCATTGCCTACGGCTTTCTACATTAACTAACTAGGGTTATCACAATCCTAGTTACTAGCAAGATGCAATGAGATGCTCCAAGTAGTCACAGGCCCTGCAGCTATCCAGGTTATCCAGGCAATCATTATAGTGACAATCTAGAGAGTACAATGCATTATAGTGACAATAGAGTTCAATCGTTTAAGTGACAATGGTGGGTGCCCCACATAACAGTGGGCTGGAAATGTGCCCTACTCGTCGGCAGGCTACAAGTCCAATCATTTGCGGCCGGGATAACGGGATCGCCTGTAACTGGGGAACATCTCTTCATGACTAGTGAATTATACTAATTATTAACCTTAGTCCAATTTCGTAGGTACTCCTGACCGTGGTACTCAGGAGTCCCCTCCTAGACATGATGCAAGACATGACTGGATTATTTGTACAAGCACAATCGCCCACGGTGTCAGGATTAATTATACAGGTCATATCATGTCAGGTAGCCGTCGCAACAGCTATTCAAGATATATCAGGTCAGGTTATCATATCAAGTGTACTTGTCAGGAGTGCGCCACGACGGGCCACTTATCAGGTCATGCTCAATTATCAATTCCAAACATATCCAGTAAATTAGTGATTATCAAGTTCAGGACAAAAGGCGTAAGGATATAAAATGGGCATGAATATCTAATAAAATATCAATATACAGGACTATAGAAGAGCCAAGCTTAAGGAAATAAGACCAAAACTCCAAGAGCCAATGGGTTAAGCAAGGGGTCAGGGGAGCAGCGTACGAAAAGTCACGCACGCTGAGAGAGCAGCGTAGGTGAAAGTCACGCACGCTGAGAGAGCAGCGTAGATGAAAGTCATGCACGCTGAGAGAGCAGCGTAGGTGAAAGTCACGCACGCTGAAGGGAGCAGTGTACGTGAAAGTCATGCACGCTACAGGGAGTAGCGTAGGTGAAAGTCACGCACGCTACAGGGAGTAGTGTACGTGAAAAGTCACGCACGCTCAAGGGAAGGCAGCAGCTGCGTGAAAAGTCACGCACGCTACAGGAAAGCAGCTGCGTGAAAAGTCACGCACGCTACAGGGGAGCAGCTGCATGAAAAGTCACGCACGCTACAGGGGAGCAGCTGTGTGAAAAGTCACGCACGCTCAAGGAAGCAGCTGCGTGAAAAGTCACGCACGCTACAGGAAAGCAGCTGCGTGAAAAGTCACGCACGCTCAAGGGAAGCAGCATACGCAACGCTAAAGAGCACGCGTACCTCAGGGTGCGTAAGATAAATAGCTCTGCACACTGCTCACTGTCTCCTCCAAACAGCAAGAACACCATGGATGAGCCCAAAGCTCCAAAATTCATAACTTGGCCATCCGAACTCCAAATCCAGATTTCCAAAGTTCCAACTGGAGTGAAACTGAATGCTCTTCCACATGGAAACATCAAAACCCATAAACATCCAACTAAAATAGATCAAACCATACAAAATCTGAAAATAGGAAAACTTAGATCTAGAGCAATGGAGACACCAAATCACAAAAAGCCAAGAACTAATGTTGATCACCATGTCCTAATCTAGCTAATGGACCAAGAAAATAAGGTTCTCATATAGTGGCAAGATGCACTTGCCTAGGGTTAGGAGAGTTGTGGAGGAAGGAGAAGAAGAAGAAGGAAATTAATGGTGGTGGTAATGAAGAGAGAGAGTGGTAGGTGGGGATTATAAAGAGGGGGAGTTGTGGTGGGTTGAGGGGGTAGCATAAGCTAAGGTGATCCACTACATAAACCAAACCGAACCAAACTAATAAAACCGAGCCATGACAAAACCTAAAATACGAGAAATACTAAAATTCCACAAGTTAAGAAAATAAAATACATGCCAAAATCCAGATACGAGTATAAATATGAAATACGGGAAAATACGAGAAAATGAGGGTGACAACTCTACCCACCATAAAAGAATTCCGTCTTTGAAATTTAATCAAGGAGCTAGAGATTTTCACGACAAGCTATACTAAGCATAGGCAAGCTACACTAAGCAATTCAATCATACAATACAAGCAAGGAAGGGAAATCGTAAGGCATAAGGAAGACATTACACCTCACGAGTCAAACAAGTAGGGATAACGTTATCGGATATCATCCTCACACTCCCACGTTTGACTCTCCCAAGGAGCGATGAACGCAAGCAACATGAACTAAACTGATAGTCTTGCGCTTGAGGTCTCTCCCCTTGGTCAAACAGGGACACAGGCCTAACCTCATACGAAAAGGTTGGTACCAATAACCTGTTTCGAATGACCTAGGACATGGCTCGGGTCCGGAATATACCGGTGTAATTAGGACACATGAAACATGGCATGGGTCCCGCATAACGACGGCGGAAAGCAAGATAATAGGACACAGATACCTCTCTGCCGATACTGGATCTGGGCCTGGGCCAGGGCGAACTGCTGAGGCCTCTGCTGCTGGAACACTTGGGCCTGAGGCGGCAATGGCCTCGGCAATGGGTACTGTTGTTGCTGGTGAACTGGAGCCGGTACTGGTGCTGGTGCTGGTGCTGGTGCTGGTCCCCTAACCGAGGGACTAGATACTGTCGATGCTGAATCAACTCTGAAAGGGCAGGACCCTACCCTATGATCCGATGCTCCACACAATAAACACAATTCCAACGCCTTGCGATACTCCGCTACCACGTGTCCAGGCTTCCCACAATAAGAACAGCCTACGACGGAAGACTGTGCTTGCTTCTGTTTCTGCTGAGGGTACGTCGGGGTCGAGTACTGGACCGACGTAACTGAGGTTGCTTGCCTCGGAGTTCCAATAGTCAAAGCCCTAGCTGCCGGGGCTGGTGCTGAAGACTGATTCATCTGACTATGGGACCGCTTCCGACCTCCGGTCCTGTCCACTATTCTCTGGGAGGTATACTCGTGTCTCCTTGCTGCTTGCAACACCGCATCATAGGTCTGATGCTCGAACTGTTCTACTGCCAATATAATCTCTAGGTGAAGTCCCTGCTGGAACCTCTGCGCTCTGTCAAACTCGGTTGCCACCAAGGTGGGAGCAAACCGACTGAGTCTGGAAAACTCGGTCGCATATCCGTCGACCGTCCTCCCCATCTGCTTAAGATTACTGAAACTGGTCTGCAAGTCATACCGAGCCACTGCATCATAATACTTGGTCTGGAACTTTTTGCTGAACACTGCCCAGGGGACAGGTGTTGTCAATCCCATTGCTTGTGTGGCCCACCAACTGTGGGCTAGATCCAATAACTGTAGGCACACCACAGCCACCTTCTCTTCTTCTGGAGTCTTCGCGGCTTCGAGAATCACCTCTATATCTTGTAGCCAAGTATCGGCAGCAATGGCATCCTCGCTGCCATCGAAGAATGGAGGGTTCAGGCGCTTAAAACTGTTGACCGTACTGTTCCCTCGGGGTCCACTTCTATTCAGAGATCTTCCACTGCCTGGTGCAAGGCATCGCCTCTACGATCTTGGGAAGCTAACAATGATCTGATGAGACCCACCAAAGTGCCATCATCAGGATCTGCAGGCTGGACTGGCTGAACTGGCGGCTCTCCTCCAGTAGGTATGACTCGGGAGGCTGCTCCTGAGTGCTGGGCCTGATCTTCTGGTTGCTGCTGGTCCACGGGAGGTGCTCCTCCTTGCTGATCGGCAGGTCCAGGTTCAATGCCGCTGAAGAAGACGACATGGGAACAATAAGTAAGGACCAGGACAGATCAATGATTACAAGCATATGATCAGGACAAGAATTTTCAGGAATCAAGAGGATACGAGCAGAGATCAAGGGCGAGTACCGATTGAGACATCTATTCGGTAAACCCTCACACATCTTGATTAACAAGACCTGTATGGGCCACCACTTAAACCATATCACGCCCCAGAACCAGAATACTGGAGAGCGGGGACAAACATAGCCAGCTACGTATAACGGAATAGAATTCACACCGCTATACGGTCACGGCTGTCTAGATATGTGAGGGTTTCACTACAATCCATCAGTCTCTTAAGGTCATAAAATAGCCTATTGTCTCAATCTCAACCAACTAATAATAATCACAAGATATCAGATCTCCAAATATACAATTGTAAGGCGTCCCAAACATTACATATCCAGATGATCATGAAGCTAGTCATTACAAAATGTGAGGACTAGCAAGAGTTCAGTCATACATGATCAACCCCCGGGGCTTGTCAATCATGTTACAGCCCGTAGGCAGACAGTAAGTAAGTACAATCGAGCTAACACTTGCTCGTCGGCTAAACACCTCAAAAGAATAATTTATAATATTACAGTGGAAGAACAAAAGAAACCCACTCGATGCCCTGGTTACGCCTGGTGACCACCATCGGGCTGGAAGACAGGTAGATCCTTTGCTGCTGCTCCGGTATCTGGCCATACAAAACCAGCTGGGTCAGACCCCAGGAAGAGCAAGTGCCACAAAGAAGGCCAAAAAATAAGAACCAAAGCCAGCAAATTAGCACAATAATATAATTACATAATAAGAGACAGGAATTTAAGAAAAAGCATGATGGATAATTATAAAAGACAATCTTGTACAGAATCGATAAAAGACAGAGCATATAGAAAAGCATGACAGGATGATATACGATGAGATAACCATGGGACTATTCAGATAGCTAGGTTATAACCCGTAAACCAAACAAGGACCGGGGTTGTAACCCTTCGTCTGAACGGAACTTGGTTTCTCTCACCATTTATCGGCAAGATAAATATAAGAAATCAGGTCAAGTAACAATCTGGAGTGACAATCATTATAGTGACAATCTAGAGTGACAATCATTATAGTGACAATCTGGAGTGACAATCATTATAGTGACAATCTGGAGTGACAATCATTATAGTGACAATCTGAAGTGACATCATTATAGTGACAATTTGGAGTGACAATCATTATAGTGACAATCTGGAGTAACAATCATTATAGTGACAATCTGGAGTGACAATTATTATAGTGACAATCTGAAGTGACAATCATTATAGTGACAATCTGGAGTGACAATCATTCAATCATTATGGTACAATCTTACAATCAATCAATTCTAGACAATACTATACTGGACCAGACTCCATCCAAGCAATCACGGCCAATCATTGCCTACGGCTTTCTACATTAACTAACTAGGGTTATCACAATCCTATTTACTAGCAAGATACAATGAGATGCTCTAAGTAGTCACAGGCCCTGCAGCTATCCAGGTTATCCAGGCAATCATTATAGTGACAATCTAGAGAGTACAATGCATTATAGTGACAATAGAGTTCAATCGTTTAAGTGACAATGGTGGGTGCCCCACATAACAGTGGGCTAGAAATGTGCCCTACTCGTCGGCAGGCTACAAGTCCAATCATTTGCGGCCGGGATAACGGGATCGCCTGTAACTGGGGAACATCTCTTCATGACTAGTGAATTATACTAATTATTAACCTTAGTCCAATTTTGTAGGTACTCCTGACCGTGGTACTCAGGAGTCCCCTCCTAGACATGATGCAAGACATGACTGGATTATTTGTACAAGCACAATCGCCCACGGTGTCAGGATTAATTATACAGGTCATGTCATGTCAGGTAGCCGTCGTAACAGCTATTCAAGATATATCAGGTCAGGTTATCATATCAAGTGTACTAGTCAGGAGTGCGCCACGACGGGCCACTTATCAGGTCATGCTCAATTATCAATTTCAAACATATCCAGTAAATTCGTGATTATCAAGCTCGGGACAAAAGGCATAAGGATATAAAATGGGCATGAATATCTAATAAAATATCAATATACAGGACTATAGAAGAGCCAAGCTTAAGTAAATAAGACCAAAACTCCAAGAGCCAATGGGTTAAGCAAGGGGTCAGGGGAGCAGCGTATGAAAAGTCACGCACGCTGAGAGAGCAGGGTAGGTGAAAGTCACGTACGCTGAGAGAGCAGCATAGATGAAAGTCACGCACGCTGAAGGGAGCAGTGTACGTGAAAGTCACGCACGCTACAGGGAGTAGCGTAGGTGAAAGTCACGCACGCTACAGGGAGTAGTGTACGTAAAAAGTCACGCACGCTCAAGGAAAGGGAGCAGCTGCGTGAAAAGTCACGCACGCTACAGGGGAGCAGCTGCGTGAAAAGTCACGCACGCTACAGGGGAGCAGCTGCGGGAAAAGTCACGCACGCTCAAGGAAGCAGCTGCGTGAAAAGTCACGCACGCTACAGGGGAGCAGCTGCGTGAAAAGTCACGCACGCTCAAGGGAAGCAGCGTACGCAATGCTAAAGAGCGCGCGTAGCTCAGGGTACGTAAGCTAAATAGCTCTGCACACTGCTCACTGTCTCCTCCAAACAGCAAGAACACCATGGATGAGCCCAAAGCTTCAAAATTCATAACTTGGCCATCCGAACTCCAAATCCAGATTTCCAAAGTTCTAACTGGAGTGAAACTGAATGCTCTTCCATATGGAAACATCAAAACCCATAAACATCCAACTAAAATAGATCAAACCATACAAAATCTGAAAATAGAAAAACTTAGATCTAGAGCAATGGAGACACCAAATCACAAAAAGCCAAGAACTAATGTTGATCACCATGTCCTAATCAAGCTAATGGACCAAGAAAATAGGGTTCTCATGTAGTGGCAAGATGCACTTGCCTAGGGTTAGGAGAGTTGTGGAGGAAGAAGAAGAAGAAGAAGAAGGAAATTAATGGTGGTGGTAATGAAGAGAGAGAGTGGTAGGTGGGGATTATAAAGAGGGGGAGTTGTGGTGGGTTGAGGGGATAGCATAAGCTAAGGTGATCCACTACATAAACCAAACCGAACCAAACCAATAAAACCGAGCCATGACAAAACCTAAAATACGAGAAATACTGAAATTCCACAAGTTGAGAAAATAAAATACATGCCAAAACCCAGATACGAGTATAAATACAAAATACGAGAAAATACGGGAACATGAGGGTGACAGCTGTCGAGGGCTAAATCTGAGAACAAACTTATATATATATATATATATATATATATATATATATATATATATATATATATATATATATATATATATTCAATTATATATATATATATATATATATATATATATATATATATATATATATATATATATATATATATATATATATATATATATATATCCTTTTTTTTTTATATATAATTGAATATATATATATATATATATATATATATATATATATATATATATATATATATATATATATATATATATATATAATTGAATATATATATATATATATATATATATATATATATATATATATATATATATATATATATATATATATATAATTGAATATATATATATTCAATTATATATAAATTCAATTTTATATATATATATATATATATATATATATATATATATATATATATATATATATATAGGAAAGAAGGAAGGGGTGTGTTTGTGTGATGGGGCTGCTAAGTCTCAGAACCGAGATTTGATTCAAGAATCAAACAGAGACACATGTGTATATATATTTTTTTTAATCAAACAGAGACACATGTATATATATATATATATATATATATATATATATATATATATATATATATATATATATATATATATATATATATATATATATATATATATAAGGAAACTATATACAAGGAAACTATATAACATAAAGAGTATAAATATGATTGATAGTAAACATTAGGTCTAAATACAAAATCAAACCTAGAATCTAGGCTAAACTTAGCTCCCAAACTCAGAAATCTGAGTTTAAATCTCAGAAATTAATTTCCAACTAAAAATCAACTCAAAAATAACCCAACTGATACTCAAACCCAACTCGATACCCAAAATCCAAAATACACAATCAGAACTCGTAAAACTTGGCAAACACGAAGGTTTATACGTGTATAACATGCTCGGGTACTCACAGGGTCGAACCTGTGTCCGTATCGTTTCCAGTCAGTGCATATCGCACGGGCACGTACGCGCTTGCATGGTATCAGCCGAATCAGTGCAGACGCGATAGCTTCGCGAATACTCAACGAAATCTCCTGAAATTTCACGAGCACGTGGGAAGAGGATGACCCTACATGTTGATAAATTTCATGCTAAATTGTGTCGTATCCATCGAGTTATGGCACTCAGACTGCAGGGGTTGTACGTACGCGCGCGGCCTCGTGGGCACGTGTCGACGTCCGTAGCTCACGACACGAGCCATGTAGTGCCACATGGTCAAGTCCCTGGTTAGCCTAGGTCTAGGGCTTTGAGTCCATGCTCCTGGGTCGTGTCTTCGTTGTGTCATGTCCGCGAATGAAGGCCGTGTCAGCGGCAATTTCTCGTGTGCGTACACTGTAGGCTAAACCGTGCGGCCTCGATTTCTCCGCGCTCGCTCCATGAAACGTCGTAAAATTTTAGGAGCACATGGGCAGAGGTTGACCACATGTGTCCATCAAATTTCACATGAAATCGTGTCATATACGTCGAGTTATGACACTCGAACAGCAGGGCATGCACGGGACTGTACACGGGCCTCGTACACGCGTGTCCGTGTCCGATTTGGACACTAAAAACGTGTCAAATCGAGATCCGTCTTTATGAAAGTTGTTTCAAATATAAACAAGAACAAATTCATGAAAACAGAATCGAAAAATAAAAACTTTCGATTCTAAGAGGCATTTCGTCGAACACGTATTCTAATACACTGACACGCGTTCGATACGCCTATCAAACGGCTACAAAAACTTACCAAACTTCATATACAGGTCTAGAGTACCTAGAAGGATGCATTTATGAAAAAAATTGGAATTTACAAGTGCTTAGAGGGGATTACCAATTGAGAGTCAATATCTTAATGAAACGAGCCTCCAAACGCGTCGACGCCGATTTTCTTCGGTCCAAAGCCTCTGATTCCTTGCTAGCAAGTCTCCAGCAAGTTCCTCTCCTCCCAAGGATCGTAACGCATTTTGTTTGGATGGATTTGGATTAGAATTGAGGAAAAGAGGCTATTGGAAGGAAAGGGAATTTCTAGGGTCTATAAAACTTGACGGCTACAATAGTATAACACATATATAGGGGGGGCTGTTGTTTGTGGCCGGCCAACATAGCTAGGGTAAGGGTTAGGGTTTATGTATGGGCCATAATTCACTAAAGTCCAATAGAAGCCCATTAGCAAAAGGCCAAAAGCTATATATTTAAATAGCCTAAAAATAACTTAAATTGTCTCATAATTAGGACTAAAAACTTAAAATTCAAATCTAACTTGGTAATTAGGATTCTAATGTCATGGTTAGTCTCTAATCATGGTTAGCTAAGGTTAAACCGACTGCTAACACAACACCAATTAAAATATTATAAATGAATCCAAAAATAAAAAAATCACATAATTACCAAAATATCCGTATTTTAGAAAAGTGGTGGTTACAATCATTTCCAAGATTATCGCCATGCGCATGACCGACATCCTCCCCAAAATCATATCCGAGGAACATAGCGGCTTTGTTCGGGGCAGAAACATCCAAGACAACATCATGCTGGCACAGGAAATAATTACTTGCATGAAATTACCGTCTAGGACAGGAAAATCGTTATCAAATTGGACATGGAAAAGGCTTACGACAGGCTCGATTAGCAGTTCATGATCTGCGTCTTCAGAGCCTTTGGATTCTCAGAAACCTGGATCAGCGTTGTCTGGCGATCGATAAATAACTCGTGGTTCTCCACGGTGATCAACGGACAAGCGGACGGCTTCTTCAAATCCAGTCGGGGAGTTAGACAAGGGGACCCGCTTTCGTCTCCTATCTTCATCATAGCAGCAGAAGCCCTGAGCAAAAACCTAAACAAGCTGCCGACGACCCCACACTTCAAGTAGTTTCATACAGCTAGTGGATGCCCGATCATCACTCACCTAGCTTATGCCGACGATATCCTCATCTTCTCCTCCGGAGATGCTGGGTCCGTTGAAGTAGTGCACAATGTGCTTTAAAGAAACGCTCGCTGCTCAGGCCAATGAGTCAATCCCAGAAAAAGCATCATTTATGTACACCACAAAGCCAACAGGGAGCACACTGCTACCCTCACCAACATCACCTCCTTCTCTGTCGCTTATCCTCCTTTCGCCTATCTCGGATGCCCGTTGGACTACGGCAAATCGAGTGCGGGCATTTTCGAAGGTGTTATCGGCAAAATCAGGAAAAAAATTAGAAGGTTGGCATAACGCAACCTTATCGCCAGGCGGCAAAATAGTCCTGATTAAGCATGTGTGTCACGACCCGCACCCGTCTTTCGGGATACGAATGCGTGTCTAAGTCCAGCCTACGCTGCGGTATCGGCGGTAGTACGCTGTCTATCCCGCAATAAACAAAGTGCTCATAAATACTAACTGCTCATTCACAACAACTAAATCAACTTTACAAAATATAGAAGTTTTACATGTGAAGAAGAATGTAAGCTTTTACATTTATAGAAAACTACCACACAACTAACTAGTCTTCTATGGTTTGGCCTTCGAGTCTCTACCTCCCCCTCGTATGGTCCATAGTGCAAAAGTAGACACGTCATCCTCACCTATAACAATGATCTAGTCAGAAAAGGAGCAGAGTACAACCATATTGCAATTAATGTTAGTCCAAAATAAGTTAGAACAACGAGAAATCATGATGACAAAGAGTATATAAAGAACTAGCAAGAGATGAACTAACATGATATAAACTAGCACTAGCAAGATATGAACTAGCAGAACGTAACTAGCAAGGTATGAACTAACGACATACGAACTGGTAAAATGTAAACTAGCAAGATGTGAACTAACAAGATATGACTAACAAGATAATGGACTAGATAATGGAAAAATAGGAACAACTATGTGTGTGTGAAATACCTTTTAATACGTGAACAGCTGGGCTAATATGGCACATCATACGATGGCTATCCACAATAATAGGGTACGGCTAACTCATACGTGGGGTGTATGACTTAGCTATCCACAATCAAAATAGTTGGGTTTGTTCACGTACTTACCGAGTATTTCCCCTCCCGACTCTCTAACAATAAATAACGGTCAATGATACACTAAGAATGATATAATAACTATGGTGTCACAATCGTGTCTCAACGAAATATCAAGCAATGTCTCAACGGGATATCAAACAAGGAAACGATAGATAAAACGTTATAATAAACTAAAACATAAATGCAATGTTGTACTTGCCTGAATCCTTGTACAAACCATAGTCACAAGTCAAGGATGAGGGGATTGCCAATCTAGAAGTTTTCAACCTATAACATACATCGTACTACGAACCATGCATGAAAACCATAAGTTAATTCTAATGTTCTAGTTCTAAATTCATAGAATCGGTGGCTAATTGGGTTACTAATCTTTTAATAGTTAATTCTGAAATAAATTATTTAAAAACCTAATTTAACCTATAATAATCTAAAATATCATCTAAACTAGGAAGTTTTGGCCACAAAAATTTATGTTTCCAATTTTAAAAATCATGGCATGCAAATCGAGACGTGTCGTTGACTATCTAGTCAAACATCGTGAACTCTAGATTTTGAAAATGCATATTGGTAGATTTCAGCGCCACAAGTGCACTGGAATCAACCGTGTCGCAAATTCATGTTTTGGTCAAAAGATATCACCGTTATGGCTAATCATGACCAAAACGGTAATTCATCGATCAATTCTGAGTTCAACAGAATAAATAAAATATTATATGAATGAAATAATTTCTGGAAAAAATATACATCGTAGAGCTCTGTGTTAGATTTTTAAAACTTCAAACGGTTCGTGATTTCGATTTTCGGTCCTCCGGGAATCTCGAAAATACCAAAACGTGTCAAGTTTTGGACAACCGACACTCTACGAATTCTCCAGAAATTTAAAAATAATATGTATGAAAATAAATTACATATTCAGAAAATATCTCGATACGAATCCAACAAAAAAATGGCATGCAGAAAGAAGGTCAGAGTTGACGGCAATCGCCTCGGGAAGTCGAGGTCTCCTTGGAATCAAACACCTCAAAGTCGGCCAGGAATAACTAGGGTTTTTTTCTGTTCTGCGTGTAATATATAAATAAACAGGCGGGTAAAGTCAGCACCCGCTGACAGGGCACTGCGCTGGCTGACGGGTGGGCCCGGCCACTGCTGACTGGATATTGACTGTGTATTTATTTTCAGAAAATGATTTAAAAATTAGTTTAACTCCAAATAACTTCAAATAAAATCCTAAAAATTCCAGAAAATTTTTAGAAAATTATAGAAAATATATCTAACCTTCTAGAATATAAATAAAAATATTTTACGTCATATTAGTCCCAAATGGCCTCATAATAAATATTGGAAGCCTTTAAAAATATATAAACCTTAATAAATAAATACTTAAATATTGCCAAAAATTATGGAAAAATTCTAGAAAATATAAAATTGCAAAATGAACCCTAGAAAAATATTTGGGGTCAATATTTGCTCTTAGGCAAGCACAATAAATTCCAGAAGTCCTATAAAATAGGTTTTTTCTATATTTTATTATCAAAGTAATTCCAGAAAATACCAAAAAAAAATCTAGAAAATTTAGAAAATAGTTTTTGAGGTTCTAGGACCTAAATAAAATACTGGGCCCCAAAAATAACCCCGAATGGCCATATGGTAAATCATGAAATTCAATAAAGTATATAAATCTTCAACAAATAGATATTTAAAAATTATATAAAATATCTAAAAATTATGATAAACTATATAATAGCTAAATAATGCTTACTAAGGTCCAAATAACCATAAAAGTAAATCATAATCAAATATAAAAAAATCGGGAAGTGGGCTTACAATGTGCTCTCCTTAATCCCTATATACACCCTAGCAACATCCCCCCCCCGAAGAAGGTCCTCACCTCCATCGAGAATCTCTTCGCAAACTTCTGTTGGGGCCACAATGACTCTATAGACAAGCACCATTGGGCCGGCTGGGGTTCCATGGCCAAGCCCACTTATGAGGGTGGCCTGGGATTCTCCCGTCTGTATCACATTGTAGACGTATTCTCCATGAAACTGTGGTGGAAGTTTCGCATGGGCAGCTCCCTTTGGGCACGCTTCATGAAGGCCAGATATTTCAAACACATCTGTAAAACCCCTAAAATTTCTACTATTTTTTTATTTATTTATTAAATTTAGTACTGATTTAATTTTTTGTAATATACGTCGCGTAGTCGTATTATACGTCGCGCACGAAATTTATTTCTTTTTCGAATTTGCTCGACGAGTGCGATTATGTGCGAGCGTACATAATTTAGAAAAACATTTTCTATTTTCAAAATAATATATATAATAATTATTGTATTTGTACTTTGCTTAAAGTTGTGTATTGAGATGACCAAAATCTTATTACTTTATTTATTTATTTATTAGTGGTAATTTAGAAAACTATTTTATATTTCTTACATATGAGGTACATTAAATTAAATTCATATATTTATATTTTTGAAATTATTAATATGTTATTATTTGAAAAGATATTTAAAAATATTTATTATTTTCAAAATTATTATTATTGGTATTTTGAAAAATACATTTGGAAGTTATTGAGGCCATTTAAATCTTGATTTAATTTTTGGATTTATGTAAATAGATTAAATTAATATCTATATGGAATTTGAATTATCTCATTTGAGTTTAAACTAAAATAATCTAATTAGATTTAAATTGGATTCTTATTTGGATTGGATTTGATAGATTTTAAATTAAATTGCGAATTATCTATTTTGGGTTTAAATTACTCCTAATCATTATCCAAGTGGGAATTCCCACATCCTATAAATAGGCAGGTACTCATCCATAATTCTCCACAATTTATTCTTCCACAAATATTCCTCCACCAACGTGCGTACATCGTGTCCGTGTCCCACCATCAAATTCTAATTCTAATTCTTTACAGATACAATGATTCTTTCGTGTCGACATCCCCGACACGACTTCACCCGTGTCATGTAGGACACAAACTCTAGCCCTAATCCTAACCCTACCCCATGGCCGTAGCAGCCTCCCAAATGTCGTTACCTCCGCCATCTCCCGGCTTACCACCACCTCGCCGTGGCCAACTCGACGCACCACCACCACCTGTCGCCTTCCCACATCCAGCAAACACCTCCACCCACGACGACCCGCTGCCATCATCCCCTCACCACCGACCCAGCCGATTCCTCAGCACCACCGATCACCAAAACCCCATCGCCCCTCCGACATCCCTCCGGTGGCCACAGCGCTACCATCGACCATCACCACCACGCCTCAGCCAACCCAACCACCACCACCAGTGTAACTCCACCTTTCTAATATATATTTTTTTGGAAGTACATTTTTTTTTATATTTTTAATACATGAGAAATTGTATACGTAGTTATGTACATGTTTTATTCTTGGGTTTAAATTAATTAGGGGACAATGGATCCCTATTTATTTTATTGGATGATCAATGGGTAAAGCCCATTTATGAGGCCCAACATTTCCATTCCTCTCTGATGAGGATTAAACTTCTCCTCAGTTCTTAGCCATTCTCGATCATCAGAGAAACTTTCAAATTTCCGGTTACGAGCTCGTGCCATGTGCAGGCCTAACAGAATTTTTCCCGCGCTTTCCACCTTTGGCGATCTGTCCATGCTCCCCAGGCTCTATATAACCTACATCATTCTCTATCCTTCCCATTCAGAGCAGCTCCACATCTGAGAAATTCTAGCTAGGGCTCAAGGATGAAGGAGAGCACCAAGGGAGAAGAAGGAATCACCATAGCTGTGGTGATCATCGGCGCGGAAGAGCTCGACCTAGATGCTAATTCAGGTGAATTCCATCTTACAATTTGTGAGTCTTGGGTGAATAACCAACCATGACTGATAGTTCTTCCTTTCCTCTCAAATAAATTTTAGGGATCTTGATCTCTGGATCGACAGTTGATCCTTGCAGTCTTTCCTAAACCAACGATCGTTCTGGTAAGGGATCGAGCGATCTAATCTTTAGGAATTCATGTTAACTAATCTTTCCCTTGATCTGATCTATTGAAATTTCGATTCATTCTATTCCATTTCTTTCAGATCTGAAGGTTTTGATCTTGATTCATCCAGAATGATCAACTCTCGATCATTTGAAACAATCACAGTGTGTGTGAGTATTTTGTTTCTTCTATTTTTAAACTCTATTTTCATACTACCTAGTATTTGATTTCTAAATTGTGAAGTGTGAATTGAAGGGTCTCACAGTGAACTTACAATGTCATGTTGTCTTTGTTTATTTCCTAATTCAGGGAATTTTCTAAAATAAATACTTTTCGAGATTAGTTGAATCAATTGTGAGAGTGAGACTCAGATCTAGTGTTGTGACATATCATCAGGTATTTCTTATTCCTTGCATATATTCTTAGAACAATTGAATGATGTGTGGAAGTTCAGATTTGTTATGGAAGTTCATAAGTTTTGGTTGAGAATAGAGTGTCCTGATTTAGAATGTTTAACTAAGCAAATTCCTAGGATCTATTAATGGCTAGCTATGGTTCATTGATAATTACAGAACCCTACCTGATTTTTGTGTTTAGCCAGTGATTGTTGAACACCTTGATTACAAAGTTAGAGTTTACTGAGCTTATTTTAGTATCATTTCCTGTTGTATTAAACTAAAGACCCTGCATAGATAGGAGGCAAATTGCTGTAAATATTAGATTTCAGGGCATTCCTTGTTATTAGAAGGTTCAGTGTGCTGGACTGAGGAATCAGAATTGAAAGACCAGTCCTAGGTGTGTCTAGATTAGTATCAATCCTGTGCATACCCTGCTTTTACTGATGTTGATGTTCGAGACAATGCTGAGTTGAAGCTTGACTGTTAAGGTGGGGGTTGTACTATCATTACTGACATGGAAGAGTCATTACAATACACTTTAGTTTAGTTCAACCTTGTAAATGCCTTTCATGTTATGGTTGTAATTGCTTATTCTCAGTTAATGAATTTAGGAAATTGCAATCATGCTTGTTAGTTCATTGAAGATTGAAGTAAACCAAATACCTATTGTAGACTCTTCATTTATTGAAAGTCATCAGTCCAAATTAGGGAATTGCCCTGGAATGGACTGAACAAGTGAGATAGGTCTGAACACTACTATCCTATTCCTATGAGAGCCTCAGGATTTGGATATATATAAACATTGACCCTGTTGTGAATCTCGATTGAAATGGGTAAGAACCTTGACCTTGTTGTGAATCAAACCTGGTATCAGTTTCAATACTGATATTCTGTGTTGATGTCCAACTCAGGATCAATATCCATTTGATTGATTGTTCTTGTTATAGTTTAACTCTCGAGTTGTTATGTTCTCAGTTGCATTTAGACTGAGCTATGGCAATCTGAGATGTGAGAATGATCAGGAAACCTGAGAGTCTCAGGAGAAACCTGAGACACTTGATATATTCCTGTGTAATCCAGGAATGAATATCAGGGCAGAATAACCATTCCAGTTGGAAGTTTGGGTTGATTAATAAACCTGAGAGCATCATCTGGGCTGTGAAGTCTCAGAAATTTGAGGCTTATCTCAGGAAATCTGGAGACTTGTTTATCTCAGGAATCTGAGATTAGGGAGTTCAGTTCCTTCTCAAATCTGGAACCTGGGAAACATTAGAGTACAATAGAAAGTTTGTATTATTTTCTTTTCCTAAGTTCAATTGGTGGTATTTGGTGACATGCTCAGTTAGGTTTTAACTGGTATAGATTACATTGGACTGTTTAATATCCTGCCTATGTGAATGTGTGTATCCTGGAGGTAACACAGAATTAGACTGAGAACATGTAGTTTCCATTCTCAGAGACTTGAGAGTCTCACTGAAACTCAGGAACCTTGAACACTGGGTACTCCTGTGTAAACCAGGATGAAATTCTATGTAGACTTAGGAATCCAAGTCTCTCCAATTTATTTCTTGCATTTGATAACTTGGGATATTTGTGAACTTAGGAACCTAGACTTTAATTCCATACTATGTGTTCAAATATTTTAAGCTATGAGAAAACCTGTAGAATTCTTGTATAAGTGAAATATGTTGGATGTATGGTAATTAAAGAAGGATGGTTGAATGCTTAAGTCAAGGATGTAGGTGTGCTGTGTACATCATTTTTCTGAGAGATAAGTTCAGTGTTAGAAATAACATTCTTTAAGTTAAGGATTATTTACTCTACTTAAGTATGTGAAGGTTTAAAATAGAAATATTGGAATCTACTCTTGTACTAGTCTTACTACTAAGTTTTGTCTTAATCATATCATCATGTGTTTTAGTTATTATAGGTTCTTGCTAATCTAGGATAAGGAGTAATATTGATACCCTATAGGAAACCATAGAAATTAAGGTTTATTATAGGAAAATATAGTGTGAATAGAATCTTGATAAACCAATTTAGAATTAGCTGTCTATTAACCAACTTGTACCCATCATTGTTATTTACAGGAGGATACTTAGCTCATTTTACTACTCGTACTTTCCTGGAGCCAGGCAAGTACACTCTACGGTTTTGTACTTTACATTATTTTCCCTGTACTTCCTTGAGTGACACAATTGCAACACGTCATGTTCTTTCTGGTACTCTTGTTCTCTTGTGCTTATTACTTGTATCTGGGGAGGGGAAATATACTATCTATGTGACCAATCCCAAGTATCAACGCAGGTGTGTTTTAGCTTAGACCCCGCATCGTGCACGTGGGTTCTAAGTCACCATTCATGTGCTTTCAGGTGCTTTCAGGTTCTTACCCTAGCCGGTCACATATTTAGTTATATTTCAAATGCATTACACATATGTTCAGGAGATTACCTTGTACTTATTTCCTGTGATATCATGTTCTTTCAGGTGCTTACATATCATGTTCTTTCATGTTCTTACATTCATGTTCTTCATGTACTTATTCACTTGTATTTTCCTGTACTTTCCATGTTTCCTTGTACTTCATTTCATGATGTCTTGTTCATTACCTAGAATTGTACTTGCTCTGCTCCTGACTGGATATGTTATGATAGGTGAGATGGAGGCTTTGTGTGACACATACTATGGACAGGATACTGCCTTCCCTACTGAGCCAGCTGGAGCTGCTTGTGACCTAGAGGCTGCAGAGGCCTAGTACTTCATTAGTTCCATTTATCTTTCCATGTATTGAGACTAGCAGACTATTATAGTTGAATTGTAATAATTTCAGATATTGTATCTCTTTTCTGGTTGGGACACATTATATAGTTGCTGTGATTCTATACTTTCATGTTTATCTGGTTAGTTTCCCTAGCTTGGTACAGCTTACTTCATTGTGTCTAACAATGAAGGCTGGGCGTGTCCGATTCGTGTCCGATTATTCGGAAGCGGGTCGTGACATGTTTTTAGTGGTGGCCCATGCAGGTCTTTCCTAATGGTACCTAGGTCTTAGCGTACTATTGGGGGACTTGATTACACTAGGGAAACTTGATCACAGCATAGAAAAATCGGGAATTAAGGGTATATCAGGTTATTCATGTTCTTCAGGTGCTTTATTATTATAAAAACATTGTTTGTTAGGTTTTAGGGTTTGTCATTCAACAAGTTTTCTTTTTATGCAGGATGGTCACTACGAGGAAGACCGCAGACCAGGCTGGAGTTGCAGGCACTTCTGGAGTTGCAGGCGGTTCGGAGCAGGCCGTACCAGAGCAGCCCGCACCAGACGTCCAGGCAGATCAGCTTCCACCAGCGCCTCCTATCTTTCCATCGCTGCCGCCGACGATGATGCTTGACGGCAACCAGGTGATGGCGTTGTTTCAGCACTTTCTGGAGGCCCAGAACCATCAGGCAGCGCAGTTCAGAGCGACTGTCGTCGACGCGCTGAGGACCAGGGAGCCGGCAGCACCAGCACCAGCACCAGTAGCACCTCCAGCACCACGAGGACCGAGACCCGGGACAGCGAAGGAGTACCAGCACCTTAGCACGATGGACTTCTGGGGCGACGAGGGGATCATCTATGCAGATGAATGGCTGGAGAATGCAGAGAGGACTTTGACCATGGCGAACATTCCAGAGGACCAGAAGGTGTCAGTGGCTAGCATGCGACTCTTTGACTTGGCGAGAGCTTGGTACCGGGAGGACCCCCAGTTGTCAGAGCCCCGGGTGTCTTGGACAGTTTTCAAAATACTGTTCAAGGAGAAATTCTTCCCAGAGGTGGAGCGTGATGAGTTGAGGGTGCAGTTCGAGGCGCTGCAGCAGGGGACGATGACGGTCGCACAGTACACTTTGGAGTTTACCAGGCTCAGCAGGTTCGCTGAGAGACTGGTTAGAGAGCCAGAGGACAGAGCATGGAGATTCAAGAAGGGTCTCAACAGGGAGCTGCGACATGCGGTGGCGATTAGCCAGGCGACTACCTACTCCAGCATCCTTAAGATCGCCCAGGCAGTAGAGAAGGAGGCAGACCCCAGACTGAAGAGAGACCGGGACGTGGGCAGCAGCAGCTTCTAGGCACCAGCAAAGAGGGTTCAGACTCAGACCCAGACGAGGCCGCACCAGCAGCAGCAGCATCACCGTCAGGCCAGAGCTCCAGCACATCAGCATCAGAGACAGCATCTGGCGATCAGTTGTGCATTTTGTCATCGTCCTGGACACCACATCGACGAGTGCCGCAAGAGGTTGGGACTTTGCCTCTTCTGCGGATCTGATGCACACCAGATGAGGGACTGCGCTCAGGCTACAGCCAGACTAGCAGGAGGACGAGGAGGAGGACCACCGGCTGCACCACCCAGAGCATTGCCTGCTGTACCCCAGAGAGGAGGAGCTCTACCACCCCAGCAGCAGAGGTTTGCACAGCACCAGCCGCAGCAGAGAGGAGGAGCACAGCAGGGACGTGCTTACGTCATGGCTGCAGTTGAGGAGGACGAGGCAGTGCCAGATGTGATCACAGGTTCTATATTCTTGCATTCTTTCCCTGCCATTGCATTGTTTGATTCTAGAGCCACCCATAGCTTTGTATCATATGAGTTTCTGCATAGACACGGCTTCACACCCAAGCCCACTAGGCGGAACTGTCAGATCATGACAGGAGGCGGATCAGTGCCAGTAAGTGAGATGGTGGAATGCCCTATCACTATTGCTGGGAGAGAGATCCGAGCTCGACTTCTAGTGATGCCACTGCCCGGATTCGACGTAGTCCTCGGCATCGACTGGATGAGCGAGCAGTTTGCCGTAATTGACTGCCATGAAGGGAAGGTGATCTTCAGCCTGCCAGGAGTTCCACCGTTCG
The DNA here is from genome assembly GCA_029216955.1 of Iris pallida. Classification (NCBI taxonomy): domain Eukaryota; kingdom Viridiplantae; phylum Streptophyta; class Magnoliopsida; order Asparagales; family Iridaceae; genus Iris; species Iris pallida. The sequence goes on from JANAVB010024994.1 coordinate 17,906,458, forward strand.
AGATCAGCAGACGAGTTGCAGAGAGGCCAGAGGGAGTCTACTTCGGAGCGGTTGCAGAAGACCAGGAGTTGCCGCATCCGCTGATTGCAGAGTATCTTGACGTCTTTCCAGAGGAGCTGCCAGGGTTACCGTCGGATCGAAATGTGGAGTTCAATATTGATCTAGTGTCCGGATCAGCACCAAAGTCCCAGCACTGTTACAAGATCAACCCGAAGGAAGCTGCGAAGTTGAAGGCGCAGATTGATGAGCTGGAGGGCAAGGGATTTATTCGATCCAGTGCTTCACCCTGGAGAGCACCGGTGCTTTTTGTGCCCAAGAAGGATGGGACGGTGAGGATGTGCATTGACTACCGTGCACTCAACAACATTACCATTAAGAATAGATATCCTTTGCCACGGATTGATGAGCTGTTTGACCAGCTTAGTGGAGCGAAGGTCTTTTCTAAGATCGATCTTCGATCGGGGTACCACCAGATGAAGGTTCGGGAGCAGGATATTCCGAAGACAGCCTTCAACACTCGATACGGCCAGTATGAGTTCCTGGTGATGCCGTTCGGACTCACCAATGCCCCCGCAGTTTTCATGAACCTGATGAATAAGGTCTTCCATAAGTATTTGGATAAGTTTGTCGTAGTCTTTATTGACGACATTCTGATCTATTTCAAGACGGAGGAGGAGCATGTTGAGCACCTGCGGATTGTTTTGGAGATTCTGCGAAAGGAGAAGCTATATGGGAAACTCTCAAAATGTGAGTTTTTCTTGGACAGAGTGGAGTTTCTCGGGCATGTGGTGACTGGGGAGGGGATTTCTGTGGATCCCAAGAAGATTGAGGCAGTGGAAGCATGGGCACCTCCCAAGTCAGTAGCAGAGATTCGTAGTTTCCTGGGACTAGCAGGATACTACAGGAAGTTTGTGAAGGACTTCGCCAAAATAGCAGAGCCGATGACGAAGCTTACGCGGAAGGACGAGGAGTTCATCTGGAGCGACGCCTGCCAGTCAGCATTTGAAGAATTGAAGAGAAGACTCACGACGGCCCCAGTTCTAGCTTTGCCATCAGGATCAGGAGGGTTCGTCATCTACAGCGATGCTTCAGGGAAAGGCTTGGGATACGTGCTGGAGCAGAACAAGAAGGTTATAGCGTATGCTTCTAGACAGTTGAGGCCCCATGAGAAGAATTATCCTACACATGACTTGGAGCTTACAGCAGTCATATTTGCCTTGAAACTGTGGAAGCATTACCTGTATGGAGAGAGAGTGGACATCTTCACGGACCACAAAAGCCTGAAGTATGTCTTTACTCAAAAGGAGCTGAATATGAGACAGCGCAGATGGCTGGAACTCATGAAGGACTTCGACATCAGTCTGCAGTATCATCCTGGGAAGGCGAATGTGGTTGCAGACGCTCTCAGTCGGTATCCTATTGCTATGTATCTCACCATGGACCGGCATCTCTTGGAGGATCTGGAGAGCCTTGGGATTGAGATTGTTCTCCCAGGGTATGGAGGTCAGATGATGTATATGCAGATACAGTCGGGGTTGCTAGAGAAGATCAAGGAGGCCCAGTTGCTTGATGAGGGAATCCAGGGTCTTAGAGCTCAGGCAGAGTTAGGTCTGCTCGACGATTTCACCATTGCAGAGGACGGATCCTTGAGGCATGGGAGTCAGCTGTGTGTGCCTAAGGACTTGCGGGAGGAGGTGATGCAGGAGGCCCACCTACATCCTGGATCTACCAAGATGTACAAGGATTTGCGTGAGTATGTTTGGTGGTATGAGATGAAGAGAGAGGCCGCCAGATTTGTTTCCAGATGCCTTGTGTGCCAGCAAGTCAAGGCAGAGCGCCAGAGACCAGCAGGACTACTCCAGCCTTTACCTATTCCGGAATGGAAGTGGGAGCACATTACCATGGACTTCGTCTCTGGATTGCCGCGTACTCCCAGTGGCAAGGACGCTATTTGGGTGATCGTGGACAGATTGACAAAGTCCGCTCATTTTATTCCGTTCAAGGTTGGGCTGTCGACCGAGAAGCTTGCAGACCTCTACATGCGTCAGATCGTCAGGATTCATGGGGTGCCAGTTAGCATTGTTTCAGATCGAGACAGCCGTTTCACATCACACTTCTGGAGGAGTCTACAGCAGAGCTTGGGATCACAGTTGAAGTTCAGCACGGCCTATCATCCCCAGACGGACGGACAGTCCGAGAGGACCATTCAGACCTTGGAGGACATGCTGCGGGTTTGCGCACTCGACTTCGGCGGTTCGTGGGAGGACCATTTACACCTCGTGGAGTTTGCCTATAACAACAGTTATCAGGCTAGCATTGAGATGACTCCATTCGAGGCGCTGTACGGGCGGAGATGTCGCACGCCGTTATCCTGGGACGACATTGGCGAGAGAGCTTTACTTAGGCCAGAGATGGTGGTGGACTCAGCAGAGAAAGTCAGATTGATCCGGGAGCGTATCAGAGTTGCACAGGATCGGCAGAAGCACTGGGCGGACAGCAGCAGACGGCCACTTGAGTTCGAGGTTGGAGACAGAGTGTTCCTGAAGATCTCACCGACCAGAGGCGTCATTCGGTTCGGCAGAGGCGGGAAGCTCAGTCCGAGATTCATCGGACCATTTGACGTGACGGCACGGATTGGCGAGGTGGCGTACCGACTAGCGCTTCCAGCTAGACTGGAGGGAGTGCATGATGTTTTCCACATATCCCAGCTTCGACGATACATTCCAGACCTGAGCCATGTGGTGGACTATTCCGAGCTGGAGGTGGGCCCGAGATTGACTTACGAGGAGCAGCCAGTAGAGATCCTCGACCGGAGGGAGAAGCGTCTGCGGAACCAGACCATTCCTCTTGTTCGCGTCATGTGGAGACACCACTCTCCAGGAGAGTCCACATGGGAGCGTGAGGATGAGATGCGTGAGCGATATCCTAGTTTGTTCACTTGAGTGCTTTGTACTTTTATGCATTTTCTTGAATTCAATAAACAACTCTTTGGAATCACTATCCTTGATTATCTGTGTCTACATTCCAATTTCGAGGGCGAAATTTTTCAAGGGGGAGAGATTTGTAACTCCACCTTTCTAATATATATTTTTTTGGAAGTACATTTTTTTTATATTTTTAATACATGAGAAATTGTATACGTAGTTATGTACATGTTTTATTCTTGGGTTTAAATTAATTAGGGGACAATGGATCCCTATTTATTTTATTGGATGATCAATGGGTAAAGCCCATTTATGAGGCCCAACATTTCCATTCCTCTCTGATGAGGATTAAACTTCTCCTCAGTTCTTAGCCATTCTCGATCATCAGAGAAACTTTCAAATTTCCGGTTACGAGCTCGTGCCATGTGCAGGCCTAACAGAATTTTTCCCGCGCTTTCCACCTTTGGCGATCTGTCCATGCTCCCCAGGCTCTATATAACCTACATCATTCTCTATCCTTCCCATTCAGAGCAGCTCCACATCTGAGAAATTCTAGCTAGGGCTCAAGGAGGAAGGAGAGCACCAAGGGAGAAGAAGGAATCACCATAGCTGTGGTGATCATCGGCGCGGAAGAGCTCGACCTAGATGCTAATTCAGGTGAATTCCATCTTACAATTTGTGAGTCTTGGGTGAATAACCAACCATGACTGATAGTTCTTCCTTTCCTCTCAAATAAATTTTAGGGATCTTGATCTCTGGATCGACAGTTGATCCTTGCAGTCTTTCCTAAACCAACGATCGTTCTGGTAAGGGATCGAGCGATCTAATCTTTAGGAATTCATGTTAACTAATCTTTCCCTTGATCTGATCTATTGAAATTTCGATTCATTCTATTCCATTTCTTTCAGATCTGAAGGTTTTGATCTTGATTCATCCAGAATGATCAACTCTCGATCATTTGAAACAATCACAGTGTGTGTGAGTATTTTGTTTCTTCTATTTTTAAACTCTATTTTCATACTACCTAGTATTTGATTTCTAAATTGTGAAGTATGAATTGAAGGGTCTCACAGTGAACTTACAATGTCATGTTGTCTTTGTTTATTTCCTAATTCAGGGAATTTTCTGAAATAAATACTTTTCGAGATTAGTTGAATCAATTGTGAGAGTGAGACTCAGATCTAGTGTTGTGACATATCATCAGGTATTTCTTATTCCTTGCATATATTCTTAGAACAATTGAATGATGTGTGGAAGTTCAGATTTGTTATGGAAGTTCATAAGTTTTGGTTGAGAATAGAGTGTCCTGATTTAGAATGTTTAACTAAGCAAATTCCTAGGATCTATTAATGGCTAGCTATGGTTCATTGATAATTACAGAACCCTACCTGATTTTTGTGTTTAGCCAGTGATTGTTGAACACCTTGATTACAAAGTTAGAGTTTACTGAGCTTATTTTAGTATCATTTCCTGTTGTATTAAACTAAAGACCCTGCATAGATAGGAGGCAAATTGCTGTAAATATTAGATTTCAGGGCATTCCTTGTGATTAGAAGGTTCAGTGTACTGGACTGAGGAATCAGAATTGAAAGACCAGTCCTAGGTGTGTCTAGATTAGTATCAATCCTGTGCATACCCTGCTTTTACTGATGTTGATGTTCGAGACAATGCTGAGTTGAAGCTTGACTGTTAAGGTGGGGGTTGTACTATCATTACTGACATGGAAGAGTCATTACAATACACTTTAGTTTAGTTCAACCTTGTAAATGCCTTTCATGTTATGGTTGTAATTGCTTATTCTCAGTTAATGAATTTAGGAAATTGCAATCCTTCTTGTTAGTTCATTGAAGATTGAAGTAAACCAAATACCTATTGTAGACTCTTCATTTATTGAAAGTCATCAGTCCAAATTAGGGAATTGCCCTGGAATGGACTGAACAAATGAGATAGGTCTGAACACTACTATCATATTCCTATGAGAGCCTCAGGATTTGGATATATATAAACATTGACCCTGTTGTGAATCTCGATTGAAATGGGTAAGAACCTTGACCTTGTTGTGAATCAAACCTGGTATCAGTTTCAATACTGATATCCTGTGTTGATGTCCAACTCAGGATCAATATCCATTTGATTGATTGTTCTTGTTATAGTTTAACTCTCGAGTTGTTATGTTCTCAGTTGCATTTAGACTGAGCTATGGCAATCTGAGATGTGAGAATGATCAGGAAACCTGAGAGTCTCAGGAGAAACCTGAGACACTTGATATATTCCTGTGTAATCCAGGAATGAATATCAGGGCAGAATAACCATTCCAGTTGGAAGTTTGGGTTGATTAATAAACCTGAGAGCATCATCTGGGCTGTGAAGTCTCAGAAATTTGAGGCTTATCTCAGGAAATCTGGAGACTTGTTTATCTCAGGAATCTGAGATTAGGGAGTTCAGTTCCTTCTCAAATCTGGAACCTGGAAAACATTAGAGTACAATAGAAAGTTTGTATTATTTTCTTTTCCTAAGTTCAATTGGTGGTATTTGGTGACATGCTCAGTTAGGTTTTGACTGGTATAGATTACATTGGACTGTTTAATATCCTGCCTATGTGAATGTGTGTATCCTGGAGGTAACACAGAATTAGACTGAGAATATGTAGTTTCCATTCTCAGAGACTTGAGAGTCTCACTGAAACTCAGGAAACTTGAACACTGGGTACTCCTGTGTAAACCAGGGTGAAATTCTATATAGACTTAGGAATCCAAGTCTCTCCAGTTTATTTCTTGCATTTGATAACTTGGGATATTTGTGAACTTAGGAACCTAGACTTTAATTCCATACTATGTGTTCAAATATTTTAAGCTATGAGAAAACCTGTAGAATTCTTGTATAAGTGAAATATGTTGGATGTATGGTAATTAAAGAAGGATGGTTGAATGCTTAAGTCAAGGATGTAGGTGTGCTGTGTACATCATTTTTCTGAGAGATAAGTTCAGTGTTAGAAATAACATTCTTTAAGTTAAGGATTATTTACTCTACTTAAGTATGTGAAGGTTTAAAATAGAAATATTGGAATCTACTCTTGTACTAGTCTTACTACTAAGTTTTGTCTTAATCATATCATCATGTGTTTTAGTTATTATAGGTTCTTGCTAATCTAGGATAAGGAGTAATATTGATACCCTATAGGAAACCATAGAAATTAAGGTTTATTATAGGAAAATATAGTGTGAATAGAATCTTGATAAACCAATTTAGAATTAGCTGTCTATTAACCAACTTGTACCCATCATTGTTATTTACAGGAGGATACTTAGCTCATTTTACTACTCGTACTTTTCTGGAGCCAGGCAAGTACACTCTACGGTTTTGTACTTTACATTATTTTCCTTGTACTTCCTTGAGTGACACAATTGCAACACGTCATGTTCTTTCTGGTACTCTTGTTCTCTTGTGCTTATTACTTGTATCTGGGGAGGAGAAATATACTATCTATGTGACCAATCCCAAGTATCAACTCAGGTGTGTTTTAGCTTAGACCCCGCATCGTGCACGCGGGTCCTAAGTCACCATTCATGTGCTTTCAGGTGCTTTCAGGTTCTTACCCTAGCCGGTCACATATTTAGTTATATTTCAAATGCATTACACATATGTTCAGGAGATTACCTTGTACTTATTTCCTGTGATATCATGTTCTTTCAGGTGCTTACATATCATGTTCTTACATTCATGTTCTTCATGTACTTATTCACTTGTATTTTCCTGTACTTTCCATGTTCCCTTGTACTTCATTTCATGATGTCTTGTTCATTACCTAGAATTGTACTTGCTCCGCTCCTGACTGGATATGTTATGATAGGTGAGATGGAGGCTTTGTGTGACACATACTATGGACAGGATACTGCCTTCCCTACTGAGCCAGCTGGAGCTGCTTGTGACCTAGAGGCTGTAGAGGCCTAGTACTTCATTAGTTCCATTTATCTTTCCATGTATTGAGACTAGCAGACTATTATAGTTGAATTGTAATAATTTCAGATATTGTATCTCTTTTCTGGTTGGGACACATTATATAGTTGCTGTGATTCTATACTTTCATGTTTATCTGGTTAGTTTCCCTAGCTTGGTACAGCTTACTTCATTGTGTCTAACAATGAAGGCTGGGCGTGTCCGACTCGTGTCCGATTATTCGGGAGCGGGTCGTGACAACCAGCATATAGAAATAGAAGAAGGAAATAAAAACCCTAAACTCACCTTTGACTCGACGGCCACCCTCGTCGTGCCGATCCGCTACCGTGCCCTCTCCGGCCAGCACCTGCGCTGGGTTCGAACCGACCTCCTTCTCATGGATCCCAGGCCACCGATCGACGACTACCCCCGCCGAGTCGTGCCAGCCTTGTCGAGCTGCCCGACCCTGACCCCGTGCCGCGAGCATCTCACTCGCCGGAACCCTAGGCCGGCGAGCCCCGCAGCGCCTCCAGCCGCCGGAAAACCCCCGTCCCCTTTCCTCGCCGCGCCCGTCCGCCAAAAACCCCACCGTGGCCGACTTTCCACTCCGTCGCCGCACTTCTCCCCTCCGCGCGCAGCCTTAATCGCCGCCTCCAGCCTCCCGCTCGCCGGCCACCCTCTGCGAGCCGACCGCCTCCGCCTCTCTCCGACTTTCCGCACTTCCCTCCGTCGCATGCCCGCCGGCGAGCCGCCGCACGAGCCACCGCCTCCGCCGCCGTAACCCCTTTCTCCCTCAGCCTCCTCTTTCCTTCCTCTCCCGATCACCTCTCTCTTTCCCCCTCGAAATTCCTTTCCTTTCTTTTTCTCTCTCTCTCACCTCCTCTCTGTAAAGAGCAGTCAACTCTTTTTTATTTTTTTATTTTTGTGTGTTTTTTTATTATTTTGTTCATCTGTTTGTTTAAGAAAATTGCATTTGAGTATCTATTATTTTTCTTAATAATTGTTTTTACAAAATATAAGAAATATTAATATTTGTTTTTTGTAAAAAAAAATATAAGAACAACAACAGTAACTGTTGTTGTTTCGAAATTCCTTAAATTTTTTTATTTATTTTTTGATTATATTTAATTGTGTTAATATTATTTAATTGTATCTAAAGATCAATGTATACCAGTATATGTATACTGTAGTTGTGATTGGTATTTTAACTTTACTAGTATTAATTTTGTTATTATTATCTATACAGTAAAATATCTCTGAAAAACTGTTATGGTTTAAAATATAATTTTACCATATATATATAAACAAAGTTGTTTTAACCGTAAAAACAATTTCTCTATATTTTCAAGTATTCGGCCTAAAAATATTTTTGGACTAATAAAAATATAGTTACCCAATTGTGATATATAGAAATTATTTCTAATATAGTTATAAATATTTCTAAATTTTTTTGAATAGCCAGTAAAGTATAGATTTTATCAAGATATTATTTTTACAAACATGTTTCTTAGCCTTAAATAAATTTTCTAATAGTATTTTGTTTCGCTTAAAATATTTTGATTTATAAGACATAGGTTTCAGCATAGGATAGTATGTTAACTTACAGTTTTGCCTTCAAACGACTTTTGATTTTTCGGATATTTATTTGAAAGCATATTTTGATTAATAGATTATATTTCAAGTATTATAAATTATTTTTCTAAAAATCATATAATTATTATTCTTTTCTTTTGAATCTACTCCTGCCCATAACCAATCCAATTATTCATGTTCTCTCTCAAATTCAAGCCTACCTTATGTCCACCCTAACTAATTTGACCCTTCCGGACTCAATGACACGATCCGTGCCGCCATCAGAGGTCACCTTGCATAGTTATTGCACCGAAGTCGTAGTTCATGCCACCTTGGTTATTGCAGCACACCGGGCGTACTACCAGGAAAGACACCTTGCCATTCGCTGTTTTACTTATTTTTAGCTCATATTTCATACATTATTTATTTTTCTTATGCAAAAACTGTGATACATGGCATAACCTGTTAGAACTTATTGTTCATTTATATTTCCGGCTGTGTATTATTTTTACAAATTAAACCTAGATTTAAGGGACCACCTTGTGTGTTGCATTCATTGGCCTTGACACGTTGTAACACGAAGTTGTGTGTCGCATGTAGGACACGAAAGTGCGTGATTGGCTGGCCACCAGTACGTACAAGCCGTACGATAGGAATAATCACTAATAGAGGTTGCATGTTAGTTTGACTTAGCGGTTATAGTGGTTTATATTGTGGATACAACATAGTAGGCATTGGACGGGAAGGACAATTCCTTAGCGTATGGGCTTCGATGCACTTTCCCTTTTGTAACCCGTGAGCTCCGCCGGAGACGCGGGTCAGATTACCCATGATTACTGACGACCACTGACGATTCTGCGGAACGTCATGCTCTTACTGATGGGGTCTATGGTGCCCAAGGGGGACTACGCCGATCCTATTTAGCCAGGGCCCATGCGTAGGAAGGATTGTTCTTAACTATATTTCACTTAGAATGGTAGAGTACCTTTATCCGTTAGGTACAAGTACTTTTGGTTTGGGTACTTGTATCTGACCGTGGCTTGGAACAATAACTTATCGCGGATTAGTTCGTCACATCTTGTCCTTGTTTGGTTGTAGGTGTGACTTACTACTTCGATGAGAAGGTATTGAACCTTGTTGGGGTTCGGATACCATATTGGATTCATGACATAGAAAGATACGTCACCGTGAATTAGTTTACTATCTCCTGTCCTTGTTTGGTTGGGGGGATGGTAAGCTCGTTCAATAGGTGTGTATTAGACCATGTTATAAATTCAATTGACTTATTTATTTGAGCAATATTTATTCAGTTTATATGGCATAATATTTTGTGTCTTGTTACGTCCCTCTGAGGACCTGGTTATCTCCCCAGGTGTGTGCCATTGTTCTTCGCAGGTGCTTTAGCTCTAGCCGTGTTCATTGCTATTTCTCGAGGATGATTGCACTTGGATCGTCTTCGCTTTGCTCGCCAAACTCATTTCATTTTTCCATGTATTTTTCCTTACTTTGTTGGTAGTGGATTTGTCTTCGCCCAACATATTATATCAAGACAATTCATTATCATTATATTATATCTTTTATTCATTTATTTTGTATGGATGAGATTAGTTATGGTTCTACTGCATTTTACAGCTTATGTATTCATACGAGATTTCCATATATTGGAGTATACTTCGTATGTATACAGCTGGCATGTCTACGTTCCTAGTCCTACGTATTTTGGGACTGGGGCATTACAACATCCACTCAGCTAGTGCTATTAGCAACAGTAGAGCATCAGCGGCGTGGCACCGCACTCTGCACGGTCGCACCCTCGCTGAACTGAAGGTTCGCCTTCAGTTGGCCGCAGGCGACTCAGCGCTCTTCCTTAAAAGGTGGATGGGAGCCGACCTTACCCCTCGCCTCCCAACCGCCCCGATTACCGGCAAGATCGTAAAATTGTCGAATAACGCAGGCAACTAGAACTGGCACAAAGTTCGGGACTGGATCGAAAATGAGGCCGCTACCGCCCTCCGTAACTCCGGCCTAAAGATAGGCACGGATGACGATGCTCTCACGTGGTCGGAGACCCACAACAGCGCATTCACAGTAGCCTCTGCCAGAAGGGTCGTTCGTGGATCCGGACATCTCGCACCTATCTTGGGTCCTTTCTGGAACCCAGTATTCCTAAGAAATGGTCGTTTCTTGTGTGGAGATCGGTTCGCAAGAAACTTCCAACTGATGACATCCTCACCACCATCGGTTTCAGCTTAGCGTTAGCTTATCATTGCTGTGCCGACAAACAGCCGAAAGCAATTGACCACATTCTTCGTCACGGTGATTCTACGGCTAACGTTTGGTCGACCCTTTCCCAACGCTGCAGCATGGTCATGGTTAGTGGGAGCTTTAACGATCTTCTGACCACATGGGCCAACGTATCACATTTCTACCAGATCGTTGCAGCCACCACCACGTGGGTCATATGGAAGAACCGTAACAAAGCTAGATACGAAGGACGCCAATTCTTGGTCGAGCAGCTCACTCGCGAGGTCATCCGCCAGAGCCTCAAGACCTCACGTCATTGCAACCATGGCCACCAGGATTTCTGGGATCTTTTGTCCTCCTGATCTTTTTATCTGGAGTGGCTTCCCCCTTCCTTGTTGTATTTTGCTTTTTTGTGCTTACTTGTAAAGGCTTCAGCATTTTGCGCCTTGAATGAATTAAAAAGGGGAGTTTAATATATATATCTTATACAAAACACAAAGGTTTTTGAATCCTAGGGCTGACTGTGCCAAGATAAAGAGTGGTTGGGATTTAATCTTGGTGAACAAACGGTTGTGGGATTTTATGGGAAAGAGCATTATTGGGAGTGGGGTTTTATGGGGAAGAGCATTATTGGGAGTGGGGTTTTATGGGAAATCCAAAGATGGGGATTTAATATTTTGATGGTTGGGATTTAATATTTTGATGGGGGCCTCATAATGGTTATGGATGAGCATTATTGAGAGTGGGGTTTTATGGGGAATCCAAAGAAAATTCACATCCAGCAGTGGTTGGAATTTAATATTTTGATGGGGGCCTCAAAATTATTATTGTTCGTTTAAAATTGGGGGTCCAAGATTTTGAGGGGGAATACCTTAAATGAACCATGCCCTATGGGCACGGGTTATGACTATATATATATATATATATATATATATATATATATATATATATATATATATATATATATATATATATATATATATATATATATATATAAACAAATTAATTTGTATTTTTTTATTATCTATTTTTTGTATTAATAACAAATCTCCTCTAAAAATATATATATAGTAGTATAGATAATAACAAATTAATATACTAATTACTATAGATAATAACAAACTAGTACATTAGTATACAAATAAATATAAATAACAATAATTTAATATATAGTTTATTATTTTATATATTACTTTATTGTTATTTATTTTTATTTGTATAATAATATATTAGTTTGTTATTATCTATACTTATTAGTATATTAATTTGTTATTATCTATATTGCTATATTTTTTTTAGACAATAACGCAATTTATTAGTTACTATAGATAATAACAAAATTTACTATTTAATATAAAATTATTATATACAACTATATTAACTAATATATTTTGTTATTATACATAGTATAGATGATAACAAAATAACTGATAGATTAAACTAAACTAAAAGATTAAACAAAATCAAACTAAAAGATAATTCAAACCAAACCAAATTAAAACAAACCAAACTAACCGAACAAGAAAACCCAAAAAATGGAGTTTGGTGCCAGTGCAACTGACGCAAGGATTGAGAATGTGTTTGGCACTAGTCACACCGACGCCTTTTTTTTAATTTTTTTGTCTGGCGCAAGATTTTAGATTTTGTAAATATGTTATGTGCAAATTAGATTAACTTCTTCCCCTATATGAAAATTTATGTATTTTGACCCATAAAATGCAATGTCTAATTATATCATAGTAGAAGTCTTGCACGTACGTTGTATATATTTTTTGTCTGTGTTTTTTCTTTCGTTTCTATACGTATACTTGCATGATAAATCTATTTTGAAATAATGTAAATATTTTGAACTAAATTTGAGATGGTGAACATTTCGTATAGTTGAAAATGTGTAATTATTAGTGGTTCGTAATTATATTATTAGAGAGGTGTAATTTACATATTCCTCCAGACTTAATTTAAGCATATATATAAAGTTGGAAAAGAATATTTGTGGAACAAGAATGTTGTCATGTCCCATATCCGATTGACCGGACATGAGTTGTGAGTGCGTGTAAACTCCCAATTATTATTATTATTATTATTATTATTATTATTTTATTCATTATTTTTAATTACTATAACCAAAACTTATATATATATAATCTACCCAACCCGAACCCAAGTCTTTTAAATTCGTAAGTCAATTAACCTAGATTCCTAATTAATATACAGTCCCTAAAGTTAACACCCAATCCTACATAACTAAACTAGCAGCCCCCCCTAATCGGGTTGCAAACCCAAACCTACTATCCTACCAAACCTACAGACACCTATTGGGTTTGGAACCATTTGTTCCTATTGTGTTTGGAATACACAAACCCACCATAAAAAAAAAAACCCAAGTCCTTCCCCTCCCGAGTCCCGCGTGGAAGGCTCGACACGTCCTGAGCTGAACTCCTTGCCATGCATGCCTCTAACGTCCACTTCTTCATACTCGATCACAGGTTTCTCTTCTTCTAATTCTCCTCCACTCCATCTACTCATCCTCTCCTCTCCACATTCATTCCTCCAAAATTCTCTTTTAAGAACGTAAACCTCGTAGCATATGTTCGAACCCACGCCGTGCACACCAACCCTGTCGACGACCACCTCGACCACCACTGTGAGATTAGGCGACCCTCTCACAACCACCCACGTGAGCCGAGATGCTGTGATCGGTAGCAAAGACCACTTCGATTCGAGTGCGTCGCAGAAACTATCCTCATCGAGCCACTTTCAAGGACTCCGTTCTTCCTCCTCGAACAACCAAACCTCGATCCAACTTCCCAGGTGCACACCCTAGTTAACCCCTTTGCTTTCGATATCATTCATAGCAATAATTTCTAACTAAAATTTATTTTAAATTCTAGTTGAAAACCTAGTAAAAAATGGATTGTTTGATTAAATTCATCCAGTCATAAATTGAGTTCATGACACCCTTTTGGAAGACAAATAACTTTGTAATCCCTTAAACAATCTCGAATCCAATTTCACATATGTATGTCCTATATAACCAGGTCCAATTCCCAGCTATTAGTTTGATTTATTGTCCATTAAAAATCCGATAATTTTTGTTCCAAGTTTTTCGAAAACCATAGCTTTTAAATTCGGAATTATATGGTTTTTCTTAAAGTTTGAACGAGCATAACTTGTTGCTCTTTCAACGAAATCCAGTGCCACTTGCGCTCATACACTCTTGATTAACATGTTTATAATCGTGCCAAGTTACAGAACCTAAATCAACCAATACATAGACCAAAACTAGTGGCTCTATGAAACAATTTAATACTTAGAATTTCCTCGAATTAGGGTCTGTTCCGACAAACTGGACATCTTCGACTTGAATCGATTGCAATGAAAGGTGTGTACGGTCTACTCCGACGTGTGGGGTTTGATGAAATTTGAATTGTTCGTATGTGCGCTACGAATTTGACTCGTATACGTCATAAATTACCATATCGAGATTTTTTAGAAAATTATAATTACTTTATGTGAACTCACCATATCGAACTTATACCATTAGACTCACAATATTTGACTTGTCATATGACCCAAGTTTCGTCCAATTCTGAGACTGTTGACTGGATCGCCCTTTTACGGGCCTACTATTCGACGGGCAATTTTGTGATCGGTTGAACGAAGTCTAATTCTGGATATACCGTTGGGTTCGTATCGTCGTTCTGGTCTTGTACACTTATAATTTATTGAATTGAGAGAACTTAGGTTCTAACACATTTTCTGGTACAATGTGGGCCTACTAGCGTGTCACACCCCGCTCCCGTAGGAGCGATCGTCCTCGCTAAGGCGTGATGCCGCACGGGCCTAGATTGCGCTCGTACAAGGCGGATTCCATAACGGCCGATTTCAACGGCTGCGACGGGATCGTCGCACAGAAGTCCCAAGCAGAGACATTGAACACACAGCAGAAAATTTAGAATAAACACAAGTTATTCAAAGAAGCTCTTTATTGATATTGAAACAACGGTTACATTGGGGGCGCAAGGCCAAGATTACAATCACTCAAGCTCACTCTTCTCACATTTTACAAGTTCACTCAGCTCTCTCTCATCTCTCAATCCATGTCTCGAGCCAGCAGATGCTTCGGAAGGCGACGTCCATACATTATGTTCCGTATAAATCTTGACTCCATGCGGCCGCACGCTTCGAATCGCCAAGGAACTCCGTGCCTCGACGCATCCAAGCGAGCTCCACGCCACGAGCTTCTACCTGTGCCTGCACATGGAAACTATGTGGGTGTCAGTACTCAACTGTACTGGTGGAATGAGCTCCTCGCCCACCTATACAAAACTAACACGTTTGATTTACTTTGTGGAACTTAGTCCCTTTATGATTGTCTTTCTACTCTTGCCATAGGATTATTTTAGGATCCACCCCTTGGCCTATTTCGTGTCTTTAGACCATCCCGTGCTTGCAGCAACTATGTTAACTCATACTTTGCCTCTAGACCCTTCTCGTGCCAACAACGTTAACCTATCAAGTCGTATTTGCCTTACGGCCCAAAATCAGAGACGCAATTACACGATAGACTCCATTTCCGTGTGACCATGCTACAAAACCTTTACTGAGGCCGTGTCTCGCAACTATGTACGACTCAACCATATCGCCGTCTCGCGCCCCTTTGCTACTAAATCATCAACCGATCCAATCAAGACTTGTGAACTTAGTCTCACTCAACCAACTTTGCCTTGCGGCGGTTTTCTGACTTAAACTCAAGACAACTTACATCCAAACTATGCAACTTATATGCCGACAACTCAAGACTCGACGCCACATCTCGTGCCGAAGCACGATGTCTTCGTTGCAGCCAAATCTTAGGCCCAAACATTTTGTGTTACCGACTAAACATACATTCAAGTTCTAGACCAAATACAAAGGCATACACGCGGTTTGCCGCTATTCTGCCGACTCAACTATATGAATTTGGTCACTGGCTCCCAGAGCCATTGTGGACTCCTTTTTTAGTTTTGATTAGATGGACGTCCCTTGCCAGCGCGAGTAGCTAGCTCCGCTGTAAGTCCCCGCCTAACCCGTGCGGTCATCCAGCACACAGTCAACGAAAAGTCTCAATCGCAACAGTTCTCCTGGGCCGTCGGGGTCGCCGTTCGAGAAACTGTTTATTTTATTTACCTTGTACAAGTTGTCCAATGACCATACAAGACTCGACTCAAACTGACATCTCACACAGTCATTGTACCTCTAGTGTTACCATCTCCTTCAGGACTAAGTGCAATACTTCTCACATCTGAGATCTTGCCTCGACGACCCGTAGTCACGAGCATTCTTCTTTCTTGCCTCGACGACCCAGTCGCGAGCATTCTTTCTTTCTTGCCCTATCATTTCACTCAACTCAAGAACAACTATTGAAACACTTTCCAAACTCAATAAATCAACCGTAGCCCGTGCCTTAAAACACTAAGTCCGTGCCATCGTGTCTCAAACCAACGTAAAACTCTATGTGATACCACCGCCCAAGTCATGCTCTATATGACGGGCCTTTCGATCGTGAGACTATATGGTTATACCTGGCCGTAGAACTCCTAGGGCCGTGCCTGCTACTACTCCTGATAGCTTAACGTAACTTGCCTAACTTACTTTGCAACAACTTGACGATCAAAGGCTGCGTCAAGCCTTGCGTCGTAGGAACGTGCCGTGCACGCGTTCGACGTAAACAACCAAGTTATTTGAAGTGCCTAAACTTATGCCATAAGCCGTGCAATATAACTTAACCCGTCGGCGAGTAGAGGCTATGCCACGCCTTGGACGAAGAGATCGTGCATGCTTTATGAAGCATTTATGCGGGTGACGCCTATGAATTTGGCTAACTCTTAGCTCGTGACGAAGACCAACTCTTCCTTCTCCCAAGCCACGGGACGAAAGACCAAGTGTCATTTTCAAAGCACGCCGTGCACCAACTCTAAGACGATCGTTTTGGACCTTTCCATATTCTAACTTAATTTAACCCATCGGGATTATTCCCTTATCTATGTTGATTCGTCTCTTTTATTATCAAGCCTACTTGTGCAAGTTGAAAACATGCGATTTATTATGTGAAGGCAAAGATGAGGCGACTTCACCGAAACTACCCCACCTGAGCGAACGGTCGTTCGACCGAGCGATGTCTCTGAGCAGCCGTTGCAAGGCTACGTTCGAACGCCGTCGGTGTTCCTATTCCTTCGATTGACTGAGCGGGACGTGGCACTACATTATACACCACTCAGAAAAAGTTTCGTCCTCGAAACTAACTGAGTACTTACTTATTGACTTATCACTTTTACTCAACATTCAAGAACTCTCGCACACACAACGCTTATGTGCTTTCTCAATTCGAGCCACGCTCGTACTACCCTCAATCTTTTCTTCAAAACTAACGATCTCAAAATCAACGACACTTTTCCGTTTCTCAAGTCTCACTTGATTCAACATATCACTTAGTTGGATCGTGCACATATCCCAGGCGTCCCCAAAATACATGCATTTCAGCCAAGCCTCGTGATAGAGAATCCACCATCACCACTCGAGTCGGATCGTGCACATATTCGGGCGTCCCTGATATACGTGCATGTCAACCGAGCCTCGTGAGTGGTGCCTCCACAAATCCTACCACTTCACACTCGGACGTCTGCCTAACCGCTAGGCTATGTCTTTCCGTCAGTATTGGAATCATAGTTCCCAAACAACAATATCAACACTGACTGTAATGCCCCGCTCCGCACGAGGCATTTGGTTGGCTTATTGGATGGGATCAGAATATTGGACCGTGACTTATGTTGGGAATCAGGAGAATTGAGACTGATGCAGTCTCTCTTAGCTGGCTAGACGGAATGGATATTGGAACGTGGCTCGCTGGTGGAGCTACGCTTAGTAGAATTTTGGGTGAGTGGAACTGTCCTTCCTTCTCCTTACTCCTTCATGCTTAATAAATGAAGTATTGAAATACCATGATCTGTCCCTAAATGTCCCATGTTTTAGTTGCTGAATAATAGAGATGCCTATGTTGAGAATTATTGAAATGTACAACACATTGAACTGTTAATGTGATTCGCTGCCTGAGAATGAATTGATAACATTGCCCCTTATGCTTAACACTGCTGGAACAAGTAGACACTTGAATAATGAGATGCCTTATGAATGATAGAATAAGAAATGAACTGGCTATGCTATCGAACCAATGAACTGAATGAAACACTAGAATCATATACTATCTGTATAACTGTTGCGAGAATATGAAATGTTGCCTGTCCCTTATAAGAAATGAATGAATGAATAAATGTCCCTATGAAATGAATGAATGTTAAGTTCCCCTTAAGAAAGGAATGATAGGAGATACGTTGCAATGAAGCAATGAATGAGAAATGATAAAGCTGGGATTGTTGAGATCACCAAATGAAATGATGGTAATGACGAAATGAATAAGTCATTGAATATGACTAATGATGCACTGTTGCCTTTACTTTTCTTAATATATTTTACCATGCGATTTTTGTTCACAATCGAGTCGGACACGCATTCGCATGGTCATGGACAACTTGTATACAAGGTTTGAGTAATAATTTCCTCGAACGGTTCCTAGGGCCCTGGGGACCGATTCGGCCTAGGAGGAAATAATGATGAGTGCTATGGGAGCACGGATAAGGCGGGGTGGCATAGAGGCTCGCCACCTACTATGCTGACCGCATTATCTTAAAATGAAATAAAATGAGAAAAGTCCATATGGTTTAACAACACCAGTGACCATGTAGTCAGGATGCATGCTAATGAATGTTTTGTGCAGGCAGAGTAAGTATATCAAATAACCTGTAATTGATACAGGTACGAGGAGTCGGCTATCGGTAAGAAATCACATAATTGTGATATTGTATAAGTTGGTTTAACTTGCCTGCTTAACATGTTCCATTTAGTATGCTAGAAAGATGCCTTGCTATAATCATTGCTCAAACACAACATACATGCTAAGTGATGCTTGATGTGAGAACTGTTATAACATGTTTAAAATGTTAATGTTAACGATGCCTCAATGATGCCTTTGCATGATAACACCTAGTATGCCTCAATGATGCCTTTGCATGATAACACCAAGAATGATAAATGATATGTCCACATGAATGCTACTAAGAATATGTTTACATGCTTCACTCTGATTATTGCCCATGAACTGTAAACTGATGTTAGGCCCAAGTAGAAAGATCACTCTAAGAAATGCTTGCTTAAATGATCACTTTAATGTTGGTTTATGCGAGTGGGTTGGATTCTGCTCGCCAGTACATAGATGATGTGCTGACCCACGTTTTGTGGGCAGGTGCTCGTGCTTGGAATGTTCTACACACGAAGATTGGCTTGATTGGTTCCGCGGTATCGAAGATTTGTTGGGCATACAGAAGCTCTCCTTGCACAAGATGATGTCTTCTGTTTATAAAAGGCATAATGTATGGAACATTGTAATCAGTTGTACCAGTGAGATTGTAAGCCAAGTCGGTATATCGAGTTGTAATCCATTGTATCTAAATATCAAATGTAAGCTGTATAGCATTGTTCAGTTGGTTTCCAATGTAAAGTGAGATGTGCTGTAATCATTGTACTTCAATACAAGTCTTGTACTCTTCTTCAATTATCAATAAAGAGAATAAAGTTCTACATATCTCTGTGTGGCTTCAAGTTACTCTTTTTCTCTGCTGCTATAAAGAAGTGATGTACTTCTATTCAATAAGAAAGATTGTCCTCATTAAATTCAATTTATCTGCTTCCGCCGCTGCGTTCCTATTTGAAGAATAATCGATTATGAACCATCTTTGCCTTGTACAAGTGCAATACCAGACTTGTACGGCATCACGCCCAAGCGAGGACGATCGATTCCAAGAGATAAAATATATGAATAAATGACTCTATGAATCGGGGCGTGACAAATTGGTATCAGAGCACGGCTTTACGTCCTTGGTCTCTTCTTTGATTCATTTCAAATCAAAGTTGCATCGACGATTAACCAAAGTTGCTTCCGCGATCGCTCAACGTTGCTTCCGTGATTAAATCAAAGATTGCTTCCGCGATTATATTGTTGTTGTCTTGTAATCATCCTATGTTGTTCGTGTCTGAAAGATCATTGACCCTCTTGGCTGCTCACTGGATGTTCCATACAATAAGTCTATATACATTGTGATGCCCCTGAAAGAATGATTGTTGTTGGTTTGGACACAAATAACCCAACAATGACTCGATGCCATAGTATGCTATATTGTGAATGCTGTTTGGAATGTGGAAATATAGAAAAATGGCTATGTATGCTGCAACAAGTTGAGAATTACATGTGATATTGGAAAAGAGTTGGGAATGAAATAATTGATGGATGAGTTCAACAGAATTAGTGAATTGACTCATGTGTGCTGGCTACTGCTTTGAGACCCTAAGAATGTTGCCTTGTGATATTGAGACCCCGAGATGTTGGTTAAGTATTGTGATCATTATAGATCAGGAATGTCCGGAATAGATTGAGTTGGTATTGTTTAAGGATGGCTTCGTTTCTGAGTGGTATATTGCCTCTACCACCTCAGAACGAGATGTATGTTGACCCTTTCCATAAAATAGCAATGAGACTATCTGTGAGTACTGGGTAGTGCCGAGACTTAGCTGGAAGTCATGTATTGTGCTAGATGACTCAAGTGTCCCCTGACGGTGATGCTATGTTGGGTAGTGAAATTGTAGAAATGGTAACGGTTGGCTTGGTTAGAAATTGTTTAGTCGAGTGATGACTCAGACTAGTAAGACAGTTAGTATGCTATGGGTAAATAGACTTGGATAGAGAATATTGTGGCTTAGAACATCTGAATGTTGACTTCGATTGGTTGAATGTAAATCAAATGTGGCTAATACAAAGTTGGTTGCCAAGCTGAAAGTTTTGAAAATATTGTCGGTGAATCAAAGGGATATTAGAAATCTGTGCCTTGATCCTAAGGTATAATAGATGTCAATCCATCTTGATCACTAAAGGATGGTCATTGCATAGATGCATGATGCTGAGGAATTGAATTGTACTAGAAAAATAACAAGTAGTGACTCAGAATACTGTTGTTGCCTAGAGGATGGTTAAGTGATACATAAATTGTCGGATTAAATGAGATAAACTACTTGACCATTACTGCATGAGATTAAGAATGCCGTAAGATAGTTTGATGATTGAGAAACAAATGGAAATGAGAAATTGCAAACATGTTGGATAATGTCGGTATAGGTGATTGTTGGTTGGGATATAGATTGTTGGCTTATGACTTAGTAGTTTGACTCTGTCATACGGATCGAATAAGTATGATTCCATAATTATGTTAAGACTATCGGAATCGATGACCCTTGAATAGTTAGCATTGGCTTATGGGTTCGTGTGGGTACAAAGGAATTTGAATAGAAATGTGGATCATTAGGAATTTACTTGATGGATTATTAGAACGATGAGAATCGTATGTCGGGTTGGAATTTGACCGTAATGTGGATAGATCGATCTTAGTCGATCGTTGGGTAAGTCTAGAGTGAGCCTCTGTGGGAATTATTCCTTGAGGAAGACACTAGATAGATGGACTTGACCCTAGAAACTGTGGGCTGCATGACCAATTGTTGGCATAACCAACAATGGTGATTAGTTATTCAGACTGAGTTAAAACCCATAGGTTTGGGTAGAGTTCCTTAGAACTGTTGATTACTTGTTGGCCTTAAGAATAAGACACTAGTATAACCCTAGCAGCCGTCCACTCTAGGGAAGTCACCTGAACGATTAAGTTTAGCTATCAGTGTAGCTAACCTTAGAGACTGACTGAATAATAGGTGACCATTGGAGACCCATAGGAAGACCTTGTGGCATTGAATGAGAGACAACGATAATGAGTATTGACCTAAGGAAATGTATGCTTCAACTTGAGCCTTAAGAGATGTTTGACCCTTGAGGATTATATGTCGGCTATAAGTGGGAAGTGCTACCGTAAGGTAAGGCTTGAGTATACCTATAGTTGGGTAGCTAAGTTAACCTTGACTATTGTATAGAATTATACCCTGACTCGGGTAATCGATAGTGGGTGACGTCGGATTGTGTCTTATAGAAAAGATGAGTTGCCTCGGTGAAAAAAAAAAATATTGTTGGATTTGGGAAGGAATATGATTGCATGTTGTGAACTCTTGATATGGTTGGCTCTAAGTTAGACCCTTGATCGAATGTTAGAAATGTTATGCTTGGGTATAGAGTTTAACCAAGTTGTCCCTGATATTAAGTATTGTAGCCTGGAAAATAGTGATTATGGCAAAGTGAATAAAGCAATAAGTCAATTGAAAGGATGCTAAGTCGGATTTAGAAAAGAGAGTTATATTGTGGCTGATCGAATCGCACTAACATGGAAGTTGGCTGAAGTACATATGTTTTGGGGACGCCTAAAATATGTGTATGGATCCAGCCGAAGTGATTGGTTGTGACTGAGATAACATTATGGGAAGAAATTATCGCACTAGCACGGACTTTGGCTGAAATGCATATGTTTTGGGGACGCCTAAAATATGTGTATGGATCCAAACAAAGTGATATGTTACGACTGAGATAAAAATGTAAGAGAAATATTGGCGAATCAATGAGAAGTTACAAGTAATTGAAAAAGAGATAGACAGATCGAATCGTTGATGGATTTAAATGGTACAGTTGGATAGATATTTTGAAATGACCGAGTGGGCTGAAATGAATATTGATTTGAAGCTGAATGAGTAAACTCATGGTGAAAAAGTGAATCTTGTAGAAGACTTGTTTCCTTAAGTTTCGAGGACGAAACTTTTTCTGAGTGGTATATTATGTAATGCCCCGCTCCGCACGAGGCATTTGGTTGGCTTATTGGATGGGATCAGAATATTAGACCGTGACTTATGTTGGGAATCAGGAGAATTGAGACTGATGCAGTCTCTCTTAGCTGGCTAGACGGAATAGATATTGGAATGTGGCTCGCTGGTGGAGCTACGCTTAGTAGAATTTTGGGTGAGTGGAACTGTCCTTCCTCCTCCTTACTCCTTCATGCTTAATAAATGAAGTATTGAAATACCATGATCTGTCCCTAAATGTCCCATGTTTTAGTTGCTGAATAATAGAGATGCCTATGTTGAGAATTATTGAAATGTACAACACATTGAACTGTTAATGTGATTCGCTGCCTGAGAATGAATTGATAACATTGCCCCTTATGCTTAACACTGCTGGAACAAGTAGACACTTGAATAATGAGATGCCTTATGAATGATAGAATAAGAAATGAACTGGCTATGCTATCGAACCAATGAACTGAATGAAACACTAGAATCATATACTATCTGTATAACTGTTGCGAGAATATGAAATGTTGCCTGTCCCTTATAAAAAATGAATGAATGAATAAATGTCCCTATGAAATGAATGAATGTTAAGTTCCCCTTAAGAAAGGAATGATAGGAGATACGTTGCAATGAAGCAATGAATGAGAAATAATAAAGCTGGGATTGTTGAGATCACCAAATGAAATGATGGTAATGACGAAATGAATAAGTCATTAAATATGACTAATGATGCACTGTTGCCTTTACTTTCCTTAATATATTTTACCATGCGATTTTTGTTCACAATCGAGTCGGACACGCATTCGCATGGTCATGGGCAACTTGTATACAAGGTTTGAGTAATAATTTCCTCGAACGGTTCCTAGGGCCCTGGGGACCGATTCGGCCTAGGAGGAAATAATGATGAGTGCTATGGGGGCACGGATAAGGCGGGGTGGCATAGAGGCTCGCCACCTACTATGCTGACCGTATTATCTTAAAATGAAATGAAATAAGAAAAGTCCATATGGTTTAACAACACCAGTGACCATGTAGTCAGGATGCATGCTAATGAATGTTTTGTGCAGGCAGAGTAAGTATATCAAATAACCTGTAATTGATACAGGTACGAGGAGTCGGCTATCGGTAAGAAATCACATAATTGTGATATTGTATAAGTTGGTTTAACTTGCCTGCTTAACATGTTCCATTTAGTATGCTAGAAAGATGCCTTGCTATAATCATTGCTCAAACACAACATACATGCTAAGTGATGCTTGATGTGAGAACTGTTATAACATGTTTAAAATGTTAATGTTAACGATGCCTCAATGATGCCTTTGCATGATAACACCTAGTATGCCTCAATGATGCCTTTGCATGATAACACCAAGAATGATAAATGATATGTCCACATGAATGCTACTAAGAATATGTTTACATGCTTCACTCTGATTATTGCCCATGAACTGTAAACTGATGTTAGGCCCAAGTAGAAAGATCACTCTAAGAAATGCTTGCTTAAATGATCACTTTAATGTTGGTTTATGCGAGTGGGTTGGATTCTGCTCGCCAGTACATAGATGATGTGCTGACCCACGTTTTGTGGGCAGGTGCTCGTGCTTGGAATATTCTACACACGAAGATTGGCTTGATTGGTCCCGCGGCATCGAAGATTTGTTGGGCATACAGAAGCTCTCCTTGCACAAGATGATGTCTTCTGTTTATAAAGGGCATAATGTATGGAACATTGTAATCAGTTGTACCAGTGAGATTGTAAGCCAAGTCGGTATATCGAGTTGTAATCCATTGTATCTAAATATCAAATGTAAGCTGTATAGCATTGTTCAGTTGGTTTCCAATGTAAAGTGAGATGTGCTGTAATCATTGTACATCAATACAAGTCTTGTACTCTTCTTCAATTATCAATAAAGAGAATAAAGTTCTACATATCTCTGTGTGGCTTCAAGTTACTCTTTTTCTCCGCTGCTATAAAGAAGTGATGTACTTCTATTCAATAAGAAAGATTGTCCTCATTAAATTCAATTTATCTGCTTCCGCCGCTGCGATGTGTTCCTATTTGAAGAATAATCGATTATGAACCATCTTTGCCTTGTACAAGTGCAATACCAGACTTGTACGGCATCACGCCCAAGCGAGGACGATCGATTCCAAGAGATAAAATATATGAATAAATGACTCTATGAATCGGGGCGTGACACTGACCACATCCTAAGGTCAAACCAAGTTGATAGTACGGGGTTTTCTACCCAAGCTTGCATCACTCCGATTTCTAAATATCGAGCATCGATTTCCTACACATATCCCGACATTCGTCGTACGGGGTTAGAGTCATTCAGCAAAGCCATCCTACGACAACTCACGTTCAACCAATTTCACGACGTATCAAAATCTCTCATTCAATAAGTCATCTTGTATAGTCTATCCCTTCAAACACGTTCGATATAGTTCGCCTATCAATCCTTCTCAATTCAAGCACGCTACGACACAATTCATCGCTAAACCATAATTCAAATTTCGCATTTCCTAAGTCATCTATTCCAATTCACGTAATTGATAATAAGGTCGTCTAGCTTAACAATATATTGTGCCCCAATCTCACGCGAATCAGATTATCCACGGTGGGCATGAATCACCATGCACGCTCCCGCGGGATAATTATCCTCATCGGGACGTAACTCTTGTTTTCCATCTAGACTAATTCATTTTCGATACGCAGATTGGACCTACTCAATCCTCAAGTTTATTTCATTCATCAATCGCAAGTCCTAACATCTTCACATTTTCTTTCGCATCAACTGACAAGTCGAGACAATCAAAGTTGCCGCATCCTGATTTTTCAAGTTCGATCATTCCTGCGACATGAATCACCATGTCAGCGCTCACGCGGAACAATCGCCCCAAATCCGACGTGACGCATGTGCGAGGCTGGAGTTGCACTCGCGCAAGACAAGATCGTCGACGTTGTGGTTATCAACGTAACCACCATGACACGATCATTTTCATCCAACATTCATCTCAATCAAAATTTTAAGTATAGCATCCAACCAAACAATAACACTTGCACGATCATCTTTCACCGAATTAGAGTACCCCGAGTTATCGCATATCAATCTTTGATACGCCTCAATACCATCGATGATATGCGTAACCTGATGATCTTCCTTTGCAACGAATTTCGAGTCGTGCGAACGATGCTATCGTTCGACTGGATAGTCTTCTCGACATTCAAATTCAAGTTCGATCATTATCCCTCGAATCATTCACAACATCAATTTCCTCAAATCAATTTCATGTATTGTTCATCCGTTTATCTTAAGTCATCGACCAATGTATTTCCTCAATTTGTATCGTCCCATTGTTAACTCAAATCATCGAGCAACATTCAATCCAATCCTCAGAGTCATTTTTAAACATTTGAATCAAACTTTTCATGCACGCTATCTTTCCATCGTGCTAACTTTTTGTATACGATCCGCATTAATTTCCTCGATCAAGTCATCCATTCGTACACCCTAACTTTTCTTCGATTTGATTTATCTACTCAATCATTTCTCGCGTTTCATACTCGCACAATCCTCAATCCCGTGCACGTTCCGTGCACGTCAATTCTAGGTTGTTCGAATCAAGTCATCCAAATCTTCAAGACTATAACTTGTTCAACGACACTCAATCTAAGGCTTTGCATACGCACGACGCTTGCTGATAGACTCATCGACACCCAGAATCCTCAATCGATCGATCGACATTCCTGAGACTATCGCATACACAACTCAGGAATGAAGTCATTCAACAAATCTTCAACTATCATTCGAATCAAAATCTACTGCTTTAAATTTTTCGTTCGAACCATTCTTCAATTTCCAAGCACGCTCATCTATATCGCACCGACGTTATCGTCGTTCGATAGCACCCCTATCGATAGTCATCTCAATTTACTCAATCGAGTTCAACTCATTCTTGTTCGACGCTATTCAATTCTCGTACTCGACTTTTCTCAGGTCGACGCAACTTTGGTGTATATGCCCAGCCCGACTTAGCCAACCGTGCTTACGCGAACCACCTTTTTGTTTTGACAAAAACTGTTCTTCTACGTTTTACAAATTATTTAGACTTATTGTATGGACATCCCGTGGGACATTTGAGAGAGAGCGCACCAACGATTTCAACTTTGCGGAAGCAACAATTCAGAGTTTGCAGAAACAACGAAATTAAAGAATTCAATCGATAGTCCAAGGACGTAAAGCCGTGCTCTGATACCATTATGTCATGCCCCGCTCCCGTAGGAGCGATCGTCCACGTTAAGGCGTGATGCCGCACGAGCCTAGATTGCGCTTGTGCAAGGCGGGTTCCATAACGTCCGATTTCAACGGCTGCGACGGGGTCGTCGCACAGAAGTCCCAAGCAGAGACATTGAACACACAGCGGAAAATTTAGAACAAACACAAGTTATTCAAAGAAACTCTTTATTGATATTGAAACAATGGTTACATTGGGGACGCAAGGCCAAGATTACAATCACTCAAGCTCACTCTTCTCACATTTTACAAGTTCACTCAGCTCTCTCTCATCTCTCAATCCATGTCTCGAGCCAGTGGATGCTTCGGAAGGCGACGTCCATACATTATGTGTAAAACCCCTAAATTTCTACTATTTTTTTAAATAAATTTGATACTGATTTTTTTTATATATTGTACATCGCGTAATTGCATTGTACGTCACGCGCAAAATTTTGTTTTTCGTAATTGCTCGACTAGTACGACTATGTGCGAGCGTACATATTTTTGAAAAATATTTTTTCTATTTTTATAGTTTCGAAATAATATAGATAATAATTATTTTTTTAGCTATCGTGCCTAAATTTTCAAGTTTATGATTTTAATTATGAAAAGCCTTTCATTTATACAGATATAATAATAAATAATTTTCCTATAAAATGGTATATTAGAAAAGTATATTTATGTAAATATTATTTGGACATACATATATATTTCGTAATTATTTATTAGTTTATTTTTAAATAATAATGTAATTTTTGAAATTATTATTATTAGTATTTTTGGAAAATATATTTTGAAATTATTGTGGCGATTTAAATCTTGATTTGATTTTATGGATTTATTTAAATAGTTAAATTAATATATATATTTGAAAGTTGATTGATTTTAAACTAAAGGATGGAATTTAATTAGATTTAAATTGATTTAGATTTGGATTGAAATTTATTGAATTTGATTTAAAATAAATAGAGGAATTATCTAAAGGGATTTGCAACTATCATAATCCTTATCTAAATAGTAGCTTCCACCTCCTATATAAGGAGAGGCTCATTATTCTCTATTCCATTAATTTTCTTCACCTACAAATGTGTTTGTGCATCGTGTTCGTGCACATTAAGCTATATCCACTCACTTCTTCTATTTTTTTATCCAAATTGATTAATGTTCTCATTAAAGAAATTCTCTTTTCCCTTCCATCTATTTCCACTTATCACAAATTCTTACTATTCTTTTACCGATCAACCAAGTCCGTCTATCCTAGTAGTCCTTAAATTTCGAGTACGAAAATTTTTAAAGGTGGGTAGATTTGTAACTCATCTTCCCGAAATTATTATTTTTAAATTATATCTATATATTTTAATTTCATGTTTAAAAGTAATTTTCGTAGAAATTTTGTAAAAGATATTTTGTGATTACTTTTGTTACCAAAAACTAGTTTTAAATTAATGGTTTGAAATAATGTTTCTAGAAAAAATGTTCTCGAATTTGTTATTTGAAATATAAAATATGTTTTTATTATTTTTTGTCTTCTAAAAAATTAGTTTTAAAAAGAATGAGCGATAAAAGATTTTTTTGTCTATTTATTTTTAAATAACGATTTAGATTTATAAAAGTAAGTTTTATAATATTTAATGACATCGAGTATTATTTTGATATGTTAATCAGTTATTTGATTATATTTGAATTTATTTAAATTATCTTGATGGTTATCAACTATACTTTAAATTATGTTGATAATTTAAATATTGTTTAAAATACTTACGATGACTAATTGGAGCATTACGATTTGTCTAATCTAGATTTGAGATGTTATTTGATTAAATGATTTATTTATTATTTGATTTAAATTATTTTGATAAATATTAGATATTATTTTAAAGTTATTATGTTGAGTTTGATTTGGATTTGGATTCATATGATTTGAATTATTTGATAATATAGAATAATACTTAAAGTTATTATGGTGATCATTTAAAGGATTGCAATCAAATTGATTTGTTTTTTAAATAATTTATTTGATTTAAATTTATGAGAAGATTTATCCATTAGAAATTCTTATCATATTGGAATCATATCTAGCATTAATTAGATCGTTTTTATTTAAATCAAATCCTATCTAATTTAGGAGATAAATCTGAAATAAATACCTATATAAACCCAATACATCCCCCTTCTATCAGCCATAATTCGAAATTATTTTTGGTCCAATAGAAACTCTAAAATTCGTCATTAGAATTCAGCCCCGCTTTTTAGCAGCAAGAGCAACTTGGAACGACGATATCTCCAAGCTCCGAACTCCGTTTCGCCTCCAGTTTTTTTTAAAAAGAAGTGTATCGAGGTAAGGTTTTCAAAAACATATTTTAATAGAC
Organism: Iris pallida; assembly: GCA_029216955.1. Classification (NCBI taxonomy): domain Eukaryota; kingdom Viridiplantae; phylum Streptophyta; class Magnoliopsida; order Asparagales; family Iridaceae; genus Iris; species Iris pallida. The sequence continues at coordinate 17,935,645 of JANAVB010024994.1, forward strand.
GAAATTCGTTCTGTAGATTTCTACAAAACTGTTTGAGTATCTAGTGTCCCAAAAAATAAACGTGTTTCAGTATTTTTACAATTTCGGGAGATTCCGAAAACGAAAATGCGATCCGTTTAGTTTTTCGGAAAGCTAATACGAAAACCTATACCATATCCTAACTTCAGAATTTATTAAATAAATGTAATAGGTGCAGTATTAATTATAATTAGATAATAGACTATTTTCAGCATATGAAGTTGTTCCTGCACCTTCCTCTTTGTGCGCTGTTGTTGATTCATCGCCAGGACATCATCTTACCTCACTCGGACATCAGACAGGACACCTTGCCTTTATTGTTTAATTTTTTGCTCAATATCATGCATATTTTATTTCTTATTCTTTTAAAACCATATGTAGTTGCAAATTATTATATTTTAGTTTTCTTTATGCATTGGCCTAGAGTTAAGGGACCACCTTTGTTTGTGCCGCATTCATGGGCCGACACTTGTGTACCACGATGTCACGTGTCTCATATAGATTCGGACTTGCGTACGGACCATACATCGGTACGTACAGGACGAGCGTTAGGATATAACTGCTAATATAGTTGTCTAGAAGACTTAGCGGTTATTAGAAATATCGTTGTGTGGATTCAGCACGAGTAGTGCATGGGAAGGGTGAAGACAGTTATTAGGTGCAGGGGCTTTCACACATTTACTTTTTTCTAGCTGCCATTTGTGACTCAGCCGAGAGCTAGTGTGTCGTGCACTTATTTACTTTTCTCTAGATGCCACTAGTGTCTCGGTTGAAACACAAATGTACCGTGTATTTACTTTCCTCTAGCTGCCGTTAGTGACTCACCCAAGAGCTAGTGGCCGTGCATTTATTTTTCTCTAGATGCCCCTTAGCTCTCACTCGAGTGCTAATGGGCCGTGCATTTACTTTTCTCTAGACGCCACTAGTGCCTTGGTTGAAACGCTAACGCGCCGTGTTTCTAGTCTCGAGAGCCCTTGTGTGGAACGTTATCTTCAAAGTGTATTTTCACATAGAATGGTTAAGGACCTTTATTTGTTTAGTCATATATATACTTTTATGTTGAGCTTCTATTATTCAGTTATTGGCATGATATTATGTGTCTTGTTACGTCCCTCTGATGACCTGGTTATCTCGCCAGGTGTGTGCTCTTGTCTTACGCAAGTGTTCTAGCTCTAGCCGTGATCATCGCTATATCTTCGAGGATGATTGTAATTGGATCGTCTTCGCTTCGCTCGCCAAACTTATTTCATTTTCCATGTATTTCGTCCTTTGTTTGTTGGTAGTGGATTTGTCTCCGTCCAACATATTGTACAAATACATTTCCATAGATGATTATATGAATTCTTTATTTTTCTTTATTTGTGGATGAGATTAGTTGTTATGGTTTCTACTGCATATTACAGCTTATGCATACATACAAGGCCATGTACTTCGTATGTATACAGCTGGCATGTCTACGTTTCTAGTCCTACGTATTTTGGGACTGGGGCATTACATGTTTTTATGGTGGTCCATGCAGGTCTAGATAAATTGTTTGGTTACTTTACCGTACCAAGCAAGCTTGCGTATAGGATTAGAAGTCTAGGATCTCATCCACATACTTGACCTCTTTCCTCAATCCCATATTTGAATTACCGTTCGACTCATCAATTGTATCTTGCTTGATTCCTCCTATCATTATTCTTATCTTTCCTTCGTGTTTGCTAGAGATTGACCCTACTAGTTAGATATCCCAAATACTATTAGTTTAATTCTTTTAAGTTGGATAGATTGCTTTATGACCTAGTAATCCCTTTGTCCTTGTGACCTATATTAGTAAGTTCACTTAGATTCTAGAATTTAGAGGACCCTAACCCATCTAGTCAACCAAGGACTTGGACAAAAAGACTATAGGACGAATGTATAAAGACCATCACAGGACATGACTTAGATACTTTAGAAGTTCGACTATACTCCCTCTCAATTTTAAACTCTCGTGCCTATATTTTTTACTATCTAGACTAATGATGCTAATGTAGCCTAGTTTTTGCAAGCTAAATTCTTTATCAAGCTTGTTCATGACATATGTTATTGGAGGCCTCCGCTAACGTATTGTCTACTCAGAACCGGTGCATAATGGTCTTATCAACCTAGTGCACTTTGGTTCGCTTATATCTATCGTTCTACGTGGATGGGGACATAGCTAAACTTACCCTCTAAAGTCCCATCCGTGACTGCCTTGGCAACTCCTTTTGAATTATTTGGTCACCTTTGAACCGCGTATTCGTATTCGATAACGCCTCCTTCGAACTCTATATTGCTTTCGCCTTCACCTATTTTAGAAGGACAAAGGCGTTACACTAGAACTTCTTCTAGCCATCTTATCGACTATGACCGTTCCCACTTGATGTTGCTATATCTTCATCCTAAATTACTCGTCTCCCTATATTTACTATCATGACCTTCTAATCGCTTAATTTATGAGTAAAATTAAATTCATTCTCTTAAATCGTGCCCTCAACCTACTCTCAAAACATATCTTTTTAGGTCTCCCATTTATCCTCTTGATACCATATTACTCCTTGCATGTTATCACGACTAACTTTAACCCTTAACTTTTTAATTGTTGCTTAAAACTCATGACCGTCATTCACTACCCACGACTATACCCGTATTATTTTTCTAAGATCTGGATCGGAACTTCTTACGATATGATTTTGTTGAGCCTTATAATTGATTGTTCTCCACCGATACCCCCTTGTGTCTTTTTACCCTCCTACTAATTCTTAATTTCGAGGACGAAATTCTTTTAAGTTGGGTAGGATGTAAAATCCCTAAATTTTTACTATTTTTTTAAATAAATTTGATACTGATTTTTTTATTTTTTTATTTTTTGTATATTGTACATCACGTAATTGTATTGTACGTTGCGCACAAAATTTTGTTTTTCGTAATTGCTCGACTAGTACGACTATGTGCGAGCGTACATATTTTTGAAAAATATTTTTTCTATTTTTATAGTTTCGAAATAATATAGATAATAATTATTTTTTTAGCTATCGTGCGTAAATTTTCAAGTTTATGATTTTAATTATGAAAAGCCTTTCATTTATACAGATATAATAATAAATAATTTTCCTATAAAATGGTATATTAGAAAAGTATATTTATGTAAATATTATTTGGACATACATATATATTTCGTAATTATTTATTAGTTTATTTTTAAATAATAATGTAATTTTTGAAATTATTATTATTAGTATTTTTGAAAAATATATTTTGAAATTATTGTGGCGATTTAAATCTTGATTTGATTTTATGGATTTATTTAAATAGTTAAATTAATATATATATTTGAAAGTCGATTGATTTTAAACTAAAGGATGGAATTTAATTAGATTTAAATTGATTTAGATTTGGATTGAAATTTATTGAATTTGATTTAAAATAAATAGAGGAATTATCTAAAAGAATTTGCAACTATCATAATCCTTATCTAAATAGTAGCTTCCACCTCCTATATAAGGAGAGGCTCATTATTCTCTATTCCATTAATTTTCTCCACCTACAAATGTGTTTGTGCATCGTGTCCGTGCACATTAAGCCATATCCATTCACTTCTTCTATTTTTTTATCCAAATTGATTAATGTTCTCATTAAAGAAATTCTCTTTTCCCTTCCATCTATTTCCTCTTATCACAAATTCTTACTATCCTTTTACCGATCAACCAAGTCCGTCTATCCTAGTAGTCCTTAAATTTCGAGTACGAAAATTTTCAAAGGTGGGTAGATTTGTAACTCATCTTCCCGAAATTATTATTTTTAAATTATATCTATATATTTTAATTTCATGTTTAAAAGTAATTTTCGTAGAAATTTTGTAAAAGATATTTTGTGATTACTTTTGTTACCAAAAACTAGTTTTAAATTAATGGTTTGAAATAATATTTCTAAAAAAAAATGTTCTCGAATTTGTTATTTGAAATATAAAATATATTTTTATTATTTTTGGTCTTCTAAAAAATTGGTTTTAAAAAAAATGAGCGATAAAAGATTTTTTTGTCTATTTATTTTTAAATAACGATTTGGATGTATAAAAGTAAGTTTTATAATATTTAATGACATCGAGTATTATTTTGATATGTTAATCAGTTATTTGATTATATTAGAATTTATTTAAATTATCTTGATGGTTATCAACTATACTTTAAATTATGTTGATAATTTAAATATTGTTTAAAATACTTACGATGACTAATTGGAGCATTACGATTTGTTTAATCTAGATTTGAGATGTTATTTGATTAAATGATTTATTTATTATTTGATTTAAATTATTTTGATAAATATTAGATATTATTTTAAAGTTATTATGTTCAGTTTGATTTGGATTTGGATTCATATGATTTGAATTATTTGATAATATAGAATAATACTTAAAGTTATTATGGCGATCATTTAAAGGATTGCAATCAAATTGATTTGTTTTTTAAATAATTTATTTGATTTAAATTTATGAGAAGATTTATCCATTAGAAATTCTTATCCTATTGGAATCATATCTAGCATTAATTAGATCATTTTTATTTAAATCAAATCCTATCTAATTTAGGAGATAAATCTGAAATAAATACCTATATAAACTCAATACATCTCCCTTCTATCAGCCATAATTCGAAATTATTTTTGGTCCAATAGAAACTCTAAAATTCGTCATTAGAACTCAGTCCCGCTTTTTAGCAGCAAGAGCAACTTGGAACGACGATATCTCCTAGCTCCGAACTCCGTTTTGCCCCCATTTTTTTTAAAAAGAAGCGTATCGAGGTAAGGTTTTCAAAAACATATTTTAATAGACAAAATTCATTCTGTAGATTTCTATAAAACTGTTTGAGTATCTAGTGTCCCAAAAATAAACGTGTTTCAGTATTTTTGTAATTTCGGGAGATTCCGAAAACGAAAATACGATCCGTTTAGTTTTTCGGAAAGCTAATACGAAAACCTATACCATATCCTAACTTCAGAATTTATTAAATAAATGTAATAGGTGCAGTATTAATTATAATTAGATAATAGACTATTTTCAGCATCTGAAGTTATTCCTGCACCTTCCTCTTTGTGCGCTGCTGTTGATTCGTCGCCAGGATATCATCTTATCTCACTCGAACATCAGGCAAGACACCTTGCCTTTACTGTTTAATTTTTTGCTCAATATCATGCATATTTTATTTCTTGTTCTTTCAAAACCATATGTAGTTGTAAATTATTATATTTTAGTTTTCTTTATGCATTGGCCTAGAGTTAAGGGACCACCTTTGTTTGTGCCGCATTCATGGGCCGACACTTGTGTACCACAATGTCACGTGTCTCATATAGATTCAAACTTGCGTACCGACCATACATCGGTGCGTACAGGATGAGCGTTAGGATATAACTGCTAATATAGTTGTCTAGTAGACTTGGCGGTTATTAGAAATATTGTGGTGTGGATTCAGCAAGAGTAGTGCATGGGGAGGGTGAAGACAGTTATTAGGCGCAGGGGCTTTCACACATTTACTTTTCTCTAGCTGCCATTTGTGACTCAGCCGAGAGCTAGTGTGCCGTGCACTTATTTACTTTTCTCTAGATGCCACTAGTGCCTCGGTTGAAACACAAATGTGCCGTGCATTTACTTTCCTCTAGCTGCCGTTAGTGACTCACCCAAGAGCTAGTGGTCGTGCATTTATTTTTCTCTAGATGCCCCTTAGCTCTCACTCGAGTGCTAATGGGCCGTGCATTTACTTTTCTCTAGACGCCACTAGTGCCTTGGTTGAAATGCTAACGCGCCGTATTTCTAGTCTTGAGAGCCCTTGTGTGGAACGTTGTCTTCAAAGGGCATTTTCACATAGAATGGTTAAGGACCTTTATTTGTTTAGTCATATATATACTTTTATGTTGAGCTTCTATTATTCAGTTATTGGCATGATATTATGTGTCTTGTTACGCCCTCCTGAGGACCTGGTTATCTCGCCAGGTGTGTGCTCTTGTCTTACGCAGGTGTTCTAGCTCTAGCCGTGATCATCGCTATATCTTCGAGGATGATTGCAATTGGATCGTCTTCGCTTCGCTCGCCAAACTTATTTCATTTTCCATGTATTTCGTCCTTTGCTTGTTGGTAGTAGATTTGTCTCCGCCCAACATATTATACAAATATATTTCCATAGATGATTATATGAATTCTTTATTTTTCCTTTATTTGTGGATGAGATTAGTTGTTATGGTTTCTACTGCATATTACAGCTTATGTATACATACAAGGCCATGTACTTCGTATGTATACAGCTGGCATGTCTACGTTTCTAGTCCTACGTATTTTGGGACTGGGGCGTTACATTATGTCCCGTATAAGTCTTGACTCCATGCGGCCGCACGCTTCGAATCGCCAAGGAACTCCGTGCCTCGACGCATCCAAGCGAGCTTCGCGCCACGAGCTTCTACCTGTGCCTGCACATGGAAACTATGTGGGTGTCAGTACTCAACTGTACTGGTGGAATGAGCTCCTCGCCTACCCATACAAAACCAACACGTTTGATTTACTTTGTACAACTTAGTCCCTTTATGATTGTCTTTCTACTCTTGTCTTAGGATTATTTTAGGACAGACGCCTTGGCCTATTTCATGTCTTTATACCATCCCATGCATGCAGCAACTATGTTAACTCATACTTTGTCTCTAGACCCTTCTCGTGCCAACAACGTTAACCTATCAAATCGTGTTTGCCTTACGGTCCAAAATCAGAGACGCAACTACACGATAGACTCCATTTCCGTGTGACCGTGCTACAAAACCCTTGCTGAGGCTGTGCCTCGCAACTTTGTACGACTCAACCATATCGCCGCCTCGCGGCCCTTTGCTACTAAATCATCAACCGATCCAATCAAGATTTGTGAACTTAGTGTCACTCAACCAACTTTGTCTTGCGGCGGTTTCCTGACATAAACTCAAGATAACTTATATCCAAACTATACAACTTATATGTCGACAACTCAAGACTCGACGCCACATCTCGTGCCGAAGCACGATGTCTTCGTTGCAGCCAAATCTTAGGCCCAAACATTTTGTGTTACCGACTAAACATACATTCAAGTTCTAGACCAAATCCAAAGGCATACACGCGGTTTGCTGCTATTCTGTCGACTCAACTATATGAATTTGGTAACTGGCTCCCAGAGCCATTGTGGACTCCTTTTGTAGTTTTGATTAGACGGACGCCCCTTACCAGCGCGAGTAGCTAGCTCCGCTGCAAGTTCCCGCCTAACCTGTGCGGTCATCCAGCACACAGTCTACAAAAAGTCTCAATCACAACGGTTTCCCTAGGCCACCGGGGTCACCGTTCGAGAAACTGTTTATTTTATTTACCTTGTATAAGTTGTCCAATGACCATGCAAGACTCGACTCAAACTGACGTCTCACACAGTCATTGTACCTCTAGTGTTACCATCTCCTTCCGGGCTAAGTACAATACTTCTCACATCTGAGATCTTGCCTCGACGACCCGTAATCGCGAGCATTCTTCTTTCTTGCCTCGACGACCCAGTCGCGAGCATTCTTTCTTTCTTGCCCTATCATTTTATTCAACTCAAGAACAACTATTGAAACACTTTCCAAACTCAATAAATCAACCGTAGCCCATGCCTTAAAATACTAAGTTCGTGCCATCGTGTCTCAAACCAACGTGAAACTCTACGTGACACCACCGTCCAAGTCATACTCTATATGACGGGCCTTACGATCGTGAGACTATGTGGTTATGCCTGGCCGTAGAACTCATAGGGCTGTGCCTGCTACTACTCCTGATAGCTTAACGTAACTTGCCTAACTTACTTTGTAACAACTTGACGAGCAAAGGCTGCGTCAAGCCTTGCATCGTAGAAACGTGCCGTGTACGCGTTCGACGTGAACAACCAAGTTATTTGAAGTGCTTAAACTTATGCCACAAGCCGTGCAATACAACTTAACCCGTCGGCGAGTAGAGGCTATGCCACGCCTTGGGCGAAGAGACCGTGCATGCTTTATGAAGCATTTATACGGGCGACGCCTATGAATTTGGCTAACTCTTATCTTGTGGCGAAGACCAACTCTTCATTCTCCCAAGCCACGGAACGAAGAACCAAGTGTCATTTTCAAAGCACGTCGTGCACCAACTCTAAGACGATCGTTTTGGACCTTTCCATATTCTAACTCAATTCGACCCGTCGGAATTATTCCCTTATCTATGTTGATTCGTCTCTTTTATTATCAAGCCTACTTGTGCAAGTTGAAAACATGTGATTTATTATGTGAAGGCAAAGATGAGGCGAGTTCACCGAAACTACCCCACCTGAGTGAGCGGTCGTCTCGACCGAGCGATGTCTCTGAGCAGCCGTTGCAAGGCTAAGTTCGAACGCCGTCGGCGTTCCTATTCCTCCGATTGACTGAGCGGGATGGGGCACTACATAGCGGACCTCGCTTTGACCCGAAACTACCATTTTTTCCTATGTGTCCAAATTGGACTTATGGGTAGGCTTTTCTAGATATCTTGCTAATTCTGGACATGTTGGTGATATGTTTTTAGCATTCGGAGTTGTCCATTTCGTTTCCACTTTTCGTGTTGATCCTGACTTGACGAGTTCGCTACCTAAACGTTATCTTGACTCTTCCTGGAGCCCAGGCATGTATACTTTGCTATGATTATTGTATAATTATATTTATTACAGCATTTTACATGTTTGTTACTCTTTTGCTTTAGTACTTACGATATATATTGAGCGTCCAAGCTAGACTTAGGTGCGATTGGCAGAGTTCGTCGATTTACTTGCTTTTATTTCTTCTATGCATGTGGACTTAGTTGCTAGACGATTATCCTATATTACTGGGATACTTTCATCTCTCCTTGGCCATGACACGGATATAAGACTCATGTTAGGGGCACGAACTATCATACTCGACTGGCCATCGATACGTACGGGACATGTGATGGTTAGAAACGTAACTGCTGTGATTAGTGCATCAGAGACTTAAGCAGATATAAACTGGACATGTTGTGGATACGACTTGGTTAGTGTAGGGATTAAGGGGGACAATAGGATCCGGAGGGAACTATAAGAGTTTATGAGTTTGATTATCATGTCGGCCTCTGTCGTTCGCTGATCGTTATGCTCGGATACAGATAACTGGTTGCATTATATGTATATATCATGAGCCTACACCTGCCCATGCGTTGAACGTTGTCCTCTAAATTTGCACTTAGGAGGTTAGAAACATCCTGTTGCATTTATTTATTGTACAATATGTATATAGCATGTTGTTTGTATCTTGCTACGTTCCGCTGAGGACATGATTTCCTTCTATGACTAGACGACAAGGAATATCCAGAGGAGTACGGACCTGGCCCTGCCTCTGCACTTGTGGACGTGGATGAGGAGGTCTTGCCTTCAGAGTTTCCATGATTCATGCTAGATGAATTATTTATTTCCTTGTATTTCTTTTCATTTCATGATGTACTGGACTATTTTCATGCTTTCAGTTAATAATAGTCACTTGTTAGTGGATTTGTTTCCACCTGACTATTATCACTCTCAGACTATCATTTCCTTCAGTTATATACTCTTGTTGTTTCATGCTTAATTATTACACTTGTGGTACTGTAACGTCCTAGTCCCAAAATATGTAGGGCTAGGGTACGTAAACATGCCAGCTACATATTTAACCAGACTTTAGTCCGACTCAAATACATATAAGCTGTGTAAATCAGAACATGTGTTCATGTAATCACAATATCATCCACAATACTAACTATACTATAAACTATGAAAAGAAATAACTATGGAAGAATAGATAAGAATGCATCATTAACGATGCCTGAAGATCCTAAAGATATAGCTCCCGATATGCCTATGTCAGATCTTAGCAATAACCTGGAGAGATCACCAGGTCCTTAGAAGGAATGTAGCAAGATACATACAAATATGTCAAATGTAACAGTATACAGTGTGCAGAAAAAATAAGAAATAGTCGTAAAAGAATCAATTGAGTCACATGGAAACTAAGACACAAGGGAACTAAGACACAAGGAACCTAAGACAGTGGCATGTCATACTAGAAGTGGCTAACAATAAGTCAGGTAAAACCTATAGACTGTAGTCAAGACAAACACTCTCAATCTGTAGTATCTCAATTGTAGTCAAGGTAAGAACTCCCAATCGAGATGGCCAAGTAGCCAATTCTAGTATCAAGGTCAAGTTAATCCTATAGACTGTAGTCAAGGTAAGCACTCCCAATCTATAGATATCAAGTCAAGTCATACTCAAGTCAAGAGAAAAGTGGTGTAGGACTAGATAACTCTGTCGCGAGACGCATGTGAACACAAAGACCAATATAACATATAATAAAATATAACTAAATTCAGATACATGCATATAAGCTAGAAACATGATAGAGTAAAACTAGAAACAAGATAAGTAAAACTAGACACAGGATAAAGCAATCATGAATATAACAATATGAGGGATAAGAAACAACAGAGAAGTAAAGAACATGCATATGAATATAAAATATACTGTACAGGTTGACAAGGTATACTTGCCTGGAGGTGGTGCTACGAACTGACAATGTCCAGATTGGTTCGACTAGCCAGGTCAATATGAAGTGGTCCAATTTCGCAAGTAAATAGGAAATACGATTAGTCACGATCAAAATCAATCCAATCTAATATAAATAAATTTAAAAAATAAAATTCTTAATAAGGAAAATGTATATATTTATTTAGGAAAAGTATTTATAGCTTAATTTAGAAAATATATATAATACTTGAAGCTATATTTTATTGGTTAAAATAATTTTAGATAAATATTTTTATAAATATAGGAATATCATTTTTGGAGAAAAGAAACTATAATTTAATTAGGTAAAAAATATTACAATAATATTTTTAGGTCAAAAGCTTATTTTAAATACAACAAAATAATATAAATACACATTAGCCCAAAATAAAATTTAAACTTTAAAATTAATTTTTGAATTTTTTTTGCATGCCATAGATCATCATGTCAGCTTTCCGAAACATCAAAGGGATCACAAAACCGAGTTTGGATCTCCCGAAATTTCAATAATAGTACGATGCGTCGATTTTCGAACAATTGTCACTCAAACAATTTTACAAAAAATATGTTACGAATTTGCTAAAATAAATTATAGATTATTGAAGCTAACCTCAATACGGCTCAAACAAAAAAATGAAGGTGAAATAGAGTCCAGAGTTAGGATTTATGGCCCTTCGAAGTTGCTATAGCATTTAAAAAACAAGGTTAAATTTATGACAAATTTTGGGATATTTTGCAAAAAAAAAGAAAAATTTAAGAAAATAAAAGATGAGGGATGTTTATAAGTTCAATAAGATATATATAATGAGTAGCTATTAGTTAATTAAATTAGGATTAGATTGGAAGAGGAAAAAAAAAAGCTTTCCTTAAATAGATAGAGATTTCCTAAATAGATATGTATTAAGAAACTAATGATCAAATCTTTCCATAAATTTAAATTAAACAAATATTTAAAAATTAATTAATAAAATCTAATCCAATATTTAGTTACTTACATAATTTAAAATCATATTTTTATAATTCAAAATCATATATGAAATAATATAGCAAATAGATTTTTATTGATCAAAGATAATAATCAATAATTTTAAGAAAACTCAATCAAATCTAAATATATTATTTAGTTACAATAATAATTCAAATAAATATTCTAAACTAAGTTAATCTAGTCACAAAAAGTAATTGATTCAAAATATATTAAATAATCATATACCAATAATTTAAAATAATATTTAATTTTAAAGTAGATTAATCAGATCTTAATCATAATCAATAATAGTTCAAAATACTAATTAATGATCCTATCAATAACAATATTAATATTATCAAAGTAGTGTAAATAAGGTCCAATAATTCAAAAGCAATTTAAATCAATGTAGCATTAATCAAATATTGAATAATAGTTCAAATTAACACTTAATATTATCAAAATAATTTAAGCCATATTTGATACTTATTAGGAAATTTAGATCAATAAATTTAAAACTAGATAAATCTAATCAATAATAGAACACAATAATAATTTTAAAATAATATTTAGTATCTACAAAATAATTTAAAATATTCGATTCTATCCAAATAAATTAAAATATATTTACATGAATTCAAAATCTTTATTTAAAAATAACTAACAAATCTTTTAATATTCAAAATTACTTATGACTTCTTTTCCATAAAAATTAAAGAAAATTTTTTATATTCGAAGCACAATGTTTAAAAATAAATAATGAAAATTTTAAATATTCAAAAAAACACCCAAAATATTAATTAATTTTTTTGGTGGTATACATTCTATCCATCTTGAAAGAATTTCGTACTCAAAATTAAAATAAGGTAGGAAGAAAAAGGATAAAGAGGTTTACTATAGAAGAAATTAATTATGACTAGTCATACCATTCTATCGTAGGCATAGTATTATCTGTAGCCTCTATTTTTCAAATTTTAATAAATTTTCCTCTTTGACCAATATTTTATTTTTATTAGTTATTTATATTTGGTCATTTCTCGTAATTATCTATTATGTATATCTCTGTTGGACTTCCATAAATTTAAAATGGTGATTTAGGTTTAGCCATAGCCATAGATGGTTTTCTACAACCATAACTGAGGCTAGGTCCATCTGTTTGCTAACAAGCCATTTATTTTCCTTTATTTTCTTTTCATTTTTTTCCTAATAGACCCATAGCTAGCTAGCCCACGAAATGGGACCATATAGTCAGCCCACAACCTTGAATAAATAGACCAAACATGAATCCCTAAATTCCTTCCCTCATAAATTGGCCCAAGTCAGCAAATACCTTATTTTTTGCTTTTTCCAACGGGACACTGCTTCCAACCGGCCTATGTTTAAACAGCTCACTTCTAAAGTTAACTACCCATAGGCAGCACATGAGACTGACCCATCAGGCTAAAAGACTTCTTCCTTCCTTCACGACAGTTGTAGCACCGAGCGGGGCTCAACTGTGTCTCCGGCGGACAACTCGATCCTTCCAGAGAATTCTCTCCAACCGACCTAGTTCAAACTCACCTCCATCGCCTGATCCACTGCCATTCTCCGGCGAGGACCTCCGCCGTTTGATTGTAACGACCGCCACCGACATGCCACGGCTATAAATGAAGCCAAGAGGCAAGACCCTCTCCATTCTTCACTCCACTTCCCTTGGCGAAGCCCTGTCGAATTCTCCGCTCCACTTCCCCTTCCCGACCCTAGCCGAGCTTCTCGTCTTCTCCGACGACTGATGACGACCTCCACTAGTGGCCATGGCGTTCTCGGTTGCTGAGGATTCGACAACTCTCTCGATGAGGCTTCGTAGCAAGCACGGTGACTCCACTGCAAGATCCTTCCTTCCCAAGTATTGACCGATCGACCAGTTGATCGGGTGGATCGTCTTCTCCGACGACTCTTCTTTCCGCCCTCCGTTCTTCCTCAACGAATCGTTTCAATGCGATCGGTAAGTTTCTGATCTAACTCCTTTCAACATCTTGAATTTGATCGGTTCTTGATTCGTGAATCTCTGTTCTACTAGGAATTCGATTAAGAATGACATGCAGTGATTGATTAGTAACAAATGATCATTGATCTCTGATCGTTGGTGATCAGTCTTGACAAGAAGATTGAGAGCCAACGCTAAGTACTTCGACACAGGAATTGATCGCATATGATCAGTAAGTTCCCAATTAATTGCGGAATTATTGTTTGATTGTTCAGTGATTAGGTCCTTCTTTTTGTTACTTTCTTAGAATTGATCATCGGGAAGTATAAAGGAATCTCTAAACTAATTTGAATTTGTTCTGTATTGCACGTGTTTGTTGAATTATCTCTGAGAGAAGTTCAGATCAGGGCTGTTTGTAACCTACACAGTTAACAAATTCTTGATCTGGATTGAAGTTGATTCATCACACGTATATTCTTCTTAGTTCTTCTATTTTGATCATGTTCATTATTGTCAAGCTAGTGCCTGGGAGAGACTGACTGATGTGCGTCTAGCATTCAAACCAGAGCTCGAGTAAGTCAGGAGATATCCATATTGTATCCCCGAGTCCAAGGTGAATACTGAGAGTATGTGGCAGTGTCGGTTCAATTGACTGACAATATGATTCAAGTCTAGGTTAATAATTTAAATACAGTGTTGGCTAACGGTCATGTGCAGGATTGTTGAGACTTAATGGATATGTTCAAAGATGAATTAGGAACCATGATGCTATGGGATATTTTAAAAATAGATGTTGGGCTGTTAGTAAGAATTTAGGTTCAATTAGCTGAGTGGTGATTTTGGGCCGGTAAGCCAGCACATATGGGCTAAGCCAGCAGATGGTAGATTAATGTATTGGGCTCACCTGGTTAAGGAACTGTTAGTGCTAGTATGAAGCTAGAGCCATCTAAATTGAATTTCAGTTGGATAGTTGACTTGGGATATAATAGTAAGTTCAGTAGTGACATAGATGATGGGCCTTGAACTTGGGATCATTTAGCTGGAGGAAATGTTTATAGTTGATTTTAGTTTTTGCCTCGAAAGAAATGGGCCGAGTCTTGGGCATTTGGATTGGGTTCATGGGACTGAACTGAAGGATCTTTGGTTAACTATTTATTAAGAAATAAATTGGTGGTTAGTTTAGCTAGTAGCCTTAATGATTAGTGGCTATTCTCCTATCGTTTAGTTACTAATAAATAGATCAATAGAATTAGAGTTTAGTTAATTATTGGTTACTAAGTATAGGCCTTGGCTTGGAGGGTGTCAATTAGGTTTATTAACGAGCTTACTAAAGATTAATTAATAGAGTTAGTAATTATTAGTGTTCTATAGAGATTAGTTGATTAGCTAAACAATTGATTAGAAATTAGCAAGCATTATTTTAGAATATTGTCCTAAGAAATGTTTATATTAATTGACAGCTAGCGAGGATCTGATTGTGACTCATAGCAGCAATCCAGGCAAGTACACTATAATTTGAATTTACATTGTATTTCTTTTTGCAATTCTGCATATTGGATACAAGAGTGACACGTGTTAGCATCGATTTCCATTGTACATCGATTGATTGATTGATTGTCAGGATTAGAAGAAATACTTAGTTGCTATGTGATCACTATCTAGTGTAATATTGTGGATAGTCTAGTCGCACATTGTGCACGTGTGACTAGACTGGACTGTACCATTGGTACTGTTGTATATTATTGTGTTTATTGTGCGACAATCGATCACGTAGGAACTAGTATTTCAAATCACATATGCATTATCGTCTTTATTGATTCAGTATCACCTTGCAGGTTCATCTACTATTCAGCTCATTGTATTATACATTTACTTTGTATATTTTGTATTGTAGGGTTGAACTTTGCTCCTTTCTTGGCTGGATTTGTTGCAGGTGTGACTGGTGATATGTTATACACTAGTTACTATGGTCTAGAGGGGCAGGACTGGAGTTGACCTAGCTCAGGTGGTGGAGCCAACTACGGATCTGGAGATCTAGAGCGTAGTGTCTTTTGTAGTATTGTAATAGGATTTGAGTTGTATTGTTTATTGTATATTATGTAATTGGATGAATATAATAATAGCTTAGGAAGCACTTTATCTTTTACCGGATCTATTTTTGGAGATTCATTATAAAAGTGTACTCCTAAAGCATAGTGGAACTCTGGATATGTTGTGATATATGATATATGCGATAGTGTTGTGATGCTTGATCATGAGATTATTGAGGTTTAGACAGCTGTCACGACCCATCCTGATTAGAGGCACGAGAACGTGGGTACGTCCAGCCTACGCCGCAGTGTCGACGGTAGAACGCTGTATAGGTCATCTATAACATCTAACATCTAACAACAAGATATATAAATCTGTCATCTCCGCACGGAGGTATAACATAACATCTCAACTCTATATCTCAAACACAAGTCTAGGAAAAATAGAGCATGATATGAAATCAGATGAAAGGAAGAAACTGAATATAGATAGAGTTACCACACCACACAAAGTGGATGTCCAATACAAATAAGTACAAGACCTGAAATATAACTAAGTCACAACTAACAATCGGAACAATCCGATACAAAATGAAACTATAAACACTAGACTAGACTAGGCACCCTCTACTGAGCTAGATGCTCCTCAGGCTCCTGAAGGTCACCCTCATGTGTCCCATAGAAGGTGGGGCAGTCACCATCATCATCTGTAATATTTTCAACAGGTCCAGTCAGGACAGGAACGAGCACAATACATCTCACGCAGTTCATATCATGTTGGAAAATGTAAAGCATGCATAGAGTAAGATACTGGACTGTAAAGAAATATATATATAAAAAAAGAGAGATTTGATAACTGGAAATATCTATATATGATAAGTAAGAACTGTAGGTAACCTGTGATTTAGAGCATGAGATGGTTATATAAACGGGTTTAGGACATATACAAGATTTCACAAGATTTGTACAAGATGGGATTTTGATCACATAACCATTTCCTACTCACCCTCCCCAATCAATACACAAGGATCCAGTCAAGTTATGTTACCTTATACAAGAGGTTTTTATCATGTTTGCTTACGTGATCATGAGAGTACAAGATTGCACAAGAGTATACATGAAAGCGGTGTACATGAAATCAAAGATGTTCGTGAAAAGCACATGACAACTGTATCTGATGCACCCCGAGGGAGATAACATCGCATGACAAGATCCATATAGTACCAATCCGTGATAATGACGTGACAGCATCATGTAAGGTATTCTAGAGCAAGAATATAAATCCTAACAAGTATGAAATGATCAGAGAATGTACTCGCCTGTCACCCTATATGACTGATATGAATAGATGTCCGAATTGGTGTCACAGAGTCCTATTTAGAGTAAACAGGTCACGATATATCCACAATGGTAAAAATAGAGTATACAATGCATACTATATGATTTTATGTCAATCTGGTCAAAAGTCAACTCTTGGTCAACTCTAACAGTCAAACTAGGTCAACTTAAGTCATACTAGGTCATAAGGAGTCAACTAAGTCAAACAAGGTTAAGCAAGTCAAGGTTAGTCAAATCTAGGTCAAACTTAGACTAACTAAGGTTTTGGGTCAAACAAAGATAGTCAACAAGGTAATTAGGTCAATGGTCAACTATCCAAGTCAATACTCCATAAGACTAACTCAAACCATGACATAACCTCTAAGTATTCCACTTAATCCCATACATATCTTAAATTACAAAGGACTATCCTCATAACCATATGGTCAAACATAAATCAATTAGTTAGGGTTTAGTCAAACTTTAGTCAACTAGTCCTTCCATGTTCATCTAAGCCATCTCTAGGTCAATTAGGTCATGGTTAACCTATAGTTGACTTTGGTCAACAATGGTCAATTATCTAGTCAAACTAGGTCTACTAGTCAAGTTAGGTCAAACATGGTCAGATTAGTTAAACTAGTCATTTTAGGTTAATCCTAGTCAATTCAAGGTCAATTAGGTCAAGTTTGACCTAAGGTTGACTTTGGTCAACACTAAACAAGGGTCATTAGGGTAACTAGGTCAAGGGGTCACTTAGACAAATTAGGGTCAACCCCTAACTTGGCCATAGGCTAGTAATTAGGTTCCATAGGCCAATATCATATAGGTATGTACCTCTATACAATATATATAGATATACACATATATATAACTTTTTATTATATATATACAACATTACTACATAGGCCTATAGTCTATGTAATACTCATATATCAAATAGTATAATATATATAGATACAATATAATCTAACACAAATTATAATATAACATATATATATATATATATATATGATATATATATAACATATATATACAATACATATATAGAGAGAGAGAGTGAAATAGAGTGAGAGAGAGAGAGTGGGGTGAGATACAAAGGGGGCATGGTGTGTGTGTACACAGAGAACACAGGGGGGGGTGTTCCAGATTTCTGGAACCCAGATATATACATATATAATATATAATATATATATATATATATATATACCTACCACAGATATATACCCTCACATCTCACATACACACACATATATACATATACATATGTATACAATGTAAATACACACAGAATACTATATATAATACACAATTTTAGTTAGAAATTCATTTTAAACTCAGAAAAATACCAATTTAAAACCCAGGAAACACTGTTCATGGGAAAAATGGGTAAACCCGATACCCGACCCAAACCGAGCTAAGGCTCGAAACCCAAGGTAGGTAACACTAGCCCTAGGTATCCTCTAGTGTCCTAAGTGCCTGACACAAAGTCTAGACACGCGACGTGTCAAACTCACTGGAAACCCAATCGGGTAACTGACACACACACACAATACACAGCGTCGTGCACGTGTGCAACTCACTCTAGGACACGATACACACACACACGTGTCTCGTGCTCGTGCACGAAGGTTCACCTAGGGGTTGTGCACGTGTCCAAGTGTCTGCCCCGTGTCCACGTCACTCCAGGACACGATACGAACACCGTATCAGTCGAGGAAACTCGACTGATACACGCTGCTATGCGCAGCATCGTGCAGCGATGCAAGTGTCTCGTGTTCGCGACACAGGACACGACAAGTCTCGTGCTCGTGTCCATGTGTTCGCCACATGATGGGCTACACGCTCGTGTCACCACGAGGTACCCAAGTGTCGTGTCCGCGCGACACGACACGCGCAAAGTTGGCCCCCGCGCGTGTGCACTGTCAGTGCACGACCAGTGCACGTGTCCCCGTGTCCTCGATACAACACGAGTGTCTCAAACTCGAGGGGGGGCATGTCAGAGGTTGCCCCCTCCTCTGTGCCAAGTGGCACGTGTCCACGTGTCCTATAGTGTCCGCAATAGGTGTCGGGTAGCAGGGCATTGTGCGTGCACCTGTCACAGCGTGTCGTGTCGATTTTCGACACAAAAATGACACAGTGTCATTTTCAGTCAAGTGGGTACATGTTCTACTAGTCTAGGGCTACAAGAATATGTAATTTGTTTTTACAAAATAAAAGTTCAATCCTTTGGGGCATTTCATCAAATAGGTTTTATAACCTAGGATACGTGTCCGATACGGACACCAAATCGAACCTACTTCCTACCGAACTTGACCTACAGTTCCATGGTACCTAGATGCATGCAACTATGAAGAAAAACACAATATTAATGGGTTTTAGGGCATGTTACCTATGAATGCAAAATCCTCAATAATAGGCCTATTTGAATGAAAACCCCCTTCAACTCCCAATGTCCAAAGCTCTACAAATCCTTGCTATCAAGCCATAACTGGTATCCTCTAGTGTAGGGGAGTCCAATGCAAGAAACTGGGCTCAATTTGGAGTCAAAATGATTAATTGGTGAGGGTGTGAAGGTAGAGGGAAAACTAGTTTTTTGTGTATGTAAAAAAATGGCATGAATGAAGGGGGGTGTTCATATAGGATGGGGGCATGGTGTGGCCTGCCATGGGGGGGGGGGGTAGATATTTAGGGTTCCTACCACCTTGCAAACTTAGCCCCTAAGTCTTTGACTTGCTAGATATTCCTTTAGGGTTCTAGGAAATATCTTAGAAAGTTTATATCTAGATATTTCTAAACTAGATATTTACACATAAAGCTAACATCCTCTACTTAGTCTTCTAGGTTAGTGGCTAACCTCTAGATTAGGCTAAACTAGGTTAAGAGCTAGCATGACACTAATCAACTAATTAAATAATAATAAATCACATAAATTCAAATAATTCCAAAAAATTCTAATAAATTACCAAAATACCCTTTTGACTAAAAAGTGGTAATTGATATTCTAAACACATGGTTAGGCTCACATGGTCATGGTTAGTCTCTAGGTTATGAAATCTCTAGGGTTTACACTAGGGTTATACTAGTAAAAATCACAAAGTCATAAGTCATGACTTAGAAAATAGTTTTAATTAACTAAAATCACCAAAATCATAATATGGTTTAAATATCATTATTAAATAATTATAATTACAAAATTTAAAAATTACCCTTATTTTAGAAACTGGGTGCTACAAGTCTACCCTCCTTAGAAAATTTCGTCCTCGAAATTAGAATGGTCATAATCCTTCTAGGTCAAACACCCCAACAATCACAGTCTCAAACACACAGTCCGATAATCATATGCGTCTGTCCAAATCATCATACTCGGAATCTTCGTCATGCTAGTGAGCAAGGCTACGATATTCACAAGTCCTCGACTAAGGTACATACCTCTAGAATCATGGTATTTAAAATTTTTGCATTGCCATGCCTGGCCGCAAAAATCTTAAATTCCCACATCCGAGAAATACGTCCAAATCTGACTATATGTCCTCACTATGCCAGCTAACATGACTATAGAAGACTCTAGATCCCATGATCGAGACGACCTAGCCCATACAACTTATCTCAAAGAAAATAATTTACAATAAATATCCGAACAAAATTTATCAACTACAAGGAACAGATAGAATCAAATTCCAAGAAAGTTATAAGGAGGCAAATGCGAAAATAGAATCGAAAGGGTTGGAACCTGCAATCAGCTCTCCCTCTGCCTGTGCATCATCGACTGCCATGGCGAAAGCTCGCCCCGGCTGGCCTCCCTTGGCCTGCTGCTGATGCTGGACAAACCTCTGCTGCTGAGTCTGCAACGGTGGTCCCGTCTGCTGCCCTGTCGGAGCCCTAGCTCCTGCTGCTTCCTGAGCCAATCGTGCCAAGCTCTTGGGACACTCCTTCAACTGATGCTCTGCTGAACCACAAAGCAAACACAGGCCCTGCCTCTTCCTGCAGTCGTCCCATCCGTGACCTTGCTTCCTGCAGAAGTTACACATAGGGTGTTGTTGCTGCCTGGGTGCCTGCTGGTGGAGTACATGTCCCTGGCCCTGAAACGGCTGCTGAACTGGCCTCTGCTGCTGTATGTAGTGCGCTTGGCTGGCCCTGCACTAGAACTAGCCCCTAAGGTATCACTGCCCCTCTTCGGCTTGAGGCCAAAGTCCTCCTCTGCAATCTGCGCGTCCATCAATATCTGATCGAACGTCGCGCCATGGCGTCCCGAGGTGCGGGTGCGCACTGCATGAATAAGTCCCCTGCGGAACTTACGAGCCTTGCCCCTCATCCTGGATCATATCGGGAGCGAACCTGCTAAGACGGAAGAACTCAGCTGCATACTCGTCCACCGACGAGTTCCCCTGTACCAGACCCACGAACTGGCCCTCCAAGCTGTAAGAGCCACGTCCGGGAAGAACTTCTCTTTGAAGAGCCTCCGAAAGTTCTCCCATGTCCCCTCTCACTGACGCATGAGGATCCGTGCGGTACCATGTCAGCGCGATGTCGAAGAATCGGCTGGCTGCGACCGAAACCCAAAGTGCTCTAGGAAGCTCTGCCAGCTCCATGCTCCGCTGCACATCCTCTAGCCAGTCGTCTGCATAAGGATGCCCTCCGTGCCCGTGAAGTCCCTGGAGCTCATCTTCCTAAAGTCTAACTGTTCCCCGGCCTGGACTGCTGCTGGTACGGCTGCTGGCCAGTAGGGCCCTGCACCGTACCCGTACCACTCTCTACTGCTGCCAGTGCAAGCTGATGCGAGTTCTCCATGCTCTGCCTTAGCATCTCAATCTGACGGTGTGACGCCTCCGACTGGCGCTGCGACGCCTCTGCTGGGCCCGCTGAGTCTCCATCATCTGCTGAAGGAGAATGAATATGTGTGTGTATCCGTCGGTATCGGAGGTGGTGGCGGCAGTATCTCCGAACGACGATCGAAACCCTCTGGGGTGGAGGTGGTAGACCTCCCTGTGCAACTGCGGGGTCTCCGGAATAGTGGAATCACTGGGGCAGTCTCATGAACCTCCTCCTCGCGAGTCAGATCTCTCGGCAAGCTACTCGATTCAGTGGCCTGTGGTGTGTCTTCGTCATCCTGGAGACGAATCGAAACGAGATCAATATGGCACATGAGTAGATTTCAAAGAAGGACAGTTAATTTAATACAAGGGAAGTAATCATGATAATCAAAAGATCGGAATTTTTTTCCTAGATGTGATTAGAAACTCCTATCATGTCCTAGGTCCTACGTCCTAATTGCAGGCTCGTAATTAGTACTCTAAGTCGAGCACCATTACGAGATCGTACTAAGCGACACAGACCTGCAGGCCACCACAAAAATGTGTCACGACCCGCACCCTGATTAGGCACGAGAACGTGGGTACGTCCAGCCTACGCCGCAGTGTCGCGTAGAACGCTGTATAGTCATCTATAACTCTAACATCTAACATCTAACAACAAGATATATAAACCTGTCATCTCCGCACGGAGGTATAACATAACATCTCAACTCTATATCTCAAACACAAGTCTAGGAAAGATAGAGCATGATATGAATCAGATGAAAGGAAAGAAACTGAATATATATAGAGTTACCACACCACACAAAGTGGATGTCCAATACAAATAAGTACAAGACCGAAATATAACTAAGTCACAACTAACAATCGGAACAATTCGATACAAAATGAAAACTATAAACACTAGACTAGACTAGGCACCCTCTACTGAGCTAGATGCTCCTCAGGCTCCTGAAGGTCACCCTCATGTGTCCCTATAGAAGGTGGGACAGTCACCATCATCATCTGTAATATTTTTAACAGGTCCAGTCAGGACATGAACGAGCATAATATATCTCACGC
This sequence comes from Iris pallida, assembly GCA_029216955.1. Classification (NCBI taxonomy): domain Eukaryota; kingdom Viridiplantae; phylum Streptophyta; class Magnoliopsida; order Asparagales; family Iridaceae; genus Iris; species Iris pallida. The sequence continues at coordinate 17,958,414 of JANAVB010024994.1, forward strand.
AGTTCATATCATGTTGGGAAATGTAAAGCATGCATAGAGTAAGATACATGGACTGTAAAGAAATATATATAAAAACTGAGAGAGATTTGATAACGGGAAATATCTATATATATGATAAGTAGAACTGTAGGTAACCTGTGATTTAGAGCATGAGATGGTTATATAAACGGGTTTAGGACATATACAAGATGTTCGTGAAAAGCACATGACAACTGTATCTGATGCACCCCGAGGGGATAACATCGCATGACAAGATCCATATAGTACCAATCCGTGATAATAACGTGACAGCATCATGTAAAGTAATCTAGAGCAAGAATACAAATCCTAACAAGTATGAAATGATCAGAGAATGTACTCGCCTGTCACCCTGTATGACTGATATGAATAGATGTCCGAACTGGTGTCACAGAGTCCTATTTAGAGTAAAACAGGTCACAATATATCCATAAAGGTAAAAATAGAGTATACAATGCATACTATATGATTCTATGTCAATCTGGTCAAAAGTCAACTCTTGGTCAACTCTAACAGTCAAACTAGGTCAACTTAAGTCATACTAGGTCATAAGGAGTCAACTAAGTCAAACAAGGTTAAGCAAGTCAAGGTTAGTCAAATCTAGGTCAAACTTAGACTAACTAAGGTTTTGGGTCAAACAAAGACTAGTCAACAAGGTAATTAGGTCAATGGTCAACTATCCAAGTCAATACTCCATAAGACTAACTCAAACCATGACACAACCTCTAAGTATTCCACTTAATCCCATACATATCTTAAATTACATAGGACTATCCTCATAACTATATGGTCAAACATAAATCAATTAGTTAGGGTTTAGTCAAACTTTAGTCAACTAGTCCTTCCATGTTCATCTAAGCCATCTCTAGGTCAATTAGGTCATGGTTAACCTATAGTTGACTTTGGTCAACAATGGTCAATTATCTAGTCAAATTAGGTCTACTAGTCAAGTTAGGTCAAACATGGTCAGACTAGTTAAACTAGTCATTTTAGGTTAATCCTAGTCAATTCTAGGTCAATTAGGTCAAGTTTGACCTAAGGTTGACTTTGGTCAACACTAGTCAAACAAGGGTCATTAGGGTAACTAGGTCAAGGGGTCACTTAGACAAATTAGGGTCAACCCCTAACTTGGCCATAGGCTAGTAATTAGGTTCCATAGGCCAATATCATATAGGTATCTACCTCTATACAATATATATATAGATATACACATATATATAACTTTATATATATATATAGATATACACATATATATAACTTTATATATATATATATATATATATATATATATATATAGATATATATATATATATATATATAATATATATATATATATATATATATATAATATATATACAACATTACTACATAGGCCTATAGTCTATGTAATACTCATATATCAAATAGTATATATATATATATATAGATACAATATATAATCTAAACAAATATATATATAAAACATATATATATATATATATATATATATATATATATATATATATATATATATATAATATATATATATAATATATATATATATATATATATATATATATATATATATATATATATACAACATATATATACAACATATATATACAATACATAAATATATAGAGAGAGAGAGTGAAATAGAGTGAGAGAGAGAGTGGGGTGAGATACAAAGGGGCATGGTGTGTGTGTACACAGAGAACACAGGGGGGGGGGGGTGTTCCAGATTTCTGGAACCCAGAAATCACACACACACACCCCTATATATATATATATATATATATATATATATATATATATATATATATATATATATATATACACAACTACATATATACATAGATATATACCCTCACATCTCACATACACACACATATATACATATACATATGTATACATTGTAAATACACACAGAAATACATATATATAATACACAATTTTAGTTAGAAATTCATTTTAAAACTCAGAAAAATACCAATGTAAAACCCAGGAAACACTGTTCATGGGAAAAATGGGTAAACCCGATACCCGACCCAAACCGAGCTAAGGCTCGAAACCCAAGGTAGGTAACACTAGCCCTAGGTATCCTCTAGTGTCCTAAGTGCCTGACACAAAGTCTAGACACGACGTGTCAAACTCACTGGAAAACCCAATCGGGTAAACTGACACACACACACAATACACAGCGTCGTGCACGTGTGCAACTCACTCTAGGACACGACACACACACACACACGTGTCTCGTGCTCGTGCACGAAGGTTCACCTAGGGGTTGTGCACGTGTCCAAGTGTCTGCCCTGTATCCACGTCACTCTAGGACACGATACGAATACCGTATCAGTCGAGGAAACTCGACTGATACACGCAGCTATGCACAGCGTCGTGCAGCGATGCAAGTGTCTCGTGTTCGCGACACAGGATACGACACGTCTCATGCTCGTGTCCATGTGTTCGCCACATGATGGGCTACACGCTCGTGTCACTACGAGGTGCCCAAGTGTCGTGTCCGTGCGACACGACACGCGCGAAGTTGGCCCCCGTGTGCGTGTGTACTGTCAGTGCACGACCAGTGCACGTGTCCCCGTGTCCTCGATACGACACGAGAGTGTCCAAACTCGAGGGGGGGCCTGTCAGAGGTTGCCCCCTCCTCTGTGCCAAGTGGCACGTGTCTACGTGTCCTATAGTGTCCGCAATAGGTGTCGGGTAGCAGGACACTGTGCGTGCACCTGTCACAGCGTGTCCGTGTCAATTTTTGACACGAAAATGACACAGTGTCGTGTTCAGTCAAGTGGGTACATGTTCTACTAGTCTAGGGCTACAAGAATATGTAATTTGTTTTGCAAAATAACAAAGTTCAATCCTTTGGAGCATTTCATCAAACATAGTTTTATAACCTAGGATACGTGTCCGATACGGACACCAAATCGAACCTACTTCTTACCAAATTTGACCTACAGTTCCATGGTACCTAGATGCATGCAACTATGAAGAGAAAACACAATATTAATGGGTTTTAGGGCATGTTACCTATGAATGCAAAATTCTCAATAATAGGCCTATTTGAATGAAAACCCCCTTCAACTCCCAATGTCCAAAGCTCCACCAATCTTTGCTATCAAGCCATAACTGGTATCCTCTAGTGTAGGGGAGTCCAATGCAAGAAACTTGGCTCAATTTGGAGTCAAAATGATTAATTGGTGAGGGTGTGAAGGTAGAGGGAAAACTAGGTTTTTTGTGTATGTAAAAAAATGGCATGAATGAAGGGGGGTGTTCATATAGGATGGGGGCATGGTGTGGCCTGCCATGGGGGGGGGGGTAGGGTAGATATTTAGGGTTCCTACCACCTTGCAAAGTTAGCCCCTAAGTCTTTGACTTGCTAGATATTCCTTTAGGGTTCTAGGAAATATCTTAGAAAGTTTATATCTAGATATTTCTAAACTAGATATTTACACATAAAGCTAACATCCTCTACTTAGTCTTCTAGGTTAGTGGCTAACCTCTAGATTAGGCTAAACTAGGTTAGGAGCTAGCATGACACTAATCAACTAATTAAATAATAATAAATCACATAAATCCAAATAATTCTAATAAATTCTAATAAATTACCAAAATACCCTTTTGACTAAAAAGTGGTAATTGATATTCTAAACACTTGGTTAGGCTCACATGGTCATGGTTAGTCTCTAGGTTATGAAATCTCTAGGGTTTACACTAGGGTTATAACTAGTAAAAATCACAAAGTCATAAGTCATGACTTAGAAAATAGTTTTAATTAACTAAAAATCACCAAAAATTATAATATGGTTTAAATATCATTATTAAATAATTATAATTACAAAATTTAAAAATTACCCTCATTTTAGAAACTGGGTGTTACAAGTCTACCCTCCTTAGAAAATTTCGTCCTCGAAATTAGAATGGTCATATCCTTCTAGGTCAAACACCCCAACAATCACAGTCTCAAACACACAGTCCGATAATCATATGCGTCTGTCCAAATCATGATACTCGGAATCTTCGTCATGCTAGTGAGCAAGGCTACGATATTCACAGAGTCCTCGACTAAGGTACATACCTCTAGAATCATGGTATTTAAAATTTTTGCATTACCGCATGCCTGGCCGCGAAAACCTTAAATTCCTACATCCGAGAAATACGTCCAAAATCTGACTATATGTCCTCACTATGCCCGCTAACATGACTATAGAAGACTCTAGATCCCATGATCGAGATGACCTAGCCCATACAACTTATCTCAGAAGAAAATAATTCACAATGAAATATCCGAACAAAATTTATCAACTACTAGGAACAGATAGAATCGAAATTCCAAGATTTACATAGGAGCCCCCATTTTCAGACCTCAATTTTGATAAATGCGACAATGAACTCATAAGCTAGAACAAGAAAAAAAAAATAGCTACATGAATACCTGGCATAGTCGGCTCCAGGGGAGGTGGGCTAGGCAACCGCCTAGGGCCTCCTCCCCCAAAGGAAAAAAATAGAGGCTGTCACGACCCGCACCCTGAGGAAGGGCACGAGAACGTGGGTACGTCCAGCCTACGCCGCAGTGTCGGTGGTAGAACGCTGTATAGTTCGTCTATAATCATCTAACATCTAACAATAATATGATATAAACATTTCATCTCCACACGGAGGTATATTATAACATCTCAACTCTATATCTCAATCACAAGTCTAGGAAAGATAGAGCACGATATGGATCAGATAAAAGAAAAGAACTGAATATAAATAGAGTTATCACACCACACAAGTAGATGTCCAACACAAATAAATACAAGTCCTGAAATATAACTAAGTCTCAACTAACAATCGGAACAATCCGATACAAACCGAAAGCTGTAAATACTAGACTAGACTAGACTAAGCTAGGCACCCTCTACTGAGCTAGATGCTCCTCGGGCTCCTGAAGGTCACCCTCTTGTGCCCCATAGAAGATAGGGCAGTCATCATCATCATCTGTAATATTTTCAACAGGTCCAGTCAGGACAGGAGCGAGCACAATACATCTCACGCAGTTCATAACATGTTAGGAAATATAAGCATGCAAAAGAGTAAGATACATGAACTGTAAGAAGATGTATATAAAAACAAGAAATAATTTATAACTGAAATAGATATAGGATAAGTAAAACTGTAATACTAGTGATTTAGAGCACAATATGGTTATGTAAATGGCTTAGGTCAAACAATAACAATAGGTAGCTCCATCATACGTGAGTGTACAATAGATGCGCACAAGATTGCACAAGATGGGATTTAATCACATAACCATTCATACTCACCCTCCCCAATCAATACACAAGGATCCAATCCAGTTACGCTACCTTGTACAATAGTCTCCATGAGTCTCATGTGATAATGAGAGTACAATATGCACAATGAGTATACATGAATGGGGGTGTACAATAAATACAATATGTTCGTGAAACGCACATAACAATATGTATCTGTTGAACACAATAGAGATAGCATCATAAGAGAAGATCCATATAGTACCAATCCGTGATAACGATCGTGCCAGTATCAAGTAAAGTAATCTAGAGCAAGAATGTAAATCCAGACAAGTATGAAACGGTCAGAGAATGTACTCGCCTGTATCCTGAGAATCTGGAGAATATATACTGTCCGAGGAGTGGTGTTTGTCTCCTATAGAATAGTACAAGTCACTATGAGTCTAAAATGATAATAAGATGCAAGTTAATGTATTCTACATGAATCTAGGTCAATCTAGACCAAAGTCAACTCCTGGTCAACTCTGGTCAACCCTAGAAGTCAAACTAGGTCAACCAAGTCAAACCTAAGTCCAATTAGTCTACAATAGTCTAACTAGTCTATTCTAGGCCTAACTAGACCATACAAGACCAATCTAGACTCTATACTAGCATTCAAGCCACACAGGCTAAGAGCCCTAGTCTAGGCTATACCATGCCTATGAACCAAACCATACCCAACACAATGTCAAATCATATCTAAATATAACACATATAGATATAGCCATATAATATATATATATAGATTACACATAGCATACAGGTCACCCATGTGTATACTACATATTTCATATATATATATATATATATATATATATATATATATATATATATATATATATATATATATATATATATATATATATATATATATAGAAATAGGAAGACACATGTGCTCATGTGTGTGTGTGTGTGAGAGAGATAGACATGTGTGTGCAAGAGGGTGTGAGACAATTAGAAAAATAGGAATCAATTACAATGGTGTGAACCTGTGTACAGTGTCAATGCAAGACAGTGTAGGCTAATAGGTAAAATCAGTGAGTACCTATAGAGTGTGAATGTTAAAGAAAACAGTGATGTATTAAAGAGAAAATAGTGGCAAATTCAAATGGGAAAATCAGTGTAAAGGGGATTCAGTTACAGTCCAAATCAAACCCCAGTTTCTCAGTTGACAGTAAGAAGGAAAGGATCCCAGGATTCAGTTTTAATGTAATAGTAATGTGTGTGTGTATATACTAAACAATGTAAGGGGAAAACTCATTCAAAACTCAGTAGATTAGAGAGGGAAAACAGGAAAAATTATTCATGAAATAGGAATGAGAATCTCAGGTTATTAGGAATTATTGACATAAAAATAGTGAACCATCAACCCATGAGAAATCTGGAATAACAGTGAAATGAAAAAGGAAAACAGTGAAAGGTTAGAAGGAACAGGAATTTCAGTTTCATGTTCAATCAAAACCTTGGTTTTCATTGTAAACCCCTCCCAAGCTCAGGTTTTCAGTCCAAATCCCCATTTCAATTTACATGTATTACAAAACCTCAGTCTTCATCTTGAAAATCTCAGTTAGTGTATTTCAAACTCAGTTCAGTTTTTAACATTCAAATAATTCCTCAGTTTTCATGTGTTAACCTATTCTCAGGTTAAACTTCAGGTTTCAACAATTGAATCCCAAGCCATTCCATTTCAGGTTTTGTTTCACTTTCAAAACAGGAATCAAGAGACAATGAGAATTTCTCAGATTTGGTTTTCAGGAAGAACCCAAATAACAGTTCTAACCATCCAACCAAATTTCGAATTCCCATTCAACATCAAACAATAACCAACTCATCAAAATCAACATGGACATTAATATTTCAAAATCAGGAATCAATTTCAGTTAACAACATTTAAAATCTCCTATTATCTGGTACTGAATCTCAGTTAAAAACATGTGTAGATTTCAGTTTTAACATTCATTAAATCTCAGGATTCACAGTATCAGAACCTCTGTATCAGGAAATTCGAAAAGAATTTCAAATGAAAATAACTCATAAACCCAAAACAGTTGTTCAGAAGTGTCACCCTCCCCATGGGTTCGTGTCAGGGGGTGTGTTCGTGTCCACATTGCTGGACACGAAGTGTCCAAAACCAAAAAAACAACACAGTTCACAACTGTGCGCACACAGTCTCGTGGGGTGTGTTCGTGCCCTCGTGGACGCGACACAGTGTACCAAGTGTCACGTAAATATGTCATAGGGTAGAGGGGATATAGGTGAGGGTGTACACGTGTCTGTATCGTGTCCAAGTGGTCGCGTGTCCACGCGCGAAGCGCGTATCAGTGAGGAATTTCCAGCGTGTACGTGTGTGTGCGACCAGTACGAGAGGAAGAACTCCTCGAATACAGAACCATTTAATCCCAAACTTTGGGAGGTTAATGTCAGACATTGCCCTAACATTCACCCCAAAAATCTCGTGTCCACGTGTCCTGTGTAGGTAGAACTCGGTGTCGAACAGCAGGGCATCGAGACACTGTCTCGTGCTGCGAGTTCGTGTCCATTTTGGACACGGACACGACACGAAAGTTGGCTCAGTCTTCACGAAATCTAAAGTACATTCATAGGGCTACAATTTTGTTTAATTAGTTTTGCAAATTAGTTACATTTATTCTATTCAAACATTTCATCGAACACCCTATTTAAAACACTGATACGTGTCCGATACGGACACGAAATGGGCACGAATTCCTACCAAACTTGGACTACACCTAGGGGGACCCTAAATGAATGCATCCATGGGAAGAAAACTAGAATTTAATAGGTTTTGTAGGGTTTTACCTATTGAGGGTGAAACCTCAATTTCAAGCCTTTTGAATGAGGGCTTCCCTCGATCTTGCGACGATCCCGAGCCTCCGAATCCTTGCTAGCTACCCACAAATGGTACCCTCTACTGTAGGGGAGTCCAATGCAAAAGACTAGGCTCAATTTGGACTTGATTTGGATATTTGGGGAGGAGTTGAGGAAGAACACTAAAAGAGGCAATTCAAATGATTAAAAATAATGCTAATGATTAATGGGTTGTATTTATAGAGAGGGGGGGGGGGGGGGGGGGGGGGATGTTTGATGGCTGCCATTAGGTTAGGGTTAGGGTTTAGGATGAGTGGTCAAGGCTTCTCCAACAATTCCTAGCCAATCTAAAGGCTCACAATTAAAGTAACCCTTCTTAACCTTTAGCCTAAATATCTTACTAACAAAATATCTAGATATTAACCTAATTTAATTACTTAGTTGTAACCATCTAACTTAGTCTCTATGGTCATGACTATCATCTAGATTAGGCTCAATTTCTAGGTCAAGTCCTAACAAATAGATTAGCACAATATTTAATTAATACAATTTTACAAAATTGTCAAAATGACCAAAATACCCCTAGGCTAAAAAGTTATAATTAGTCATCCTAATCACATGACTAGGCTCCCTTGGTCATGGTTAGTGTCTAGGCTCAGCAAACTCTAGGGTTACACTAGTCAATCACCAAAATCACAAGTCGTGATTTTAAATAGTTTAAAATTAACTAAAATCACCAAAAATCATAACATGGTTTAAATATCATCATTAAATAATTATAATTGTAAAATTTCAAATTTACCCTTATTTTAGAAACTAGATGCTACAGAGGCCCCCTTGGAGAGGCCTATATTTTTTTTAAGCAACAATTTTTTTGACCTAGAAAAAAAAACTGGGCATGGAAAAGCTCATGGCTTCCTGGAGAAGAATCAAATAAAATCTAGGAAAAAAAAATAAAACAACACCCATATTTCGAAGCCGCATCTTCATCTCGTCTCTCTCCACGGAAAAATTGGAAAATAATGTCTCATCCCTTTCCTCTTATTTTATACAAATTTTAGTATTTGCTAAACTAATATTATCTCTCCCTCTCTAAGTCTCTAATATCATATCTTTCTATTAATTTTTTTGCATCATTCCAACAATTGGTCCTGAAGAGATTTGAGGAGTCACGATAGCAACGAGCATGATCCTTCCTTGAGTAAGGTTGAACATATTTTTTTCAAATACTCTTATTTTTTATGATTTTTTTTTACTTTGTAAGAAAGTCAGCACCAATGGGGACTGAAAAGCATGCTTCTTGGCCCTTGAGTGATGTTATTATTTGCAATAATTTTTTTATAATTTATTTTGTCCATGTATATGAATAATTTTATGATTTATTGCATCAATATATATATATATATATATATATATATATATATATATATATATATATATATATATTTATTTTTTTTTCAATGGGTAATTGTGGCGAACTCGCCTCCACTGGGGCTCGAACTCCGACCACTTGGGCCGCATGCATCTCTCTTAACCACTAGGCCAGAGGTCATTTGCATATATATATATATATATATATATATATATATATATATATATATATATATATATATATATATATATATAGAAACGCTCAAGAACCACCCGGGTGGTTTTATAATATAAAACTACCCTATTTAACAACCCTTGGATTGAGATTAAAGGCTGGGATTAAACGTTATAAATGTTAAAGGTATTTACATAATATATTGGGGTCCTTTTTGAAAAAACCAGCAGTGAAATATAGGAAAACATTCCCTCTCTATCTCATGACTCTGTTCGACTCATCTCTCCCTCTCCCTCTCCCTCTCCCTCTCCCTCTCCCTGATCCCGGAGCCCCCCTCTCTCTTTCTCTCATCTCTTCCTCTCCCCGATCCCGACCCACGTAGCTTCACCTCTCCTAGTGGAAGTTTATTCAATTTAGAGCGGAAGCCCATTGTCACCTCCGGTCGACTGTCGTCTTCTCTACACGGTGGTCATGTCTCCCTCTCCACGTCCGACCACCGTCCCTCTCCACGGCGGTCATCTCCCCAGTTCAGCCGGGAAGTTTGGTTTCAATTTTAAAACTTTATAGGGTTTATAGGACTTTGTATTATTTTGGAAAGAAATTACAATTTTGGAGTTTTGTATTATTTTGTCTAACCCTAGAAATAAGAATTTGAACGACACCAAAATTTTGGAGTTTCGTATTCCAGGTTGTTGTCGTTGGTACTTTTTTTGATCACACCAAAATTTATGAATTCATTTGAATATTTCCTTCTTCCTATATATCTATCATAACTGGATTCTTTCTATGGTTTCATTGGATCAGTTTTTACAGGAGCAGCATCTCAAATCTGATTAAGTTTAGAGGGATATTATGTCAAAATTTAATTTTGGTTATATTTGTGAATTTTGAATTTAGTTTGTCATTAAATTAATAAATATGTTTGAAAAAAAATTAGGATTTTGGAGTTTACTATGAACATCCACCATTTGTATACAATATCTTGATTTTAAACTTACAATTGCTTGTTATATTTTTAACAGGATGGAAGAACAATCATCCATTCAAAGTTTTTTCCTCAAGTTTCTGACAACCTAAAATCGAAGGAAGGACAAGAGTTTGAAACTTGGGAAGCTGCATATGAATTCTATAATACATATGCAAAACAAGCATGTTTCATCATTAGAAAAGATGGGGGTAAGAAGAAGAAGGGTACTGACATTTGGACTTGGAAAAAATTTGTATGCTCCAAGGAAGGAGAAACGAACTTGTATCATGAGCGAAAGAGGAAAAACCCAAAAAATAAGAATTTAAGGAGTCGAGGAAGAACTCGTTGTGATTGCAAAGCCAAAATGAATGTCGTTCGGAATAAGCACAATGATCTTTATCGTGTCTCAATTTTCACAGAAGACCATAATCATCCACTTTCAACTCCCGAAAAAGTTTTTTAAGATCGCACTGTAAAGTTTCAAGTGTTGCAAAGGATCTAGTAGATGACTTTGAAGCTGCAAATGTACCAACAAGCCAACAACTTCGACTAATGACAAAACAAGCAGGCAGGATTAAAAATATGGGGTATACTGAGAAAGATATCAGAAATTATAAAAGGACTAAGAAAGAAAAAAGAAAAGGGGCATGATGCGAGGTGCTTGAAAGAGTATTTTTTTTTATCAGAACAGGTGAAGAATCCTTCCTTTTATTTTAAAATTATGAAAGATGAGCACAACAATATGACTACATGTTTCTGGGTGGACTCTGTTGCAAGAGAAGCGTACACACTCTTTGGTGATGTAGTTGTGTTTGATACAACATACAACACCAATGAATATTGCATGATCTTTGCTCCACGCATAGGAGTTAACCATTCTGGTCAAACTATTATACTAGCATGTGCTTTGTTAAGCGATGAGTCAAAAGAGTCATTTACTTGGTTGTTTAAACAATGGCTCAAAGTTTTTCTTACTCCACCAAAAGTGATAATTACTGACCAATGTCCGTCAATGGTGGAGGTGATATCTGAAATTCTTTCAACTACAATCCATCGATTCTGTATTTGGCATATCATGAGTAAGTTTTCAGATTAACTTGGTCCATTAGCTACTAAACTCTATTACGATTATTTTAAAGACAGTATGTATAATTCAGAGACTGTGGAAGATTTTGAGATAAGTTGGAATAATGCTTTAGAAAAAAGCGGTTTGGAAGATGATCATTGGTTGAAGATTATGTATAAAATTCGTGAGAGATGGGTCCCCGCTTATCTCAAAGACCATTTTCATGCTGGAATGTCAAGTAGTCAAAGAGCAGAAAGCAACCATTCTTTCTTCAAGAAGTATATTGATAAAAGAAAATCATTGATGCTTTTTATTACACGGTTTAATATGGCAATTGAACGCCAAAGAAATGAAGAGGCAAGGGCAGATCATGTTGACATTTATGAATACCCAAAATTGTTAACAAGGATGCCAATGGAAGAGCAGATGTGTGGTATCTATACGCGAAAGTATTTTCATTTGTTTCAACAACATGTTATAGAAAGTGAAGTTTATTTTTCAAAATTGTTAAGGAATGATAAATTTCAGATGGTATATGAAGTTCATAGGATTGATAACATACGTCCAAAGTTCGGGATCTTGTATATGAAAAATGTGTCAAAATCGCAAAGTGCAGTTGCAAAAAATTTGAATTCGAAGGAATTCTATGCATACACATAATAGCTTTTCTAAAAATAAATGGAGAGTTTCGTTTGCCTAATGAATATATTTTGAGGAGATTGACTAAGAGTGCCAGAGTTGGAATTGGTAAGAATAAGGATGGTTTGAAACTCAAAACTGGAGCTGAGTCTCTAATGATGCGAAAGACAATGTTATCTCATCTTTGGTCTACAACAATGGATCTTGCTTTGCAAAGTGCAGAAGGGACTGAATATTTAAAAAAGATTCTAGAATCGTCAATGATTCACATTAAAAGTATTGCAAATACTAATGTTGAAAAGGAGTCGATGGTGAACATTGAGTGCTCGGAGATCATCAATGAGCCACTTGCAGTCAAGGCAAAAGGATCCGAAAAAAGGCTTCAATCTTTAAAAGAGAAGGCAATGGTGAAACCCAGACTTTGTCGGTCATGCAATCATCGTGGAGTGGCGCACGACTCACGGAACTGTCCATTGTTGGCTAATAGGTAAAATTTTGGATTGAGTTTATTTTTTAGTTGCTTGTGAGTATTTTAATATGCTTTGTTATTGCCCACAATTTTCATTAGATAGCTACAAGGAGTTATGTTTGCATGATCCTCTCCACCAAAAGGGATATTTGCAGTAGCAGTAGGCTTTTAGTAGGTTTTGGTGATGAACGGGCTAAGGTTTGAATGTTTTGGCGATTGGTTCTGGTATTAATGCCACAGAACAAGAATGCTCCTTTGGGCATACATTGTGGCTAGGTTTCTTCCCATATTTCTGGTACTCTGTCTTTCAAGTTCATAAAGCCATATGTATTGTTGTGCCCTGGTAAACTTGGTTGCTGTGCTACATTGGACTCTTACTCCCTTAAAAGCGATCATTGAAAAGCTAATAGAAAAGGAGATTGTCTGTTTTTTTTGTCTGATTCATGCACTAGTCATAAAGATCTAGAATAAACTGTAGAAACGATATCTCACTTGCCTATCAATACTTGCCAGAATTTCCGTTATCCATGCTTCCCAATCTTACTAGTTATTCGAATACGATTATTCATCTCTCAATTTTCTTTCGGAGGTCAATGACAGTAAGCAACAGCAACAAAGCTTCATCCCAATTGTTTCTATCAACATGGTTCTGTTTATTCATTCAGGTATCAGACCGAGTTTACATAGTAATGTCTGAAATATCAAAATCTAAAAGAAGATCACCAGTTTTTGGCAGGCTTCATGATACCAAATCTAAACTCATAGCTGATCCAATTGAATTCAAAGTCAAATTCAAAGATTAGATGACCACTAGGCTTTCAGTATCCTGCAAATAATTATGGTTTTCATCAAGACATCAAGTTCTGCTTCATTAAGAGCTCACTTCAAAGGATGTGAAAAGATAAGTGTTGTTTTGATCATCATCTAGCTTCCTAGTTTGTTAAGTCTAATCTTAGCTGACTTTATCTTGACAATTTTGCATATAAGATGCTTTTTTTAACTGTCTGTGTGGCCCTTGTCACAAGTTCAGTATCTCCACTAAGTTGATTCTCTTGATGACCAATCCTTTTCAACATTTAACCATTTTAGTCTTGTGAAGGTAAGTGAAGAAAGGTGCAGTTCAAGATTTTGATATTAGAGCAGCTACTTCAAACTCAACTTCAGGTTCCAAACCAAGTTATACTCTGCATGCACATGACAAAGCAAAATTAGCCGAGGCTGTGGATGTCCCGAGGAATGTTACAAAGAAACCTGGAACACCCTCTTGCTAAGTTTGGCTCTTTGGATACTGTTCTAAGACTATTTGGAAGTTAATTTTAGGATATTGGAGCTGGACATGTATTTTCTTTTTTGTACTTACGTCTACTTTGTTTGGTATTTGGTTATGGTTGCCTCGTGTCTGAGCAACTAAGCAATTTTGGTACTTGTAATATTGTTCCCAACTAATATGGTATGTTGCCTCGTGACCGAAGAACTACTGATTATTTGGAAGGTTCTTACCAATACTGTGTTTGGTTGGTTATCTGGAGAAGTAATCATTCTTCTTGCTAATGTTATCTTGTCGAACTTCAGGTTTTCCATGAATCCTCCCACGCAATCAGTTAATAGCTCCAGGGCTAAACTATAGGCCAAAACTGGGAACTGCATGGAAGTTACTTAGAAGTGGTTAGGGTTTGGAACTCAAACTATGAAAAGAACATGTCCAACTCCATACTGAACGCCCATGTAATCAATCAAACAAAATTATTAGTTCCACAGAGATAGTGTAAACATAAATTAATTTAAGAGATGCAATGCAATGCAATGTGCTCATGTATTTTGTACTTTAAGCATGACAAAATATGTTAAGTACTCTACTTTTGGTTGGTGACACCAATAAGTACAGACCCCATCAATCTTAATCAACACATAAAAGATGAGCAAAATATAATTATTTTTGTACATAATCTGCAGTCTGGACAATTGACGATTTTGTTCTTACTCTGAACATAAGCACACTTGTAATTCTAGGCAAGTACCTATTTTCTTACACATAACAAGATGGTTACACCAAATGAATAAATATATTCAATCAGTAGTGTGTGTCTAAACATCCGAAATTGTATCATAACTAATACAGTCTGGACATCTTCATAAGTTCATGTACAAAAGAACCATCTTGATAACCTGCTAGATTGAACCTTCAGATCCAGGATTAATCTCGAGCCGGAGATATTTGTCCTAATACTATTTGAAAGGTGGCGACGATATAATCATCAGAAATTTTCTAGTTACGAGGAACCAAGAATTCGCCCAAAGATATGCCTCCATCCACATCGATTATGGATTTCTGGAGACAAGTTAAATTCGAGATGGGGATTCTTTGATACTGAACAACTGGTTCATCTCTACAAGCTGAAACTATGTTCTCTTCAGAGCTCCAGACGGATCAAGGCCTCTAGTCATAGTATCCTCTTTGCTCAGACTCCGCCTCTGTGAAGCCCATACCCAAACCCATGACTTAAGCCCATACCCAAACCCATTCAAAACCACGTCTCCTCTCTCCCCTGAACCCGTACGTACACCCCCCTTTCGGATCTCAACCTTTACGTAACTCTTCAGAAATCCCTTCTCCATAGAAACTCCATTCCTTCTCCTTCAGTATCTCATAACTCTCTCCCTACTCCACCAAATCCAAATTTGCGACCGCCACTGCGCTCCCCTCGCCGCCCTCTCCGAATCCATACCCCACTTCCCTATTTCTGAGCAGCCGATCGTCGCCCGCCCGATAGCAGCCGGCCGCCCGTCGCTGTTTGCCAGCCCCACGCGCGCCCCGGTTCCGCGCACCTTCGCCCACGTATCCGCCCGTGTGTGCGCACGTGTCCGTGCTCGTCAATCTCAGCGTTGTTCCGAGTCCGAGGCCTCCCCTCGGTACTCCTTCGTGCAAGTTTGGGTAACCCCTTTCCTCTTTTCCCACCTTCTGTTTGTTCTCAGAACCCATTTGAGTTTCTGGCCTAGAAATAGCCTCTGTAGATTCAGAATAGGTTCTAAGATAATTAATTAGGTTCTGTGGTTTGATAATTTAGCTTTCTGCGATTTAAATTAGTAATGTTGTAATAATAATCATTTTAGGAAATCTTATATATACATTATTGGTTTTAATTGATTTGTAGCTCAATCTTCATAATTTAAAAGGTGGTTTAAAATGGTTTAAGTTGATTAAATATATAGTTAGGATTATCTTTTAAATTTAATGTTAAGTTGTAGAGATGTTTAAACCAAATAATGATTTAATATTTTGTTTACAAAATATTAGTTAAATAAATATTCGTTTAAAAGTTATTTTCTTTAAAATAAAAGTTTGGTTAAGTAAATAGTATAATAAAAATTAGATTTCGTTAAATGATTATAAATATGGTATGTTTTACCCTTTTAGAGATAAATTTTAATCAAAAGATTTTATAAAGAGAATAATATAATAGAAACTAATATTTATTTAAAAAGGTTATTTTGGTAATGGTATTTAATATTAAAACCCGAAAACCTTTTATATTTACTTTAAACCAATATTTTGGTTAGAAAACATATTTTTGCACATTTATTATTTTCTATGTTTAAAGGTGATTTTTCTACATAATTTATGAAATATCTAAAAGATATATTTTATGAAAATCATTCTGATTAAATAAATTCTATTTTAAAATGTCATTTAAATAAAAACTATTTTCTTACGAAAATTACTAATTTTGAGAAATTCATTTTAAAGTATTTTCCCTATTAATTAATATCTACGACAAAATCTATATTTTATTGAAACAGTTATATGTTAACTTTTAGTAACAAAATCTATTTTTATGTACAAAGTGGTTTCCAATTAGGATCACCAACCTGCCTGACTTAGCCTAGTATTGCACCTTAGAATTAGACCGTAGTTCTGGTTACTAAATCTGGTACTACGATCTGTAGGTTCGGGACCTTAAATCCTAGCGGTTACTTGCTGCTCGTCGCGTTCCACGCCAAGGAGTTATCCAAGGCAAGTTTCATATCTACTCCATGTCTGTGTCTTTATTTTAATAACTAAATGTATGCATCAGTTGATTACATGTAGTATAGTGACACTGATTCACCGTGGATCCCTCTCGGACTCCACATCGATTGACAGATTGCTGGATTGCTATATTGACTCATTGACTCATTGACTTGGGATTGCTTGGGGGAGTAGTATAACGTCTGTGACCAAAGCCAAATATTGATCGTTTATTGCCTCGCGCTAACCCCTACCGCACAGGGGGTTGAGCCGTACCGTATACTATTCGTTTTGGCCAAAAACGTTAGTATACATATTGCCTCACCAGCCGGTCACAGGCCCTGTTATATACTCAAAACACTAGCTTAGTATTGCATCATGCTGGAAATTAACATCATCTTGCTTGCCGGTCTCTTTTTACTATTAAATACAAAAATATATTGTTTCTTAAACTGTCTCGCATTTTTCATTTATTATTAATTTAGGAATGCTAGATGTGGAGGAAATATATTTCTTGTTCACTCCTGACTGGAGACCCAACATTTTTAGGTGACAGCGACGAAGAGGAGCTGCCTTATTGCACTTTCTACGGGACAGACTTGGGTCCCACAGAGGCTGAACCAGGAACCCCAGAACCCCAGAGTGTTGGCTTACTTCCTTTTCAGAATCTATTGTAATAAAATGAATATTATTGTTGTATGTTTTATTTCTAGACTTTTCTCAGTTGAATAAAATATTTTACTTTCGTTAGATATTTCTGCTTGTTGTGTTTCACTGCTTGATACAGCTTACTGCCACCGTCTCACAACGGTACAGGCTGGACATGATCCGACTAAATCCACTACATTGGGATCGAGTCGTGACATGTTTTTAGTGGTGGCCCATGCAGGCCAGTCCTGTAAGTTGGTCTACTTAACTCAGTCTAGACGATCACGCAGTTCTGTAACTTGACCTAGGACTAGTTGAGACTTTAGGAAAATAGACTTTAGAAACAACTAGAACACCTAGATTATATTCACCCTGTTGTAACTTAGGGCCGAAATTATATATTTAAAAATCTATTTTTGCTTGCTTATAGTTTCATAGGTTACATTGCTTATGTTTGTACCTAGACCTTCTGATAATGACCAATGTTCCAAAGCTATTCCTTTCTTGGCTTTTCTCCCTTGAATCAATAAGACTTACTTTTAATCCAATTTACCTAGAAAATTCTCAAACCTTCCTTGGATTAGAAATTATTTCTCTCAAAATAATTTCGGTAAAGCTCAGTATTCTCTAAGTGATTTTGTCGAGAATATTCTATTTGACTTCTTCTACTCAACTCGAAGCGGTGACGCTTCTATCTTGTCTTGTGTCCAACTCAATTAGTCAGAATCAAGTTTGATCAATTCCATAAGTTTAATCTTTGAAGAAAATATCGAAGAACAGATACTCCACTTGACTTCAAACCGACCTCTTGAATCTCAAGAGCTACTGGAACACATATTTATCCTGATAAATTTCCTTGATTTTAGAAGAACGGACATCTACATCTCTTTCCTATCATGATTAGAACTTTAGAACTCATTTGAATTTTTCGGAAGCTCCTTTGAAATTCTCATGGACAAAGTTGAGAAAATATTCAGTGACCTAATATGGCTTCGCACATATGCGTTGTAGTCATTATCTGAATTATGAAAACTGCGAGTTTACTGCAGCTTGTTGCGCACTGGCGAGGCATAGACTCTAAGTTAAAGAGATTTCAGGTGTTCATAGGTTTTCAGATATTATTGAGACTATGTCCTAAATTCAATAAATTTTTCCTTATGTTGCTCAGCCATGAAATGGATAAAGTTGACTGACTACTCGGTAACCTATTACTATTATTCAAGTTATGGAGCCAAAAATTTACTGCAGTCAGGTGCACTCTAGCGAGGCATGAACTAGAGGCAAAGTGACTTCGGATATATTTGGTTTCCAAATATTATTAAGACTATATCCGTACGATGGTTGTCCTTTTTGCACCATCAAATTATTCTGACTTTTATCTGGTTAGAGGATTTGCATTTCTAGCGGTTGTCTTCGCCTTCAGAAATATCTTATCTGATTACATTCATGTCATAGTTATTCAAATCACTCTCGCTATCCTACTATCATACAACTTGTTGGCTTTTCCTGAGTCACAAACCCTTATACCTCAACCCAATTTGATTTGGAATTTTTAGTCCCTCATCTCAGAAGATTCTATTACTTTTGCCTCCTAAATAAGCTGTTGACGTTCGTTTCTTTGTTGCCTTTCCTGTTTCACGAGACCTCATTTGATTTTTCTCCCATCTTATGATCATTGATTATATTTTAATCGTACTTAGACTTTACTTGTGCCTGAAATGATTACAATAAAATTTCTAACTTTATCTCAGATCATATCTAGATAATTCTGACCGTGCCTATATTTTATCATTGTATCTAGTGATCATGCCTCGAATCTGATTATGCCTGATGATTTAAATCTGGAACGATCTATAGCAGGAATTTATCGAGTACATGAGTTATGAGATAAAGATGAGATAAAAATGAACAGTTATGATTTGAATCAAGGAAGGTATAATTAATGATGTGAATACCAAGCAAATTGATATTGTAGATTAGAGGTGATTAAATGATAAGCATGGAAATGCACTTTAGGAAGGTGCATGATGAATCAGAAGATATATAAAGGACGACCGGAAAAAAAATTGACTTGAGGTGTAATTTATTGAGGATGACAATCGTATGAATTAAAAAGTATAAAAGATTATAGATCAGAAAGCAGAGATAGAATAAATACAAATAATACAAGGTTGAAAGATGTAATAAGGTATAATTTTGACAGAGAAAAATTTGGTCAAATGATACAGTAAAATCAAGATGAAGGATTCGAGCTTAAGCATGATAATTAAATTTTGTTGAGATTTCGGGATCAAATATGGAAAATGAGGATTTAGAAACAAGATATACACATGTTGATGAAAATGGACGTCTAAATAAATTACAGAGTGATCACATATGGGTAAGGAATGATAAAATTTTCTAATTATGACAAATTGGAGTATAGAAGTATGATGTTGGATTCTAAAATATGATATTGGGTTACTGAGGCTTGATACCAAAGTATTAAGACAAGACGAAGTGTATCAAATCATAGAGTTAAATTTTGTATATATTAGCAAGCTGAAGAAAGTATAGTATATATTGGAGGAAATATTATATGTGTTTAGTATGAAAATGTGAAAGACAAATTTTCTAAGGTGATGACGGTAATTGACAATTCAGGGGTGGAAGCAGAAATCCAAATTATGGTTAGTGACTGTGCTTCTAAGGAGGGAAGAATGTTATTTGAGAATAGTGGATAAGATTGATAAAAATATTGTACTAGATAGATTTGCGATGGGACAGTTAGCCTAGTTAGGCATAGGGGCGTTGTGAAGAATACCCAGACTGGTTTGAGGCATGATTGCATGATTGTACCCTGGCCCTCATCTTAAAATTTTGAGGACAAAATTTTCTAAGGAGGAAAGGTTGTGAAGCCCATACCCAAACCCATGACTTAAGCCCATACCTAAACCCATTCAAAACCACGTCCCCTCTCTTCCCTGAACCCGTGCGCACACTCCCCTTTCGGATCTCAACCTTTACGTAACTCTTCAGAAACCCCTTCTCCACAAAAATTCTATTCCTTCTCCTTCAGTATCTCATAACTCTCTTCCTACTCCACCAAATCCAAATCCAAATCCGCGACCGCTACCACGCTCCCCTCGCCGCCCTCTCCAAATCCAGACCCCACTTTCCCCATTTCTGAGCAGCCGATCGCCGCCCGCCCGGCAGCAGCCGGCCGCCCTGTCACGACCCGCACCCTAGAGTAAGGGCACAAAAAGTGGGTACGTCCAGCCTACGCCGCAGTGTCGACGGTAGAACGCTGTCCTAGGTCAATCATCTAACAATATAAGGTACCTGTACAGTATATACACTCCGAATGGAGGTGATATAACAAATACAGTCTCAATCACATCTAAGGTAGAATACGATAAAAGATAGATAGATAAAACTGAAATCTACAAGAGATACAGCAGATAGAACTCCAAGTGTCTAAGATATCACAAATCCGGAAAAACCTCTCAAATCTTAAATACAGTAATCCATAAAGTAAATACAACTCAAGACAACTGAAAATAAAATAAGAAAACTCTAGCTATCTACTCTAACCTCTACTGTGTCTCCTCTAGGCTAGCAGGTAACCTCCAAGCTATCTGTAAAATTTATCAACAGGTCCAGTCAGGACGGGAGCGAGCACAGTACATCTCACGCAGTTCATAACATAACAGGATATATAAATATACAATAGAGTAAGATACATGAAACGCTGAGAATATACATGAGTAAAAGAGCAGACTGTAATAAAATATCTACTATAAGTAAAGAGCTACAGTGAACTAGTAATTTAGAGTACAAGCTAGACATGTGAACGGCTTGATAATAAATATGAGAGGTTGCACATGGCTACACTACTTTGGAAATTGTCCACATGACTATTTATACTCCCCCGTATCCCAATCAATACGCAGGGATTCAGACAGGTTATGTTATTACACAAGATATCACATGGGGGCCCATAAATGGGTGCACATGAATGTAAACATGGGGGCTCCGTGAACATGAGAGTACATGAATCACGAGAGTGCACATGAATTGTGAAAGCACATGAATACATGATGAAAGTGAAACACACATGACATGATGTAACCGATGCTCCCGAGGGGGATAACATCTCATGAAGGGATCCATATAGTACCAATCCGTGTTAACAACGTGACAGCATCAAGTAAAGTAATCTAGAGCATAAATGTAAATCCTATCAAGTATTAAATGGTCAGAGAATGTACTCGCCTCGATTTTGTTGGAGTCGACGTGCGCGACACGAACGTGTCGACACGAGGTAGGTACAATGCTATGCTCCACAGAGGGTCCCAAACGACGACACGGGCAGTCCTAATGAGTCCAGAATAGTCCAAATAGCCTAGGTCGGTATATAAAAGTCTAAAATCAGGATTTGGTACGATAATTAATCAAGAAATATGAAACGACTTTAATAGTCTCGATTACGAATAAAATATATATAACTAAATAAATAAATAAATAAATATATATATATATATATATATATATATATATAAGAAATTATGGAAATTATTTTATAAAGTCAATATATATCACAAGTATGCCATATTCAGATAATAGTTGAAAATTGAAAACTAGTAATCCAATAAATATTTTTAGGTACCCAGAAATATTCACATTAAGTAGGTAAAAATACTATAATAATAATTTAGGTCAAAACTTACTAATAATATTTTAGAAATATTATTATATTTTTTATATAATTTACCAAGTAAGTAATTACGTGAATATAGTAATACTAATAAAGATAATAATGAGACCAACTATATACATTATCCATAAGTGTCTCAATATTTATATTGATAGCAAAACTAATTAACTTTCTAATTAAATAAACCCTAAACCAAATAACTAATAACTATAACTATTTAACTAAAATTTCCTAACTATAAATTAATAAATTAATCAATAATATTAATAATACTAGTAACAATATTACAATTAATACTTTTAATAATAATAATATTAATAAACTTAAAAGTAAATGACATCATTATTACCACCATTATATACTATATATAAACTAATACATAAACTATTATATAAACTAATATATAAACTATTATATAAACTATTATATAAATATTAATACATAATATATATGCTAACAGGGTCTGATCCCCTAATTTCCCAACACGGAAAAATGGGGGGGGGGGGGGTTTCAAAATCGAAGGGAAGAGGGCTCACAATGGGGGTTCTCGGCGGGGCAACCGGCGGAGGAGTGCCCGGTGGCTGGTGAGGGGATCCGGTCAGGGCAGAGGCTCGGCGGATAGCTCGCCGGCGCGGATGGAGGGCTCGCGCGGCGACGCGAGCGGAGGTGGTCGCCAGCTCGGGCAGAGACGGAGGCTCAAGGTTTGGATCTCGCAGGCGGGCACGGCGCGGGAAAGACGGCGGACACCGGAGCTCGGCGGAGCTCGCCAAGGCGTCGGAGGGGAACGGTCATCGGCCGAGCTCGCCACGGCGGGATAGATCCGAAGCGGAAGGGGCGGTCATCGACCAAGCTCGCCACGTCGGAACAGGTCCGACGCGGGAGTCAACTCCGGAACAGAGGTTCAATTTCTCTCTCTCTCTATACTCTGTGATTTAGGTATGGCATAGGAATGGCCGGTTGTTGGTGATTGGTGAGTGTCGTAGTGGTAGCTGCGCATTGGGAGGATGGGGTCCGGCATGGTGGTGGTGATGATGCTGCGGCCATCAGGTGGCCGGAGGTAGCAGGTTGGCTTGGGCGGACAAAGGGACAGGGATGGCAAAAATGGTGGTTGCTGGGTGTTGACGGTGAATGAGGTGTGCGGGTGAAGGTGGTGTTGTTCTTGGTGGTGGCTGAAATGGAAGGGTGGCCGGGATAGGATGCTGGTGTGGTCGTGGATCTCCGGCGATAGCCAGAGACGCAGGGGGTTGTGGTGATGGCTGAGACATGGAGGCAGGGAGGATGGGTGTAATGGCCCGCTCCGCCCTAGCAGAACGCCGATTCAAACGGCATGTTCAACGACTTAAACGAGCCGTCGACTCGAAGAGTTGTGTCGACCCGATGAAGTATCGATGCGAATCGATGCAAGACTTGCAATGGCTCGTCAAAGATGGATCCAGACTTAGACTATCGAAGGCGCACTCGGAGTATCGCCCGACCGATGTGAACATCGCTAAGGTGGGTGGCTCCGATGAACCCATCTGTGCTTAGCCTAGACACATAACAATACGGACACATTCACGAGAATCGCTAGGCGATAACACCTTGCATGCTAATAAATGATCCAACGCACCTAGCTAAGGAAATAATCCCATCTTGTATGCTTGTATAGAATATGGAAAGAAATATGGAAAGTATGAGAAATCTCGTACCACGCTTCACGCTCGTGCTACGGCACAAGCTTACGTTCAGGTTCCCTATGCGTTCAACAATTAAACAATGAATGGATTACAACAATGAAACGGGAAGACTATCGATATAGTCGTTCCGAGTAGAGTTAGCAACATTGAAAGACTATGGGACCGATGGGTCGCCAAGGCGACTCCCGCACGAGGAGTTGCAAAATGTATAAATGAATGAATGAACGAATAAGTGAATGTATGAACCAACGAATGAAAGAATGAATACGTGAATAAATCGATGGACAAACGGCACGGGCGTTGTGTGGAGTATACCGTGGCCGTATAATTGAAAGATAAGATAAAAAAGAATGGTTAGCGATAGGTGTGACGGGCACGTGCAACGGGGCTCGCTACCCGCGCTGCACGGACGCCAACCTGGTCGATAACGTAAGAAGGCTAAGGGTTAGCCTACCGCGGAGATAGCCGTTAAGTTAAAAAGACAAGTTAATACGAAATGGTCGTGGACAAACGGCACGAGCGAGGGGTGGCGTATGCTGTGACCGTAGAGAAAAAGGATTCCGCGGCATGGTCAAAGTGTGAAGGACGTGCCGGTCCGGACGAAATCAAAAATATGGCTTACGGGCTGCCTGGGTGCGGACTCGGCCACCCGGGGGACGTAAGTGCAGGCGTATTTCAAGAGACTAACGGGGTGTGTGCCAGTCCTCACCCTATCGTTGGTTGCGAAATACCACGGCTTGGATGTCCAAAATGGCTTGTGATGCCAGCGATCGGTGCATATAGAGTTAAGCGGGCTTTGCTGGTGGCAATCCACGTGCAAGTCCTTGCATTGAAATCAAAGTAGTCTAAGTTAACTAAATGAAGTGCCCTATGAATATGCCTGAATGGTAACACACAAAATGATAAGAGTACTTTATTCAATGAGTAGATAACGTGCCCACGACGTGCTAGAACATGCTATGACTCGCTAGAACCTGAGGCAGGAACACGAGCACGGCACTGAGTGCGTACATGAATCATGACTTGGTTTACATATGAACTGTTGTCTAACTTGATTTACTTTGAACAGGGAAGGCCGGACGGTAAGTATGGGTAAGTTGTAAATGTATTTTCATGCGACACTATGAAATCGGTAACACGAGATAGGTTATATCATATGCCATGAAAATGACCCTAAGGCAAGATTAGAAAGACAATGAATGATAGATGATGCACAAAAGTAAATGGAACGTGTTTGGTAATGATAGCGTTGTGGGCGAGCTAGCCTCCCCACCAGTGCATAACAATGTACTGATAACCCCACAGTTTGCTTGCAGGAAGCAGGAAACGTCGGCGGGTGCGGAGCTTTCCTCGAACGTGCTAAGGCGCGGAGCTATTTCTCGAGCCTTGGAGCATTGCAAGGAGTTGGAGCACCATATACAGGACATAATGTATTGGAACATCGCCATGAATCATTCCATCTTGTAAGCCACTTGGCACGCCTTTTATGTTTCAGAGAGAGAGAGCTTGAGAGACTTGTAATATCGGCCTAGCGCCGCTTGTAAACTTATTGAATATCAATAAAGAGTTTGGTTTCGCTTCAAACTTGTGTTCATTTATTTTCCGCTGCAAACGGGGACACTCTGTGCGACTCTGTGGCCTAGAAATCAAATCGGCCGTTTCTGGACTTGGCCTTGCACGGGCGCAACCTAGGCCCGTGCGGCATCACGCCTTAGCGAGGACGATCGCTCCTACGGAAGCGGGGCGTGACAGATTGGTATCAGAGCACGGCTTTACGTCCTTGGACTTCATTTCGATACTCTCAGTTTTGAAAGCTCGTTGAAACAAAAGAAGTGTACGCTCTCTCTCGTTGTGCCTTGGGATGTTCCATACAATAAGTCTAATACTTTCAAAAGCTCGTACGAGTACTCGGTTGGACGGGATCGATAGGCAAAGGCCTTTGTGCCACCACGACGGACTTGAGTTGGAAGGAACCGATGCTAAGAGTTAGCAAACGCAGTGCGTGCTTGAACGAGCTTACGCTGACGGCAAACGAGTACACGAGACCAAAATATAGTTTGAACAGGATGGTTATGCACGCAGCCTTTTGGCTAAGTTGTGCAGAGTATCACGCACCTAGACCTTCTGGTGCAAACGAGTTGCGAGTGAGATCGATTATCGCTCGAACGAGAATAGGTGAACATGCAAACTCGAATATAGTCCGTACGGGATGGCTATGCACACGACCTTTTGGTTATGTTGTGCCGTGTGTCGCGCACCTCGACTTCTGGTGCAATCGAGTGGCGAGCGATATCAAGTACCGCTCGGTCGGGAACAGAGATACACTTAGAGTGTATATCGATAGGAACGCTATCAAACTAACGCTTAGGCGTACACGAGAGATTGGCTTGAATTTTGAGGATTAGTATGAACGACTTAGTACGTCGAGGCGACATGAGCGATTACGCTAGAGATTCGTCGAACGAATCTGAAGGATGTCTTAGCGCATGATGCGAACGTGATTGAGGACTAGATTATATGGCTTGAATTCGAGTGGTGTATGTGATAGGTTCAGAGAAGAATAAGAATGAGTGTCGACGATTAGTCGAGTGGCTCGAACTCTGAGTAGTGTATGGACGACATAGAAATTGTTCGAGCGAGACTAAAAGATTTATGGATAGAACGAGTATGTCGGCGAGGCGATACGATTGCGCAAAGCCTTACAACGCGTCACGCTTAGTTGGTCTTGACTTCGAATGTCCCAAACGAGATGTCGTTCGGACAACTTGTCAATGGGCAACGCAAGTTAGAAAATGATTCGGAACGATGAATGAAAAATGAATGGTCTTGATCGAGGAAACTTAGAGGATCGCGCGTACGATTTGGGATTGATTCAAATAAGATGTGACTTGAGTTTTGAACAACGATCTTAAAACGAGCTTGAGGAATAGCGATCGAACTTGAACTTGAATATCAAAGAAATTGTAGATTATCCAACTCGGACAATAGCATCAGTCGCACGACTCGAAATTGGTTGCAAAGGAAGATCGTCAGGTTACGCATATCGTCGATGGTATTGAGGCGTATCAAAGATTGATATGCGATAACTCGGGGGCACTCTGACTCGGCGAATGACGGTCGTGCAAATGTCATTGTTCCGTTGGACGCTATACTTGAAATGTTAAAAAGGTGTCGAGGAAAAGATAGACTCGGCTCGAGGATTTTCTAGTTGAACGCATGACGGACGGACTATCGAATAAAGATCTTGGCTTGGAGGAAATGGAATGTTTGGATTTGCTTCGTCGATAACCACAACATTGACGTTCTTGTCTTATGCGAGCACAACTTCAGCCTTGCACATGCGTCACGTCGACTAGGGCTATCACTTCGCGTGAGCGCTGGTACGGTGATTCGTATAGCGGGAGTGATCGGCACTTGCATGGCGTGGCAATTTGTATGCTTCGACTTGTGGTTTGACGCGAAGGTGGACTTGAGAATGAATTTATGTGCTTGAAAGATTGAACTTGAGGATTGAGTAGGTCCAATCCGCGTATCGAGAATGGGTTAGTCTAAAACTCAAACAAGAGTTACGCCCCGATGAGAATGATTATTTTGCGGGAGCGTGCATGGTGATTCATGAACCGCTGTAGATAATCGGACTCGCATGAGATTGGGGCACAATGTATTGTCGAGCTGGATAACCTCGTGATCGAATACACGAATTGGTTAGAACTGGTGATTGAATAGAATTGAGTATGTGCGACGTAAGTCTTGATGCGAATTAGGTGATCATGCTCGATGTTTAGAAATCTGAGTGACACGAGCTTGGGTAGAAACTTCCGTACAAACGAACAAATGGTTTAACCATAGGATTTGGGGCGAGCGTCGTGCAACGACCTTGTACGATGAGCCACGGACTTGACGTGTAACTATGACCTTGTGAGCTGATCTAGCGGATAGGCGGACGACCCTATGCCGAGTGTTTGAACCTGTGCGATGGCATTTACTGTATCGTCTGGATGGACGATAGACTTGTAGCAGCAAGACTTAGAGTAGGACGGGAAACAGGGAGTGTGCGTGAACGACGATAAGATTGGCCCCAAACGAAAGGAATAATAGGAATGGATGACGCACGAGTAAAGTTGGGATAACGAATTGAATCGTTGATAGAAAGAAATACTTGATGATGGTGCGATACTTGGTCTTGAATCGGACGAAAATTACTTAGACTTGATCGACTCCGCTAAGAAGAAATCGTATTGATTTCGTTGACAAGAACGCTTGAGAAGCGAACAGGATCATCTCGAGGATCGAGATAAACGATAGTGAGATACACATGAGTTAGGTTTCAAATCGAAGTTAGCAAACGATCGGCAAATTGAAACTATCACGAGTAGCTTGTCCGACTTCGCTAATCGCTAAGCTTGGTTGAAATGTACGTATTCGGGGGACGCCTTGAATATGTGCACGATCCAAACTCAGCGATGTGATGAAATCGAATGCAGCTGCAAGTCGGTGTTGAGATGCGCATGAACGAGCGAGTGAGTTGCCTCAGCCTACAACTCTCGTGTTTGAGAATTACAACACACCGCGTACGACCGTTTCAGTCCCATGATACGTCGAAATAGCAACCAAGTCAAAGAAACACTTGAATTAAATAAGTGCCATCAACTCTAAAATGAATGAAAAGTTACTCAATAAAATCGACCAAACGTATGTGACACGGAACTTGGAAAGGTATCGAGTATAATTCGGCACCATAGAACGATAGAGCCGTTCGATAGGGATTGCCTAAGAAATACGACGATGTGAGGTGAGGAATGGTAGGATGACCTGCACTCAGGAAGTCTCGAGGACGAGACTTGTTTTGAGTGGTGTATGATGTAATGGCCCGCTCCGCCCTAGCGGAACGCCGATTCAAACGGCATGTTCAACGACTTAAACGAGCCGTCGACTCGAAGAGTTGTGTCGACCCGATGAAGTATCGATACGAATCGATGCAAGACTTGCAATGGCTCGTCAAAGATGGATCCAGACTTAGACTATCGAAGGCGCACTCGGAGTATCGCCCGACCGATGTGAACATCGCTAAGGTGGGTGGCTCCGATGAACCCATCTGTGCTTAGCCTAGACACATAACAATACGGACACATTCACGAGAATCGCTAGGCGATAACACCTTGCATGCTAATAAATGATCCAACGCACCTAGCTAAGGGAATAATCCCATCTTGTATGCTTGTATAGAATATGGAAAGAAATATGGAAAGTATGAGAACTCTCGTACCACGCTTCACGCTCGTGCTACGGCACAAGCTTACGTTCAGGTTCCCTATGCGTTCAACAATCAAACAATGAATGGATTACAACAATGAAACGGGAAGACTATCGATATAGTCGTTCCGAGTAGAGTTAGCAACATTGAAAGACTATGGGACCGATGGGTCGCCAAGGCGACTCCCACACGAGGAGTTGCAAAATGTATAAATGAATGAATGAACGAATAAGTGAATGTATGAACCAACGAATGAAAGAATGAATACGTGAATAAATCGATGGACAAACGGCACGGGCGTTGTGTGGAGTATACCGTGGCCGTATAATTGAAAGATAAGATAAGAAAGAATGGTTAGCGACAGGTGTGACGGGCACGTGCAACGGGGCTCGCTACCCGCGCTGCACGGACGCCAACCTGGTCGATAACGTAAGAAGGCTAAGGGTTAGCCTACGGCGGAGATAGCCGTTAAGTTAAAAAGACAAGTTAATACGAAATGGTCGTGGACAAACGGCACGAGCGAGGGGTGGCGTATGCTGTGACCGTAGAGAAAAGGGATTCCGCGGCATGGTCAAAGTATGAAGGACGTGTCGGTCCGTACGGAATCAAAAATATGGCTTACGGGCTGCCTGGGTGCGGACTCGGCCACCCGGGGGACGTAAGTGCAGGCGTATTTCAAGAGACTAACGGGGTGTGTGCCAGTCCTCACCCTATCGTTGGTTGCGAAATACCACGGCTTGGATGTCCAAAATGGCTTGTGATGCCAGCGACCGGTGCATATAGAGTTAAGCGGGCTTTGCTGGTGGCAATCCACGTGCAAGTCCTTGCATTGAAATCAAAGTAGTCTAAGTTAACTAAATGAAGTGCCCTATGAATATGCCTGAATGGTAACACACAAAATAATAAGAGTACTTTATTCAATGAGTAGATAACGTGCCCACGACGTGCTAGAACATGCTATGACTCGCTAGAACCTGAGGCAGGAACACGAGCACGGCACTGAGTGCGTACATGAATCATGACTTGGTTTACATATGAACTGTTGTCTAACTTGATTTACTTTGAACAGGGAAGGCCGGACGGTAAGTATGGGTAAGTTGTAAATGTATTTTCATGCGACACTATGAAATCGGTAACACGAGATAGGTTATATCATATGCCATGAAAATGACCCTAAGGCAAGATTAGAAAGACAATGAATGATAGATGATGCACAAAAGTAAATGGAACGTGTTTGGTAATGATAGCGTTGTGGGCGAGCTAGCCTCCCCACCAGTGCATAACAATGTACTGATAACCCCACAGTTTGCTTGCAGGAAGCAGGAAACGTCGGCGGGTGCGGAGCTTTCCTCGAACGTGCTAAGGCGCGGAGCTATTTCTCGAGCCTTGGAGCGTTGCAAGGAGCTGGAGCACCATATACAGGACATAATGTATTGGAACATCGCCATGAATCATTCCATCTTGTAAGCCACTTGGCACGCCTTTTATGTTTCAGAGAGAGAGAGCTTGAGAGACTTGTAATATCGGCCTAGCGCCGCTTGTAAACTTATTGAATATCAATAAAGAGTTTGGTTTCGCTTCAAACTTGTGTTCATTTATTTTCTGCTGCAAACGGGGACACTCTGTGCGACTCTGTGGCCTAGAAATCAAATCGGCCATTTCTGGACTTGGCCTTGCACGGGCGCAACCTAGGCCCGTGCGGCATCACGCCTTAGCGAGGACGATCGCTCCTACGGGAGCGGGGCGTGACAATGGGAATGGCGGCTGCCTCTATTTCCTAGGAATGTGTGTAGAAAATTTTAAGTTTTTGGGATAGGGTGTCTATTTATAGGGGAGTAGAGAAAACCCTAACCAATTGTAAAATGTAATAAAAATTAGGAATACATAGTAGAAAACTAACATATTAACACTAATGCTAACTGCTAACTGCTAACTTCTAACATTAACACCATCTACTTATTAATTAACACTAAATAATTATTAGCTATAAATTAATTGGTTATTTACTAGTTACCACTAATTTAACAAATGGGCTAATTACAATTTAGCCAAGATTTTCTAATTACTAAAATAATACTAATTTATTCACTATTATTTATATATATATATTTAATAACCATTTATTTAGTAAATAAATATATTTTGAAATTTTGAAATTCAATAAACGTTTCTCCATATAGAACAATATTTAAAACTTATTAATTTTAAGGAATGGATAGAAAAATTCCAATAGGATAAAATCGCATAAAATAGTAAACCAAAACCAACAAGGACCGATAGCAATTACGGCGAAAGTGTTTTCTCAAAAATTAGAATTTACACGTTTTTCGAGATTCAGAAAATTCGGAGTTTTGAAAAATACAAAATAACATAAAAAAAAGATTTTAAGAAATCAATTAACGAAGGTTACACGCCCGTCGCCGTCCGCCAGCCCCGCGCGCGCCCCTGTTCCGTGTGCCTTCGCCCACGTGTCCGCCCGTGTGTGCGCACGTGTCCGTGCTCGTCAATTCCGGCGTTGTTCCGAGTCCGAGGCCTCCCCTTGGTACTCCTTCGTGCAAGTTTGGGTAACCCCTTTCCTCTTTTCCCACCTTCTGTTTGTTCTCAGAACCCATTTGAGTTTCTGGCCTAGAAATAGCCTCTGTAGATTCAGAATAGGTTCTATAGATAATTAATTAGGTTCTGTGGTTTGATAATTTAGCTTTCTGCGATGTAAATTAGTAATGTTGTAATAATAATCATTTTAGGAAACCTTATATATACATTATTGGTTTTAATTGATTTGTAGTTCAATCTTCATAATTTAAAAGGTGGTTTAAAATGATTTAAGTTGATTAAATATATAGTTAGGATTATCTTTTAAATTTAATGTTAAGTTGTAGAGATTTTTAAACCAAATAATAATTTAATATTTTGTTTACAAAATATTAGTTAAATAAATATTTGTTTAAAAGTTATTTTCTTTAAAATAAAAGTTTGGTTAAGTAAATAGTATAATAAAAATTAGATTTCGTCAAATGATTATAAATATGGTATGTTTTACCCTTTTAGAGATAAATTTTAATCAAAAGGTTTTATAAAGAGAATAATATAATAGAAACTAATATTTATTTAAAAAGGTTATTTTGGTAATGGTATTTAATATTAAAACCCGAAAACCTTTTATATTTACTTTAAACCAATATTTTGGTAAGAAAACGTTTTTTACGCATTTATTATAATCTATGTTTAAAGGTGATTTTTCTACATAATTTATGAAATGTCTAAAAGATATATTTTATGAAAATCATTCTGATTAAATAAATTCTATTTTAAAATGTTATTTAAATAAAAACTATTTTCTTACGAAAATTACCAATTTTGAGAAATTTATTTTAAAGTATTTTTCCTATTAATTAATATTTACGACAAAATTTATATTTTATTGAAACGGTTATATGTTAACTTTTAGTAACAAAATCTATTTTTATGTATAAAGTAAATTTCAATTAGGATCACCAACCTGCCTGACTTAGCCTAGTATTGCACCTTAGAATTAGAGCGTAGTTCTGGTTACTAAATCTGGTACTATGATCTGTAGGTTCGGGACCTTAAATCCTAGCGGGTACTTGCTGCTCGTCGCGTTCCACGCCAAGGAGTTATCCAAGGCAAGTTTTATATTTACTCTATGTCTGTGTCTTTATTTTAATAATTAAATGTATGCATCAGTTGATTACATGTAGTATAGTGACACTGATTCACCGTGGATCCCTTTTGGACTCCACATCGATTGACGGATTGCTGGATTGCTATATTGACTCATTGACTTGGGGATTACTTGGGGAAGTAGTATAACATCTGTGACCAAAGCCAAATATTGATCGTTTATTGCCTCGTGCTAACCCCTACCGCACAGGGGGTTGAGCCGTACCGTATACTATTCGTTTTGGCCAAAAATGTTAGTATACATATTGCCTCACCAGCCGGTCACAGGTCCTGTTATATACTCAAAACACTAGCTTAGTATTGCATCATGCTGGAAATTGACATCATCTTGCTTGCCGGTCTCTTTTAACTATTAAATACAAAAATATATTGTTTCTTAAACTGTCTCGTATTTTTCATTTATTATTAATTTAGAAATACTAGATATGGAGAAAATATGCTTCTTGTTCACTCCTGACTGGAGACCCAACATTTTTAGATGACAGCGACGAAGAGGAGCTGCCTTATTGCACTTTCTACGGGACAGACTTGGGTCCCACATAGGCTGAACCAGGAACCCCAGAACCCTAGAGTGTTGGCTTAGTACCTTTCCTTTTCTTTATTTTCAGAATCTATTGTAATAAAATGAATATTGTTATTGTATGTTTTATTTCCAGACTTTTCTCAGTTGAATAAAATGTTTTATTTTTGTTAGATATTTTTGCATGTTGTGTTTCACTGCTTGATACAGCTTACTGTCGTCGTCTCACAACGGTGCAGGCTGGACATGATCCGACTAGATCCACTACATTGGGACCGGGTCGTGACAGCCTCCCTATCCTTGATATAACCACTGTTACATTATGTCACTCCCCGATCCTGGAATACGTATTTTAATACGTAAACCGATAAATTGTATTTACCTTGTATTTATACTATATTTATTATGCAGTATTTCTTCATGCATTTCCCAAAAATATTCGACAAAATATTATTTCCTAATTTATTTTCTGCATTTGGGCCTACAGTTTTGGCTCATTTGGGTAACCCATTCTTGGTTCACCAATGGTTCATCATGAACCCTTTGGTTCATCATGAACCCATGGGTCCAAGATTCTATATAATAACTCATCTCTCTCTCTCCTCTCATTTACTTCCTCTCATTTACTTCCTCCACCAACCAAGGCAAGTACCAACTTGCTCAAGAGATGGATCCATAATTTTGTCAATGATTTCTTACAAAACTATTTGCCAAAACATGTTCTTCTCTTCAATCTATACTAGTTTAGAACTTGAAATTTTCCATTTTGAAGCTTTGATTTTTGTAGATCTAGGTTTTAATCATTTTCGGATTTTGCATGGTTTGATCTACTTTAGTTGGATTTTATGGGTTTTTGATGCTTCCATGTGGAAGAGCATTCAGTTTCACCCAAGTTGGAACTTTGGAAATCTGGATTTGGAGTTCGGATGGCCAAGTTATGATGCTTTGAAGTTTGGGTTCAGCCATGGTGTTCTTGCTGTTTGGAGAAGACAGTGAACAGTGTGCTCCGTTTGAGCACGCTTCCTGTTGGAAGCGTGTCTCTCCTTGAGCTTGCGTGACTTTTCACGCAGCTCTCTCCTTGAGCTTGCGTGACTTTTCACGTAGCTCTCTCCTTGAGCTTGCGTGACTTTTCACGCAGCTCTTTCCTTGAGCTTGCGTGACTTTTCACGCAGCTCTCTCCTTGAGCTTGCATGACTTTTCACGCAGCTCTCTCCTTGAGCTTGCGTGACTTTTCACGTAGCTCTCTCCTTGAGCTTGCGTGACTTTTTACGCAGCTCTTTCCTTGAGCTTGCGTGACTTTTCACGCAGCTCTCTCCTTGAGCTTGCGTGACTTTTCACGCAGCTCTCTCCTTGAGCTTGCGTAACTTTTCACGCAGCTCTCTCCTTGAGCTTGCGTGACTTTTCACGCAGCTCTTTTCTTGAGTTTGCGTGACTTTTCACGCAGCTCTCTCCTTGAGCCTGCGTGACTTTTTACGCAGCTCTTCCCTTGAGTCGGCGTGACTTTTCACGCACGCTGCCTTGAGTGAGCCTGCGTGACTTTTCACCCCTTGAGCGTGCGTGCTTTTGTGCGTACGCCTTTGATATTTTATTAGATAGTATATGCCCATTTTATATCCTTACGCCTTTTGTCCCGAGCATGATATGAGCACTAATGTGACCCCGGAGAACAAAGTGTTCCTACCTGATACATGTACCTGAATGTCCCAGTTCTTGTTCATGCTCGACAAAAGACTCGTAACTCCACGTGGCGTATTTGCAATGATGTATTACACTAAGGAGGGTAAAACATGTTGACATACTGATTGACATGGATCGTCTTTGGGGTACTCGTACTAAAGTACGACTCTAGGAGGATAATCATGCAGGCCACAGCATGTGAGTCCAAGATTTCACCTAGGGTTAAACTAGGCAACTAAACATACTAGATGCATGGGGAGGGCAGAATCCCGAGATCGTGTTACACCAGCCGCCTTGAGATATTGTCTTGACGCGCCGGCTGGTCTCCACGGATACTGTGTCATCTGCAACGAGTGGATGACTGTATCCGATTAATTCCTGCTATATAATATATGTTTTGGCAAGGTGGCCTCACGAGGGACCTGTGCTCAATCATACCTGTCTACGCGAACCCCTGGGTTGGCTAGCCTTGCTGGAAAGATACGATCTGAGGATTTTCTAATAACATGATGCGAGGATAACCTCGTCCCACTAGAAACTCGTAGACTTGATTGGCCGCGAAAACGACTTGTTTGTATCCTATTACCTTCCGTGAATAACTGAGGGAAGCGGACTGTCATGGTACGTGATCCAACCCATGTTCTTGTTTGATTGTTGGGTTGGTTATCGTACTATGATAGGCTGTGGACCGAAGTTATGAACGGAAGACTTATTTTGATTGTGAATTGCTACTTCTGTGAATGACTGAGGAACATGGACTATCATGGTACATGATCCAACCCATGTTCTTGTTTGATTGTTGGGTTGGTTATTGTGCTGCGATAGGCTATCGACCGAAGTCACGACCAGGAGATTTTATTGTTCATACCTTCTAACTTATGTGAAAGTTATAGAGTACGACACGTCCCGACTCCATGCGACACCTTTTGTCCTTGTTTGGTTGTAAGGGTGCCATATGGGTTCGAGGATGTTGCGCTACCCTATAATAGTAGCATAAGTATTACTATTATCAATCATTCTATTAACTGGATTTTTAATCTTAACTCTTGTGCCCCTTTGGCGGTACTTGCTATTCGGGGCTGACCCCACTGGTTTTTGTTTGGCCAGATCCCGTAGCAGAGCCTGAGGACACGATCTTCCTCCCTGTCATCCATGGTGCATACTAGGAGCATGGCGGTTCGGGGACTCGAGTGGGTTTCTTCTCCACCACTCCTGCTTATACTTTTGCGGCGTTTAGCCACCGGCACCTGTTAGCCGGATTACTTGATATTTTGTGTCAGTACAGACTTGTAAATAAACAGACTGCAGCTGTGTATAATTTTGTACTCCTGACTCTCTGAGATAGCTAAATTATAAAGCTAGTCTCTCATGATCATTTTGATGAAGCGTCGGGGACGCCTTACTGCTTTATCTTTAATGTTCATTTATTTGCTGATGTGATTTGATTGATTGAGACATAGAACTCTGTGGGACCATAGGAGACTTGATTGTAGCATGTACCCCCTAGTCTCTCGACAGCCACGATCGTCGTATGACGTTACGTACCTCATATGGAGTAGCTGGCCTAGTCCGTCTCCGTATTTCGGTACTGGGGCGTGACACATTAGCTTTCGAGGTGCGCTTCTTAGGTGTCTTATGCAAGCACCTGTAAGCTATATCTGCGAGAAGCCTGATTTCGTCAGGATTACTTTTACCCATGAGCTTGTTATCAACTATCTCGTCCCAATCAGCCTTCCCGTTGACACCAATTCCTGCCCGCAAAAAGAAGATAATGGACACTGTTTAAAATTCAAATGTGAAGACAAAGATCAGTCCGAATTGTACCCATCTAGGCCATTAGGGCATCCTTTTTCTTTGGTTTACATTATTCTCAATCCCCGACACATATTCTGGTAGCTACAAATACATGGTGATCTCTATGTTTCTACATTCTTAGCTAGGCAAACACCAATACCTATTTTCTGTAGCAATTAACAATTGGGGGGGGGGTCGGGATCAGGAGAGGGAGAGATGAGAGGAACAGAGAGGGGGGGTCGGGATCGGGGAGAGGGAGAGACGAGAGGAACAGAGAGGGGGGCTCCGGGATCAGGAAGAGGGAGAGGGAGAGAGGAGTCGAACAGTGTCATGAGATAGAGAGGGATATTTTGCTATATTTTATTGCTGGTTTTTTCAAAAAGGACCCCAATATATTATGTAAATACCTTTAACATTTATAACTTTTAATCCCAGCCTTTAATCTCAATCCAAGGGTTGTTATATAGGGTGGTTTTATATTATAAAACCACCCTGGTGGTTCTTGAGCGTTTCTGTGTGTGTGTGTATATATATATATATATATATATATATATATATATATATATATATATATATATATATATATATATATATATATATATATATATATATTAACCTTTCAATTTGAGCGCTCGTTAGGTTAAGCGGCGATTGCGGAGCAGGCGATTTTGCTCTCTGATGCTTGGCGCGGCGGGGGGCTCCGCCCCCCCGGGTGGTTCGCCGGCGGGGGCCCTTCGCCATCCCGGTCGGCTTCTAGCAGGGGCCCCCGTCCATGGGGGCGACGAGATGGCGGCGTCGACCGGCGTGGCTCGGTTCTCCGCCCAATCGGCTGTGGGCGCTGCACAGGCCGGTGCAGTCCCGATGGCGGTGGCTTCCGCCCCTCCATCAGTCTCGACGGCTTTGGGCGCTGCACAGGCTGGCGCAGTCCCGATGGCGGAGGCTTCCGCCCCTCCACCAGTATCGACGGCGGAGGCTTCCGTCCCTCCGTTGGCGGCGGCCTCTGGCCTTCTTGGCCGGAGCAGGGACGAGCTCCCAGGCCTGCCGGTAGTTGTAGCCGGGGTTTCGGCGGGTGCAACCGCCCCAGCTTCTTCGCCGGTGGTTCTCGGCCACCTGGGTAGGAGTGCCCGACCTCCCGTTGGCGTTTCACGGGTGGCTCCATTGGGGATTTCTGGCCTTCCGGGTAATCCTCCGGTTGAGGTGGGGGCTACTTTGAAGGTGGCAAGCGGAGGGACGGGTGGCACGCCGCGGACTTTCGCCTCGGTGGTGGGTGGATCTGCGTCGGCTTCGACGGGTGCCTCACCGAGGGTAGATTTCCGTCCTGCTATTGTGTCTGAGGGACGAAAGGTGGTTGTGTTCTCTCAGTCTGACATGGAGGCCCTCACGGTGCCGTGTGGACTTGACCTTATTGGCAAGTTTGCACGGCGGAGACTTCCGGTTGAGGCTATTAGAAAGGCTTTCGATTCAGGGGGTTTTCAGGGGGTTGGTTGACGTGAAGGCTGTTGATGATCGTCACGTCCTGATTCGACCTCATATCGAGAGTGATTTTTTTCGGCTACGGTCCAAGGACTGTTGGTTCGTGGGGCGTGTTCCGATGATGATCTTCAGGTCGTCGGTAGATTTTTCGCCGATGAGAGAGGACCCCCGGGTTCCTATCTGGGTGGCCTTCCCCGGGCTTCCCCACTGCATGTTTGATACCAATGCGGTTCTTTCCATCGCATCTGCTCTCGGCACTCCGCTCAGCACTGATCGGGCTACGGCGTCCTTTACTAGGCCGGGGGTAGCCAGGGTTTTGGTAGAAGTGGATGTCAGTAAACCATTTCTTCATGAGGTGTTCTTCCAACTGCCTGACGGTGTTCGCTCGCAGCCAGTTGTTTACGAGCGGAGCCCTCTCTATTGTGTTTCTTGTGGCCTTCATGGTCATGCTGAGAGTGCTTGCGGCCGTACTCGTGTGGAGCCTCCCTCTGAGGGAGTTGTTGATAGTCCGACTATCCCCGACGGCCGTTCTCCAGGCGTGGTGAGTGAGACGGACGACATGATGAGGGGCCGTGGTTCTAGCAGGGGACGCCGGAGGAGACGTTCACGGCGTGAGAAAGGGAAGGGGATACGGCAGGAGTGGAGGCACGTTGAGGGGCGTGAAGTTAGCTTGGGGACCACGCAGCCCAGATTGCGCGGGAGAGATGATTATCGCGCGATTTCCGTTCCGCCATCCTGGCACGTGGGGGAGTCATCTTCGGGCCAGATGGCCAATTGGTCGGATGATGGGCGGCCCATGATGACGGGACGCAGCGCTCCTGGATCGAGCCTGGATGGACAGATGGGCCCGGAGCGAGGTATTGGCTCTATTGATTTATCGGATCTTCCTATTATTATTTATAGCCAGTTGGGACAGGGGATTATTGCGGCTGATTCTGACACTAAAGATCGTAGCTTGGTGGTGTGGGAGGAGGCTGGTCTGGTTCCCCGATCTGACTGGGGAGATGATCTTGCTTCGGGTGCTGATATGGCCCCTCTGCTCGAGGGTAGACCCTCCACCTCACTCTCCGAGGGACGGAAAGAAGACTGGCAGATGGTCCCTTTCAAGAAGGTGGCTGGTAGGCGGAGGAAGTCGATGGCACCTCAGTCGGATAGACTTCTCCGATCACATGCTTCCCGGGTTAGGCGGGACCCCCAGAGGGTCCATGGTTAATTTCCTCATATGGAATGTTCGGGGGACGGCGAACAGAGCTACTTTATCCCGTCTCAGGTCCTTGTGTAGGTCCAACTCTATTCAGTTTCTTGCCATTATTGAACCCAAGGTGACATCCTCTAAGCTTCTTTCTTATCGTCTGAGGTTGGGTTTTGATGTTAGCTTTTGCAATGATAAGGGCAATATATGGATTTTTTGTAAGTCGGGTCTTGGGATCAATTGTATTGACTCCTGTGACCAGACTATCACGGTACAGCTTTCTTTGAGTTGTTTCCCAGTCCCGGTGCGGCTGTCGATTGTTCATGGTGCAGGGACACGACAGGGGAGGAGGAGTATATGGAGGCACCTTCTGGACGTCCAAGCCAGGGACATTGCTTTGCCCTAGGCGGTGGGCGGGGATTTCAATATCGTTGCTTCTCCGGATGAGAAATTTGGTGGGCGACCTCCTGACACGA
Organism: Iris pallida; assembly: GCA_029216955.1. NCBI lineage: Eukaryota > Viridiplantae > Streptophyta > Magnoliopsida > Asparagales > Iridaceae > Iris > Iris pallida. The sequence continues at coordinate 17,998,347 of JANAVB010024994.1, forward strand.
GGGCCATTGCGGACTTCTTAGATTTCCAGTTGGCTGCTGGGTTATCCGATGCTGGTTTCAGAGGTAGCATCTATACTTGGGTGAACGGGCAGACGGGGCTTGATCGGCAGGGTTCCCGTCTCGACAGGCTACTTGTGACGGGTAGTTGGCTGGATGGTGTCCAGGTCTCTTGCGAGCATCTGAATCGGGCAGAATCCGATCATTCTCCTATGTTGATATCCTGCCAGCCAGCTGCTACCTTCTTGCGCAGAGGTTTCCGTTTTCTTGATTTCTGGACTTCTCATCCGGATTTTCTTCAGATTGTGGCTCGGGCATGGAATTCATGTTGGCATTATGATGCGCTTGAGCGGTTGGGCATGCGCTTGAGGACGACGGGGCATGTGCTAGCTGGATGGAGCAGAGCTACTTTCGGAGATGTTTTTCAGGAGGTTCGTCGGGCCGAGGACGCTGCCTTGGCGGCGGAGCAGGATTATGAGCTTCATCCTTCGGAGAGGGGGAGGGCTTCCTGGATGGAGGCCGTTGCCAGATTGAAGCAAAAGGTCCAGGTTGAGGAGTCTTTCTGGAAACAAAAATCCAGATTAAAATGGGATTTGGAAGGCGATAAGAATACTCGTTTTTTCCATGAGTGCACCAGGAGCAGGCATAGAAAAGCGGGTATTCAGAAGATTATTCGGGATGATGGATCAGAAACTGGGTCTTCCGAGGAGGTTGCGACGGAGGCTTCTTTATTCTTCTCGAAGCTATTTAGAGCTGAGCCTATTTCTGATGAGGTCGCCTTCCTTGATGTCATCCCTAGCATCATTTCTACGGAGGATAATTCTGATCTTGTTCGCAGACCTGATAGAGCGGAGCTGTTGGAGATTGTACGGGGGATGGTCCCGGCTAGTGGCGCCGGACCGGATGGATTTTCTGGGAGATTCTTCTCTGTTTGTTGGGACATTATTGCTGATGATGTGGAGGAAGCCGTTGGTTCGTTTTTCTTGGGTGCACGTCTTCCGATTTTCGTTTCGGATACCTTCTTATTTCTTATCCCCAAAGTCGAGCACCCGAGGAACCTTTCTGATTTCCGCCCTATTAGCCTTTGCAATTTCTGTAATAAAATTATTTCCAAAATAATTACATGCAGGTTGCGGGCTTTCCTCCCCAAAATTATTTCACCGGAGCAGAGTGCTTTTGTTCAGGGGAGAGAGATAGTGGACAACATCATTATTGCCCAGGATATGGTGGCTTCGATGAAGGAACCTAACCATGGTGGCAATGTTGCTATTAAGCTGGACATGCAGAAGGCCTATGACAGAGTCAACTGGCATTTCCTCCTGAGGGTCCTCCGGAGATTTGGTTTTAATGAGGTATTCTGTGATCTTATCTATCGTCTCCTGGCGGATACACGGTATGCGGTTCTGCTCAATGGCGCTCCTACAGATTTCTTCTCGGCGTCTAGAGGGATCCGGCAGGGGGATCCTTTATCCCCAGCTCTCTTCATTATTGCTGCGGAGGTACTCTCTCGGAACCTCAAGCTCCTCCAAGATTCCAATAGGAGATCTTCATTCCACACTCCGATTGGGGGACCGCGTATCTCGCACTTGGCTTATGCGGATGATGTTCTTATCTTTACTTCGGGGGATATTACTGGATTACGTGCTCTTCAGCAGGTACTGCTTAGGTATGAGGCTGTTTCTGGACAGAAGATCAATTATTCTAAATCTGCCTTTTATACTGTGACACCATTGGGGGTGGATCGTGCTCGGATTATTTCTTCTCTCTTCGGATTTAGTACCGGTACCTTGCCATTCTCTTATTTGGGGTGCCCGTTATCTTGTGGGAGAAGGAATGCGGGGATGTTTACATATTTGCTGGATAAAATCCGCTCGAAGCTTATGGGTTGGCAGCACAAGATTCTTTCTCCTGGGGGTAAGTTGGTCCTTATTAAGAATGTGCTCTCCTCTATCCCTATGTACACATTGGCTGCCTGTTGTCCTCCTAAGGTCGTTCTCAGGTCTATTGAGAGGATGTTTGCGGCTTTCTTCTGGGGCAGCAAGGATTGGGTGGCTAAGAGGAGTTGGTTGGCATGGCGGTTCGTTACTCGGATTAAGTCCGAAGGAGGCCTCGGGGTCAAGTGCCTGAATGATATTATGGATGCCTTTTCTATGAAGCTGTGGTGGAAGTTGAGGCATGGGAAGGGCCTTTGGGTGGAGCTTCTTAAATCAAAGTATTATCGTAAGCGTCATCCTTGTGAGGCGTTTATGACTTCTAAGTGCTCCCATATTTGGCGACGGATTTTGAGGGGGAGGAAATTGGCGGAACCATTTATCTCGCTTAGACTTGGGTGTGGTGGGAGCTCAGCGAGGTGTGAGGCCTGGATTCCGGGGGGGGGCCTCGTTTGGATAGTGTTGCTATTCCTCCGGAGGAGGGAGTGACTTCTGGGACCAGGCGCGGCACGGGGAGACGGCCTCGGGGGCGGAGCCGTATTCAGGTGAGGGAGTCTCCTGATGTCGGTTTGGGCACTGGGGAGCTTCGGAGGTCGGCTAGATTGGTTGGGAGAAGGGTGGTTCTTCCTCTTCGTACTGTGACTGTTCGGGTGATTTCGGATAGGGGACGGAAAATCAGAGACTCGAGGGCGAGGAATTCTGATAATGGTGGTCCGGCTATTAGTTCCTTTTGGACAGCTTCTGGATGGGATCTGACTCTGTTCTCGGATCAGTTTGGAGCGGAGGCAGCGGGGCGGCTCAGAGAGGCGAATCTCACTTGTAATTCGGACCCTGATTCTCTGGCTTGGGGTGAGCGGAAAGGTCCTTTCACGCTGGCTGCGGCTTGGAGATGTTGTCGGAATACTTACCCTACATCATCACTCTTTTCTAATATTTGGGGCAAATGTATTCCGGCGAAGTGGAGCATTCTGATGTGGCGGGTTTGCCATAACCGGCTTCCTACGGATGACATCCTTCAGAAGATTGGTTTCCAGTTGGTGTCCAGGTGTCATTGCTGTCAGGTTGGTCATGGGGAGAACATGCAGCATATATTTTTTCATGGGGATCTTGCTAGGACGGTTTGGTCTGCTTTCCGGTGTTTCTTCAAGGCACGGATGCATACTGACTTTCTGGTCTTTCTTCAACGGTGGTGTCGGGGTCCGAGCAGTCACCATCGGAGATCATTGGCGGGTGCGATTACTTGGGTGCTTTGGAAGAACAGAAACAAGCATCGATATGAGGGTCGTGGTGCTGGAGCGGACTTCTTGGTTCGGGAGGTGAAGAGACAGTTCCGAAATTCGCTCTCGGGTTGTCGGCATTTTCCGTCTCTCCCACATTGGGCTTTAGTGTAGTGCTTTTATTTAGTCTCTTTATTTTGTACTTGTTACCATGAGGTCGGATGTACTCATTACCCTCTTTATCAATAAAGGTAACGGTTTCCATTAAAAAAAAATAAAATAAAAATAAATAAATAAATAAATAATATATATATATATATATATATATATATATATATATATATATATATATATATATATATATATTATTCATGGTTCGCTTTCCATCTTCAAGAAAGTTTACCTATTCATCTTCATTTTGCATAATTAGATGGAAAACTTTAGGACCATTTACATAATATTTTCATCTTCATTCTTGTAATTGACAAATTTGTATATGAATTATATTTTTTATAAATTTTTTTATCGATATTCAATCTATTGTATATAGTTTAATTGTGAATACATCCAAAAATTTTGTTATAAATTTAGAATTTAAAGTTATTTATGGATAATTATGTTGTATTTTGAATTTGTTGAATTTTAGATTTATAAAAAATTATATAGAAAAATGATAATCTTATTTTTTTTTTGGACTTGTCTATATAGTGCCTCAAAAATACTGGAGCCGGCACTGATGTCTGAAAATTTCTCTACTTAGTCTAGCTGAAAGTATGATAGAGCATATTAAAACACAAGAGTTTAGAAACCACCACTTCCATGTATCTCCTCACGTGCGTAATTGATATCAAACATTCACAATAAAAAATAAACAAACAATATGAATGAATAAAATATAATATAATATTTGTCTTATCACGCGTCTAATTGAGAATAAACAGTAACAATCAGAAGAAAACAAATAATACAAATATTACCGATATGAAAAGTCAATATGTATACAATTTGGCATGTTCGGTTTCGATACTTTGGGAACACTTTTCTAATAATTCTACAGGAAAAATTAAACAAAAAAATCAATCAATAAGGATGTAAAATGATAGTAAAAAACAAAAGTATATAAATACAAAAAATAACTGCAGATAAACTAATAACAAAGATGACTATTTAATTTCAAAACTACTAAGAACAACAAAAAAAATTATTTTAAATTATGCCTAAATATACAAAATATTTTTTTCTAAAACTTTAAATTTTTATCATTAATTACTTGTTTTTCGATATTAATAAAAGTCGATATGCCAGTAAGAAACCGTTAATATTGGCGATACCGTCTATCCCGAAACTTACAGGAAGATTTTATATTGATTCTGATATCGATACTGCGTACCTTAAATCGATGGACTGACCATAGCAATGTAATAGAAGATTTGTAGCAAGTTGAAATTATGTCTCAACTAACAAGGTCGATGCAATTACCGAAATAATATGGAAGTGAAATCAAAACTATAACGTCGATAATCACTCAAATTGCAATAAATAGCAAAGATTACAGCAAGTAGCAAATCCTATATCCGGGAAACATAAAAACGACCCATTAATGTCATATTGAATAGGCACGCACGGTACACGAACACGCAACAAACATCAAACTTGGTGTCTTAATTTATTTTTGGAGTATTGGTAATGACCGATACCTATTTGACATGACAAGGCACAAACCATTCAATGTTTTTTTTAGCGCCCAAGCATCCTAAGGTCAAGACATGCCGCAATTATTATCGACAATATATAGCCATAATCTTTACATGAAGATAAAGAAGAATTTTACATAATCACGTGATCTTTGTATACATCAAATATGGGAAGCACGTGCACTCAAAAAATGTGGCCTTGTCAATTGAGACAAGTTAAAATACGACTAGGACACACCAATGGATGTCATGTTCATGTCGTTGTATATTTACGGTATCGTATTTGTGTCCGTACAACATAACATCCCCACTAGTTGTAATAAAAAACTAAATAAATTTTAGACCAACTATTCCATATATCAATCAAAATGATAAAAGGTTGAAGACTATCAAGTGAATTTTAGGCATGCAACTTGTATGTTTTTTTACATATCAATCAACTATAACATGAAGACTCAGAGTAAACTTTTTAGGGATCAAGTGAACTTTAGACATCAGAATTGAGGTAACTCATCTTGAAAATAACAACTAAATATAATTAATCAAATCAAACTCCTTTAATTAACAAGATTTGTTCAACTACATAAATAATTCAAATAGGAACTCAAAATAAGACTTACAATATAGAAGTGATACATAAAATTTATTGACACTAAAAGTGTATTTATTTTTTCTTTAGTCCATAAATTAAAAAAAGAAAAAGAAATAAGGTATATGTAATCCATCGAGTTTTAAAAATTAGGAACACACGAGGTTCCTCTAGGAGTTTTGTACTAAAGTAAAGGGAGACGACAAGTTTTAAAAATTAGGGGCTGTTTGGATGGCACGACTATACTGCAATGGGAGGTTTTCGCTGCAACTGGAGACATCAAGTGACAGTTTCATCATTTGGTTCGTGGTGAAGGTGGAGATAAAGGTAGGGAATCTCTGACATACTCCAGTTGTTGTTCCCTTCTCTTTTTCCATTTTTACCTACACAAAAAATCATCCGCAACTGCACTCCAAGTGGGCTGTGGTGAGCGTCTGGTTGAAGGTGGAGATGAAGGTGGGGAACCCAGCGTCGATCTGGATACCACCGCCACCGCGTGTGACCACCGCCACCGTAGAGGAGACAATGCCACTACACCAAAACACCTGTATTGTAACGGTCTAAACATGTTACAAAATTAATTCTAACGGGTAAATTCCGTAAGTATATTGGCATGGATAATATTAGTAACTGCCCTTATAACGGACCATGTCTGTTAGTATTTCAACTATTCTATCGGCTATAGTCGTTACTGATTATTTTCTCGCATGCATTTAGATATATATATAGAATTAAATACTAACGGACTATGACCGTTAGTATATTTAAAAATATGAAAATAATAATAATTTTAGAATTGAATACTAATGGAAAAAGACCGTTAGTATATTTAAAAAAATTGAAAAAATAATAATTTTAGAATTGAACACTAACGGAATGATGCATCCTGACCAACAGAAGTTTGTTTAGAACCATTCATTTTGTTCTATTCATGGCACTTAACTAACTAAGTTTGATACACTTTGCTACCAATAGAATGATAGAGACAAGGGTATCTAGAAAAGAAAAATTAAACTTTAAACAATATGTCTCAAGTGTAAACAAAAGAACAAGTTCCCAAATCTAAAATAAATTTCTGCCATAGCATGACTTTGAACAAAATAACTCGCTCCTTGAGAGACATAGAAAACGTATTAAGCTAGCTCAAATGCCATGCTAAACATCGACCAAGCAGAGCAAGTGCAATATCGCTAGAATGAGCGTCGATATTTCTCAACTTGCTTTCATAAAAAAAATTTCAATAAGTTTCAAGGGAAACAATATTAAGGGTACAAAAGGGAAACAAATGATTCGGGACCCTTGACATCTACTAATGTTTCTGGTTTGTGTCTACACACACACACACACACACACACACACACACACACACACACACACACACACACACTCATACATATATTATGTATGTATATTCTATCCATCTGTGTTCTTGGTTGTGTTTGATGGAGAGATCACATCAAGCAGGGAAGGGAGTGGAGGCGTCGGCGACAACAAGGGTGCAGATAGTGCCATTGTTAGTGGGTTGGTAATGCTGGAAGAAGAAGATCTGTGGGGCCAGAGGCGGATCCAGAAACTATAACTGGGATGGGCTAACAAAAATTTGGGTGGACTAGAAGTAAATAAATTCATATAAAAAATAAAAAAAAATTATATGGAATTTTTTTTTTATTTTTTTGGGTGGGCTCCAGCCCACCTCAAACCACACTTGGATCCGCCCCTGTGTGGGGCCTAGTGAAAGACACATCATTTATAGGGCAGATAAAGTAGAAAGTTGATGCGGAGGAGGTAGATAATAAAATAGTTGAAACTTTTTCTTTTGGGCTGTGCGAGCCTACTCCCAAACCACCCTTGGATCCGCCCCTGTGTGGGGCCTAGTAGAAGACACAGCATTTATAGGGCAGATAAAGTGGAAAGTTAATGCGGAGGAGGTAGATAATCAAATAGTTGAAACTTTTTCTTTTGGGCTGCGCGGGGGTGTTTTTTTTGGGGGGGGGGGTGTGTGGTGGTGGGATGTGAAATCATGAGGGAGAGGTAAAATCAAGGGGGATGTGCAATCACGAGGGAGAGGTAAAATCAAGGCTCACTTGATTGAGGCATCCTATTTTCCAAAAAGCACCCAACTAGTCACTTTACGGTAATTAGAAGTGTAGAGGGAGCAGATTTGGATATCCTTCTCTACAGGATTAATGGTCAAATATGACGGTGGATATTAATACTTCTTGGAAAAAAATTACTCAGTGATTGGGACCTTTGAATAGCAGCCAGGAATCATATTTGTAGTTATATTTCTGTGTTGTTAAAATTGACCCAAATCATTAACATTTAGACAACAAAAATAGTTAATGTATCTCTTAATTGCTAAGAAGTAAGAATGTCACGACCCGATCCTAAAGTAATGGATCTAGTCGGATCATGCCCAGCCTGCACCGTTGTGAGACGGTGGCAGTAAGCTGTATCAAGCAGTGAAACGCAACATGCAGAAACATCTAACGGAAATAAAATATTTTTATTAAACTAAAACTGGTCTGAAATGGAAATAAAACAACAAAACAATTCATTTTATTACAACTGTTCTGAAAAGGAAGAAAAGGAAAAGTACTAAGCCAACACTCTAAGGTTCTGGGGTTCCTGGTTCAGCCTCTGTGGGACCCAAGTCTGTCCCGTAGAAAGTACAATAAGGCAGCTCCTCTTCGTCGCTGTCACCTAAAAATGTTGGGTCTCCAGTCAGGAGTGAACAAGAAACATATTCCTCCACATCTAGCATTTCTAAATTAATAATAAATGAAAAATACGAGACAGTTTAAGAAACAATATATGTCAATTTCCAGCATGATGCAATACTAAGCTAGTGTTTTGAGTATATAACAGGGCCTGTGACCGGTTGGTAAGGCAATATGTATACTAACATTTTTGGCCAAAACGAATAGTATACGGTACGACTCAACCCACAGTGAGGTTGGGGTTAGTGCAGACAAGTAACGAGCAAGATTTTGGCTTTGGTCACAGACGTTATACTACTCCCCAAGCAATCCCCAAGTCAATGAGTCAATAAGTCAATCCAGCAATCCGTCAATCGATGTGGAGTCCGAGAGAGATCGACGGTGAATCAGTGTCACTATACTACATGTAATCAACTGATCCATACATTTAATTATTAAAATAAAGACACAGATATGGAGTAGATATGAAACTTGCCTCAGATAGTCCCTTGACGTGGAAAGCGACGAGTAGCAGGTAACCGTTTGGGCTTAGGGTCCCGAACCTACAAACTCGTCAGCTAGAAATAATTACACCCTAATCCTTAAGGGCAACGCCAACTAGTTAATTAGGGCTAAGTCTGGTCGGATTGAAAATAACATAATTTGTTAATAATGTTGAAAAATATTTATATTTTAGATACTAAGTTACAAAATAATCGTTTTAGTAAAAATACAAGTTTTTAACGTAACCTCTATAATCATGTCGTCTAGAATTCTCGCTATGTCGATTAGTATAGCTGCGAGAAATTCCAAATCTCATAACTAAGATATGTACATCCGAAGTCAGGTCTCTACGTTTTTGCCACGCCAACTAATATGGCTACGATAAACTCCTGGTTCCATAACCAAGTAGACGTTTTACCTTTCATGTTATTCACGTCAACATATGTTATCAGAAGATACCATAACTCAGGTCATAAAATTCATCTCGATATGAAAATCAAAATCAACAACGATGTATCAAAATTCAAATTCAATAACAAGGAGCAAGGATGAACTAAACAAGAGGAAAGGATTTTAAATTAAAGTTCAAAAAAATTCTCAAAGGTCATCCCAGAAATCTTTCAAGAAATTCTAACTGCGATTGAGTATCCTCTCATTCTAACACCTTACTTCCTATATTCTATCACAGGCTTATGGTAGAACAACTAAGTCGTTGCGCTACAACGACATCGCACTAAAGCGAATCTCGACATGCATAGGCCACCACTAAAAACGTGTCATGACCCGCACCCATTGAAAGGGCACGAGACTATGGGTACGTCCAGCCTACGCCGCAGTATCGGCGGTAGAACGCTGTCCTAGGTCTCTGTCACAACTAAACACAATATAATATACTCTCCAAACGGAGGACAATATCAGAAGGATACAACTCAATCACAAAATAACTAAGAGATATAATCAGCACGAAATAGAATAGATAGAAGGATCACAATGTATAATACAAAAAACAGATTTAAAGAAGTTTAAGTGTTAACATCACCACACCCACAAAGTATAAAATAAATAAAACTCATGAAATAACTGAAAACAACAACTAGACAATAACCTAACAATCTACTCCAAGCTCTACTAGTGTCTCCTCTAGGCTAGCGGGAATCCTCCAAGTTATCTGTAAAAAATTTAACGTTATCTTGTCAGGACGGGAATGAGCACATATCTCTGAAAGCAGTTCCAAAGTATAGTAGAAAATATAGAGCTAACAGTAGAATAAAATACATGACGTGCCGTAAAAAAATACAAGAATATGAGATATGGATAAGTAAGCTAAATCATGAAATATAGTAAGAAACTACGAACCATAATAAATATAAGTATTTTAAAGCACAAGATGATTATGTGATTGGCTTAGGTTTGCACATGGTTATTCTATGGTAACTCTATTATACGTGAGGGTATAATAGATATGCATAGTTTTACACTACTTGGGAAATTAGTCACATAACCACTTCTACTCACCCCTACTCCAATCAATACACAAGGATCTTGTCAAGTTACGTTACGTACATGATTGTTAGTTTGATTCATAAAGTACATATGAACATAAAAGTACATTAGAGACATGAGTGTACATGAAGAGGTTCGAGTAAAAGGAATACATGATGCACATAAAGTATATGAACATAAGATACCTGATGCACCTGGTGAGGGGATAAATCTCATAAAAAGATTCATATAGTACCAATTCATGATAACGACGTGTCAGCATCAAGTAAAATAGTCTAAAGCAGACAATATAGATAATATCATGAATGAAAACGATCAAAATATACTCGTCTGATATCCTGAGTAACTGATATATAGATGTCCAAACTGGAGTCACAATCCTATTTAGAGCAATACAGGTTACAATGAATTCAAATATATAACAATTGAAGTTTACAATACAATCTACATGATACTAGGTCATTCTCGGTCAAAGTCAACTCTTGGTCAACTTTGGTCAACCTTCTAATCAACTAAGTCAACATCTAGGGTTTGGTCAAACTCTAGTCAACTCTATAGGGCTATCTCAGATTCTAACCATAGGCTAATATACTATGGATACCATATACTATAACATCATATAGGAATCAAGCTAACCTATCACATGTGTTATACCTATAAGGCATACATTTATATATACCACTATACCATAACATATATCTATATATCCTTATATAGAACTCTCAACCCAAAACCACAATGCTATGGTATCCTATATTAATGTATATCACATGAATGACACCAATCTATAATCAAATACTAATACCCATATCCCTATCAATATAGGGTATCACACATAACCTATATAATCTATGACATCTCTCAAACCTTACACATCTATCATATATATAATATAATATATATATATATATATATATTAATATATATATTATATATATATATATATATATATGTAGGCCTTTAAAAATGACAGTCACGCTGAGTTGATCAGGACAGAGTCAAAAGTCACGCTCAGTTGATCCAGATAATATTTACAAATCACGCTGGAAAGACAGCTCATCATTTGTCAGAGAGTAATTATGACTGACAGCACAACAGTCGAAGAATGTCTCTTCGTATGCCACGTATGCACAGAATTCGAGAGATTACAGCCATCTATTGCGTGATTTTCGAAATCTTCTTCAGCAAGACTCAACCTTCGTCAAGTTGGCGTACCAAAAGAGTTTCTTGTCATTTAATGTGACTGACAAAGCAATCACTACCAGAGATTTTGTGTCAGTCGAGGCACGCTGAATCAAGACAGCTGGCAGTTCTATCCCAAATCTGCGTGTATTCTGAAGTTTTCTTCCTCAAGTCTGCGTGGATTCTGAAGTTTTCTTCATCAAAGTCTGCGTAGATTCTGAAGCTTCTTGCCCCAAGTTTGTGTGGATTTTGAAACTTTCTACCCCGAGTCTGCGTGGATTTCGTCTTCACCAAGTCTGCGTGGATTCTGAAGCTTCTTGCCCCAAGTTTACGTGGATTTTAAAGCTTTCTACCCCGAGTCTGCGTAGATTTCGTCTTCAACAAGTCTGCGTGGATTTCATCAAATTGGAGTACATGGCAGCCATGCCACTGATCTCTCGCCTGCGTGTCCTGTAACTTGCACACGACTCATGCATGATTGCCATGTGTCCAACAGTTACAGGCCATGTCCAGTAACTGCTCACAACCTTGCGTATGTTAAATCCTGCGATTTTCAACTAAGCCCAGGCTGTGAAGACAGTTATCTTTTCAGTTATTATTTTTGACTCTATAAATAGAGTTCTTTTTCTCATTCATTGGACAGATACATAGTTATCTACTGTCAAAATTTTGAGAGCTTTTCTTCTTCGCATAGTCCAAAGGATAAAGTGATCGTCTTCTAGATCAGATTCCCACAGTTGTAATTTCCAGATACACAATAAATAAAGGAATTTTTTATGGAAAATAAATTGGCGACTCTGCTGGGGAAAACCATCTCCTCTTCTGAGATGGCAACAACTCAATGCGATACTTCGTCAATCGGTTCGACGAAGAAGGTGATGACGATCCAATTCGATCAACTCGCCTATGAAGAAATGCAGCGGGCTAAGAGTGGTAAGCCCACTATAGCCTCCATCATCACTGCCAAGTCGAAGGAACATTCTATCTATGTCCCTAAGAATCATTTGGCAGCCAATGGTGAAGTCTCTGCCACAGTGTCTGCTCCTAACACTGGCAAGAACTCTACTGCAAGCACGCACACTCTTGTGCGCTCGAAGATGACAGCAATCAAAGATCACGCTAATAGTACTGGCTCCTTAGCCAAATCTGTTCCAGTGTGTGTCTCCAAAGTTGAAAGTCACGCTAACAATACTGGCTCCTTAGCCAAATCTGTTCCAGCGTGCAATTTCAACCTCAAAAGTCACGCTAACAATACTGGCTCCTTAGCCAAATCTGTTCCAGCGTGCAATTTCAACCTCAAAAGTCACATGACAATACTGGCTCCTTAGCCAAGTCTGTTCCAGCGTACAATTTCAACCTTAAAAGTCACGCTAACAATACTGGCTCCTTAGCCAAATCTGTTCCAGCGTGTATTTCCAAAGTCAAAAGTCACGCCAACAGCACTGGTTCTTTAACCAAGCCTGTTTCAGCGTGTATTTCATCTAAGAAGAATAGCTTTTTAGCTATCTCTTCCTCTTTGCCAAGTTCTACCAGAACTGGGGGTGGTCTTCCACACAAAGTCCCTTCGAAAAGAAATAACTCTTTAGTTGTTTCTTCTGCTCCTGTAGTTTTTACTTCAGGAACAGCTTTGACTGACAATTTTGTTAGTCAAAGAAAAGGAGATGGTCTTTTGACTACTCTTCCTTCTGGACATTCTATGTCTCAAAACTTGAATGAGTCTAAGAAGAAATATTCCTTAATGTTTTCTTCTATGACTTCTTCGAATTGGGCACAGAATTTCTAGAAAAGGTCTGTTACCAACTCCTAATCAAGGGGGTGGTTCAACTCTCCTTCTCTGCAAATATCCAGATCAATGGAAGGAAAACTCTATGTGTCCAAAACCAATGTGTTACCTCCAACTGATCTAAGAACAAAAATTAACTTCTGGTGTTAAGAAACCATACCAGTTGGAAACAAGGATAAGAGATCCAGATGCAGAGTATGCAAGAAACTATGTAGCTCATATTAATCATTCTCTATATAATCAAGAGCCATCAAGACCCAAGAACAGGAAATATACTCCTCAATCTTCACAAACAGATTTACGAGAATATCTTCAACAGAAGAGAAGAATGATTCTGTGTCAAAGGACCATGCTGAATGTGACTTCTATCCAAGAGTCATAATCAATGCAGATGTCAATCAATGGCTCATGATCATGTTGATCATGAATGTGACTTCCAGCCAAGAGGCACAATGTAATGCAGATGTCAAACAAAACGATAATCTGTCTTCAATCGGATTTAGTGTGAACCTATGCCTGATAAAGATGAGCCTTTGTTTGCTTCTCAATATGACCTCTCGGGATGCTGGGGGTAGAGTTGATAGTCCAGATGGAGTATACAGAAATACCAGAGCAAGAGTCCTGGCTTCTAGTCAAAGAAATTTGATCTCTGAAGATGATTCTGAATTCTTTGGAGAATCTAACTTTCCACCTCTTCCTACTGGGGGTAGTTCTCCTATAATTGACTTTGATGCACAAAGCAATGATTCAGACAAACAACATCTACCAGTTCATCAATAATTCCTCATACAGTCACAACTTATATGGTTGATGGGAATACTGATGAACCTTCTTCTTCTTTGACTCCTCAAGATCAAAGAATTGCTTCTTTGGAACAACAAATGAAGTCTATGGCTGATACTATAAAGTCGATGTATGAACTCATGGCAACACAGATGCAAAATCGACAGACTGTACCAGATGCCATACCAACTGACCTGATATGAGTCCAGTACAAGTTCCTCCAGCAGTACAATCTAATACTCCTGGACCAGCTCAACCAAACCCTAGTCTCTCTGAAGCTCGGGGTAGTGCTTACAATGCTGTTCCTCCTCCCAACTATTCTCTATAAGTTACAACTCCACAATCTTCTGGAATTATTAATAAAGAATGAGGAATCTCAGAACTCAATTCGAGGCATTCAAACAGAAGGATGGTTTACAAAGGTTAGGCATCAAACAACCTTTATCGATAGAATGGAAGCAAGTATCGTATCCTCCTAAATACAAGCCTCCTACTATCTCATTCTATGATGGAACCACTTCTCCAAGTCAGTTCATTAATCACTTTGAAGTGATGACTGATCAGCTGCAACCAAGCGACGCCCTCCTTACTCGGGTGTTTGGGATGTCTCAAGGGAACGGCTTATGAATGGTTAGAAGTCTCCCAGATGGGAGCATTACCTCATTTTCCGGTTTTAAACAGATATCTTGAACGGTTCTATGAAGGGCTCAATGACATGACTATGTCTGCTCTTATTAGAATCAAGCAGAAAAATAATAAAACTACAGAAGAGTACATTGAACGGTTTCGAAGAGAAGCTCTGAAGATGCCTCTTGGAACTCCTGATGCTGTCACCATCGACACATGCAAATCAAACTTGTTGCCAATCATCAGCATATGGACAGGATCCACTCAATTCCAAGACTGGCTTTCTTTCATAGTTAGTGCCAAGGCCGCAGAAATTAGTGCTGAAACCTTCAAAGGTTTAGGAGTGCAGATGACTCCTAAAGAAACAAGTCAAGGTACTAACAATAAAAACAATGCTCGTAAGGGAAAAGAAACTCTTGAAGTTAATCTTCAGAGCAAAGATGCATCAACTGTTCAAACCTCTCCTACAACTCAACAACCAAGACACCTCGCCCCAAAAAAGAATATTCTTTCGATGACGACGATGTCCTTGGTATCTTTGAATGTCTGCTGAAAGGTAATAAGATACAATTACCTGAGATCAAGAAACCTGATGAAGTAAAACAGATCATCCCAAATACTGCCCATACACAGAATACTGGGTCATACAATTCGTACATGTTATGTACTGAAAGGAAATCCAAGAAATGATTAAATCTAGAGCTATCTCTCTTACTCCAAAAGAGAAGACCGTCACCTCCAACGTCGTCTCCATGCAATTCGGAGATTTCCTCCTCCTCAACTCCTTGAAAGTGGGATCGTTCCTATTCCTAAGGCAACTCTTGACATAGTGAATCTTCCTCCTCCACGATCTGAAGGATTAGTGCCAATCACTTTGGAAACTGGAGAAATCATGTGGATCCATCCTGATCTAGTGGCAGATTTTGAATCGCCTTCTCCTCAAAAGACTACTTCTCGAAAGTCCAAGAAGGCTGGAAAGATTAAATCATGTCATATGACTTCTCTTGGATCTATTCCTGACACAGAGCCAAAAGAGAAAGTAGAAGCACTTGTTAGTGCTACTCGAACGGGGAAACCTTATCTAAAGGATTATTTCAAAAATCCTGAGGATCCTTTGATATCCCTCCAGCTGATAAAGATGCTTCTAATGTTCCTTCTGAAGAAGAATCATCCACTGAACCTGTTCCTCCCAAGCCTACAGCTCTGAAGAAAGGCAAACAACAGGCTCGTTTGATAAGCCAATCAAGATCCTCTCCTCTTGGACTTCAGAAGCCTTATAATTTCGACATTTTAGCTCAGCTTGCTAATACTCCAGCTAGAATGTCCTCTTTGAACTTCTACGTCTTTCCAAAGAGACTCGAGAGACATTAAGTGAAGCACTTCTACAATTTGACTCTTGTCTTGCACAATTGAAGAAGCCAGATGCAGAACCTGCCACTTGCTTACATTGCAACAGTGTATTGGAAATTATCCCAAATATCACCTTTACACAAGACAGCTATTGGAGGATAATCGACATGATCGGCCTCTCTACTACACCGGTTATCGATACAATGAAGATAGATCGTATCCTCATTGATCCAGGGTCTGCTATAAGCATAATGCCAAAGAGTCTGTTGGATGAACTAAAAATCCCTCTTCACAAGCTCTCTAAGACGGTTACTACTATCCTGGGATTCAATCAAAGCCGAAGCGAGCCTTTGGGAAAGATTCATCTGAAGCTTCAGATAGGCGATTTCAGATCCAAAGTCACTTTCTTTGTGATCGATCATGGAATCTCTATAATCTTCTTCTAGGGAGGCCCTTTCTTCATGAAAATAATGTGGTGCCTTCTACTCTTCATCAGTGTTTTAAATACATTGATAGCAATGGAAGAGTACAAAAAGAAGTTGCTGATATAAATCCCTTCCATGAGGTTGAAGCTTATTTCAATGATTCCCGAATGTACAAAGAAGAGTATACAAGGGTTATACAAGCTATGGAGAAAGAGGATTCACAAAGTGAGACCTTAATAATTCTTGTTAAATGTCGAACTATTCAGCAACAATCTCCCAAACTTTCTGAAGAAGGTTCTTTCATCATTCCGGTGAGTGGACGGATTTCTCCGTTACCTCAGTCGTTTGCTCAAGACACAATGATTATTCCTGTCAGTGGGCGTACTGTAATTCCTGCATCTCCACATATGAAAATGATACTCTGCTAATTCCAGTTGGAGGGCGGATTATTCTTCTATCTCAAACTTCAAGGGAGCTCACCTCTTCTGAGCCATTTGTTATCGATCTTAATCGAAACAACGCTTCTTCTCGTTCTTCTTCTCCCCCTTTAGTCATTAACTTGGCTAAAATCTCTAAGGCTCAGCCTCTACCAATGTAAATGCTGCTGCTTTTACATTTAATGAAAAGTCTCCATCTTTGTAGTATGCTGATATGTGTAATTATGTTCATAGTTATTTACATTTGTTAGATGACTTGAACGCAATAACCATAGGGGTTGTACAGACTGTTCATACAGATGTATCCCTAGAACCTGTACAATCTTCATACTTTCTAGTTCCCAGCAGAAAGCCAAGAGACATTCCAATATTCTTCTATAAAGGGCCCCAAAGTCCTTCTGATTTAGAAGATGAAGACAAAAATGATGACACTGGAAGATTACAACTACGTCGTTATAGTCAGCAATCTAAAGACATCATCAAAAATATGGGCTATGACTTCAGGACTGGCCTCAATAGTGGAAAGGGAAGAAAAATGCCTGTTCGTATCCCTCCTCTGAAATATGGAAGGACGAAATGCGGACTGGGCTATATAGCTCCTACTCCTTTTATCAATATTATCCATGAAGATCCCGAGTCTGACGAAGATAAGAGATCTGATTCTTCTAGTACCACTCTTGGGATTCCGATACAAGTATCGGGGACTTCTACTGCAACATTCTGTCTTCCAACATAATTTCCATTGACCATTCTGAAGAAGTGATGAAGACGAAGAAGAGTTTGAAATCTCACCTGAATCGGAACAATGGGCCCAAAGATTAGATAATCAATGGGAGTTCCGTTTCAAGCAAAAAGAACCTCCGACTGAAGACAAACTTGTTCAAATAGATGTTGGTGAAGAGGGATCTCCCAAACCAATATTCATTAGTGAAAGTCTTCTGAACCTGATAAGTAAGACATGATCAAACTCATTCGTGACTACATCGACGTCTTCGTTTGGAGTTATGAAGATATGCCAGGACTTGATCCACAAATTACAACTCACAAGCTCAATATCTTGCCGAATGTTAAACCGGTCAAACAACAACAGCGACAATTTTGTCCAGATATTATGGATGCAATTGAAGCTGAAGTCAATAAACTCATAACCTCCGAGTTTATTAGAGAGGAACAACATCTCGATTGGGTGGCTAACATAGTTCCTGTCCTTAAAAAGACTGGCAAGATCAGAGTATGCATACTTCCGCGATCTCAATGCGGCATGCCCTAAAGACGAATTCCTCTACCAATCACTGATGTCATGATTGATAATACTTGTGGATTGAGCGGATGTCATTCATGGACGGGTATTCTGGATACAATCAGATTAAAATGTTTCCAGATGACGAGAAGCACACTTCTTTCAGAATGCCGATCGGTACATACTGTTATACAGTTATGCCATTCGGTCTCAAGAATGCAGGAGCAACTTATCAACGAGCTATGAGCACTATATTCCGTGAACATTTGCGAAAAACAGTCGAATGCTATGTTGATGATATTACAGTCAAAAGTCAACAAAAGGAGGATCATATCCAAGATTTGAAGACTATATTTGATCTAATGCGTAAGCATCAATTAAAGATGAACCCTACTAAGTCCTTCTTAGGCGTTTCTAGTGGTAAATTTCTCGGCTTCGTCATTACCTCTAAAGGTATACACGTGGATCCCGAGAAGATCAAAGCCATCCAAGAGATGCGTCCTCCACGCACCTTAAAAGAGCTACGAGAATTTCAAGGAAGGATCGCTTATATCAGGAGATTCATCTCTAATTTATCAGGACGCTGCAGACCATTCAACAAACTTATGAAAAAAGGTGTTTCTTTTGTCTGAAACGATGAATGTCAGAAAGCATTTGATGATATAAAATAATATCTGATGAGCCCTCCAGTATTGGTATCTTCCATTTCAGGAATTCTATTTCTCCTATATACGAGCAATGAGTCATTTATTGGGTGCATTACTCGCTCAAAAGAATCAAAATGGTCATGAACAAGCCATCTACTATCTCAGTCGTACTATGACCGGAGCTGAACCTCGATATTCACCGGTCGAAAAAGAATATCTAGCCTTGATGTTCGCTGTTCAAAAGACACGACATTATATCATTGGCCAGACTATTCATGTCATCTCCAGGATCATCCTATACGGATCATGATGAAGAAACCCAGTGTTTTGAATTCTCGATTAGCTAACTGGGAAATCCTACTTGCTCAGTATGACATGCATTATATTCCTCAGAAGTCAGTCAAAGGACAAGCTTTAGCTGATTTTCTGGCTGCTCATTCAATTCCAGAAGATTCAAAACTCTATGACGAAATTCCAGATGAAGTCCTAGATTCACACCAAATTGCTGAAGAAGATCCTACTTGGCGTCTATTCTTTGATGGAGCTTCAAGGATAGGTCCTAATGGTGATATTGTCGCTGGAGTTGGAATCGTTCTTGTATCGCCAGAAGGTCTTGCTATCCAAAGAGCTTATTCTCTCGATCAGCCGTGTTCAAACAATGTAGCTGAGTACAATGCATTACTCATTGGTCTTCAACTCGCTAAACATCTAAATATTCAACATTTGGAGGCGTACGGAGACTCTAAACTCATCGTCAATCAGATAAGGGGTACTAATGAAGTCCGCCATCAAGATCTGGTTCCTTATCATAGATCAGCTATAATTATGGCTTCTTCGTTTGAAGAATTCTTCATCGAACATGTTACGCGAGCATGTAACACAGAAGCTGATGCTCTAGATAATCTTGCAGCGGTGTTGGCTATCCCAATTAGACGACAACAAATGATTATCGTTCGCAATCGAGAATTGTTTCATCTTGAAAATAACCTGACCCTAGGACTTCCAGTTGACATTGAAGAATCAACATCTCATGACGTCACACAAGAGGATTTGGATTTAGTCGTAAATCTTTATCATCTTCATCTGATTCCAGCATGGAATTCATCTTCAGTAATTCGACCGAGAATCAAAATACGGATACAAATTGGAGACTTTCTTTCTTAGATTTTGTATTGTGTGATATTCTTCCGATGATCCGAGTGAAGCAGCATCTATCATCACGACGATCACTCCGATTCTATTATAATCATACAACAAAGACCTTATATCGTCGAGCTATGATGGTTTACTTCTTCGATGTGTTGCTGGTGACGAGGCTCAACAAATTATTCGTGAAGCACATGATAGAATTTGTGGAGCACATCAGCCTGGACCAAAACTTCAGACCGTATTCGACGTATGGGTTATTATTGGCCTACTATGGTATCAGATGCCATCGAATATGCAAAGAAATGTAAAGCTTATCAAATCCATGCAGATTTTATTCATCAACCTTCGGAATTTCTACATCCGACGGCAGCATCATGGCCCTTCGAAGCTTGGGGCATGGACATTATTGGTCCGATCAATCCACCGTCATCCAAGGGTCATCGATTTATTCTTGCAATAACCGATTACTTCTCCAAATGGGCCGAAGCCATTCCTTTGTCTGAAGTTAAGACGTCCAATGTCATTTGCTTTATTAAGCACCACGTCATCTACAGATTTGGTGTTCCTCGACGCATTATTCATGATAACGGACCATAGTTCGTCAGTCAGAAGTTTACTCGATTCTGTGACGATCACCGGATCAACAATGTGGCTTCTACCGCATATAATCCGGCAGCTAATGGATTAGCAGAAGCTTTCAACAAGACCATCATCAAACTCCTAAAGAAGTTTGTCTCTACTAACAAACGTAATTGGAGTGAGAAGCTCGATGAATGTTTGTGGGCTTATCGCACTACAGTTCGTAATGCTACTAAATGTACACCCTTCTCTCTGGTGTATGGTTGCGAAGCTATTCTTCCATTAGAGATTTAAATTCCTTCTTTAAGGATAGCAATCGCTAATGAACTCACTGCAGAAATAATGATCGTCTTCGACTTCAAGAATTAGAAGCTCTGGATGAAAAGCGATTATCTGCTCAACAGAATATTGAATTCTATCAAGCTAGAATTTCAAGAGCTTTTAATAAGAAAGTCAGAATTCGGGCGTATCAAAAAGGAGAACTTGTTCTAACTGTCAGACGTCCTATGACTATGACTCATATGAGCAAGGGCAAATTTGACGCAAAGTGGGAAGGACCCTATATTGTGAGCAAAGTTTCTCAAATGGAGCTTATCAACTCTCAGAATTGGATGGTCGAAAAGTTTTGATGCCTATTAATGGCAAATTCCTTAAAAAGTACTATGTATAAATGTAAATGCTTGTAATCATCAGACAGTTTCATGTTTAGAAATAAAATTTTTATTTTATTTTATCATGAATGATGATACATGATATTAAAGAAGATCACTATCATCCTTTTCTACATTGGGATTGGGCCACTGCCGTCCTTCTCGAAGACGTGATCAGCAAAAGTCGAGAACCTCCTTGCTAGAACCACGAGGAACTTGCAAACGGCCATCCTCATGGCTTCTTCTTCTTCAGTCTTTCCTGGTTCGAGCAGGAAATCCAGAATGTCCCTTGGTGGCTTGGGTGCAGACGAACCTTCGCCTGCTTTCGTCTTCTTCGAATGAACTAGATCAGCAGGGTGTTCTTCAGTGCTTTTCTGAACTTTTGAGGCAATTCCAGTTTTCTTGAATGCTTCTTCAGACGACATTTTTATTTAAAAGAAAAAGTGTTCGTTCTTGTCAAATTTCTGCTATATTTAGGCAGAAGTTCTACAAATAATGAAACGTCACGTTCATCCGACGGTTCATCCATCCATTAATTGCGTTCATCCGACGATTCATCCGTTCATTTATTTGTCCGTTCATGATCTTCTATCAATTTATTAAAGTGGGGATTCGTTATTGATCATGTTTTCATAACCTCTGAATCAATTCCGAATCTACTTGCTCATTTGTCATTTTTGACCTCTGCATAGAAATCAATCTATTTTCTTTTGAGTTCATACATATTATCACGTCCATATACCTCTGATAATATCATATACTCTAAAACAGAAAAGAAGATTTCATTATCTATCATGTCCATAATTTATCCACAAATACAAATCTTTGAGCATAGAAATTATCATTTCCATTCTCATTTTACCACAAAAAGTCTATTACATTTTCTTAGACTTTCTTACAAATCATAATGGAAATCTATTACAAATCTTGGATTTTCATTCTACACCACAACAATAACCTAATAGAGATCTATCTTCTTCTTTGGATCTTCTCCGTCGGATCTTTTCCGTCGGATCTTCTCCGTCAGGTTCGTTGTTGGTGGCAGTTTCTGACTGTCTGGGTCCCAGTCACGACCAGATCAGCAGGAATCAAACTCTGGTCTTCTCTCTCAGATGAGAGGAGAACCACAGAGGATGGCAGCCCGAAGTCGTGGTGCTGCCAATACAACTGGTGGATTAGGGGTAACCTCTCAAGGAAGACAGGAATGTATCCAAACCTTGGGATACAATTCTTAGTTCTCCCATGAAAGGAACTCTACTACCCGATTTCTCGGGGTAGAGTTGACTCCACCATCCAACTCTCGTGTATAAAGGCTCTTCCTACTATCGAGGAAGACCCTTCTATCCCACGAAGAGTTCTGAGTTGTTTGATTTACGCGTCAAAAGCGTATGAGATCCCTGATGTAGATGTCAGCAGGATATTCTCCACAACATCCACATCCCCAATGCCAGTTCTGAAGAAAATTTTCAGCCAAGTTTCTGCAGAAAGTATCAACAGAAATCATTCAGCGTGCATTTATCAAACAGAGACATGCGTGTATTGTTCAAATCAGAAACAGAAAGCTTATCTTCAAACAGCAAAAATAGTACACGTATACACTGACTTACCTTCAAGTTTGGTGCTAAAGATTGGCAAACTCATGTTTGATACAGTGCGCAGAAGTCGAACATTAGAAAACATTGCTTTCCTGTTTGAGAGTGAAACCTCCCAAAAATTTTATTCTCAGAGAAGAAGAAGAGGAATGGGAGATGAGTATCTGTGAAACTCTTCTATCTATTTAAAGAGCAAAGTACAAGTCTATTCTTGGAAAAGATCCGCATAAATAGCGCTCGTAAACCGTGGAATGAGTGTTACGTGTACTTTGGAAGACGAGCAACATTGGAAATAGTCAAAGGGTGTTAATTAATATTCTTCATTAATGCACGCAGATTAAACACAGAAGTTGTACTTCATTCTTCAAGACAGGCACTGATGGCCTTACAAAAGACAAAACAAAAAGTGCAACAAAAGCACAAAAGACACGCTCTATTTTCCAGAGCGACTGAGCTTAATACCTAGTTCTTCTACGCTTTTGACCCCCATGCGGTGTAACAGAGCCTTCAACATTTCACGCTGCTCTATAAGGCTGCCCCATCAGAAGAGAACGAGCCATCTAAGCCAAAATAGCTCAAGAAATTTTTGGCTAGTTGCAAGGGATCATCTTTTAGTTCGAAGACAAGGGGCTCTGGCTTTTCACCCCCAAAAGTGGGGTCACCATGGGAACAAAAGCCCACTTGCGTGCTTCTTCCTCAGCTTTCTCTTTTGGTGTCATGTTGACGTAAGATGAAGATTAAATGAATCCTCTCCCTGTTTATATAACAGAGCTCGCCGGCGGTTCATATTCCACCATAAATTGGATGAAATTAGTCTCGGAAAATGAAGAGTCATCATGACATTTAATAAGTTCATTTGGATATTCTCAAAGAACTTCGAAGTCTTTCCGACTTCCGAAAAATTTAAAGTCATCACAGCGTGACTGATTTCATTTTATCATCTTATTTTCAAAGTATTTCGAAAATTTTGAAGTCTTTTCAATTTTTCGAAAACTTTGAAGGGGGTCTTGTAGGCCTTTAAAAATGACAGTCACGCTGAGTTGATCAGGACAGAGTCAAAAGTCACGCTCAGTTGATCCAGATAATATTTACAAATCACGCTGGGAAGACAGCTCATCATTTGTCAGAGAGTAATTATGACTGACAGCACAATAGTCGAAGAATGTCTCTTCGTATGCCACGTATGCACAGAATTCGAGAGATCACAGCCATCTATTGCGTGATTTTCGAAATCTTCTTCAGCAAGACTCAACCTTCGTCAAGTTGGCGTACCAAAAGAGTTTCTTGTCATTTAATGTGACTGACAAAAGCAATCACTACCAGAGATTTTGTGTCAGTCGAGGCACGCTGAATCAAGACAGCTGGCAGTTCTATCCCAAATTTGCGTGTATTCTGAAGTTTTCTTCCTCAAGTCTGGGTGGATTCTGAAGTTTTCTTCATCAAAGTCTGCGTAGATTCTGAAGCTTCTTGCCCCAAGTTTGCGTGAATTTTGAAACTTTCTACCCCGAGTCTGCGTGGATTTCGTCTTCACCAAGTCTGCGTGGATTCTGAAGCTTCTTGCCCCAAGTTTACGTAGATTTTGAAGCTTTCTACCCCGAGTCTGCGTGGATTTCGTCTTCAACAAGTCTGCGTGGATTTCATCAAATTGGAGTACGTGGCAGCCATGCCACTGATCTCTCGCCTGCGTGTCCTGTAACTTGCACACGACTCATGCATGATTGCCATGTGTCCAACAGTTACAGGCCACGTCCAGTAACTGCTCACAACCTTGCGTATGTTAAATCCTGCGTGATTTTCAACTAAGCACAGGCTGTGAAGACAGTTATCTTTTCAGTTATTATTTTTGACTCTATAAATAGAGTTCTTTTTCTCATTCATTGGACAGATACATAGTTATCTACTGTCAAAATTTTGAGAGCTTTTCTTCTTCGCATAGTCCAAGGGATAAAGTGATCGTCTTCTAGATCAGATTCCCACAGTTGTAATTTTCCCAGATACACAATAAATAAAGGAATTTATTTATGGAAAACATATATATATATATTATATATATATTATATATATATAATATATATATATATATATATATATATATATATACCCTCTCATAAATATATATATATTTATGAGAGGGTATATATATATAATATATATACCCTCTCATAAATATATATATATATATATATATATATATAAATATTTATGAGAGGGTATATATATATATATATATATATATATATATATATATATATATACCCTCTCATATATAACATACATACATATAGAGCTAAACCTCATATTAGGTAACCCATAATGTATCCCTCAAACCTCATATATACAACCTCAAACCCATATATATATATATATATTATATATATATATATATATAATATATTATATATATATATATATATTTGGGAATCGAAACTTTATTGAAGTAATAAACGCAAGATGTCGAAGCCTATACAAGTAAGCGCGCTCAACGGAGCAAAAAAAACTGTATGGGACGCGCACGACGAAAAGGAACCGGATCTCGACGATAACTGACAAGAGACGCGAGATGCCCGAAAAATGGCCTAAGTAAGGGCCTCCCAAAAAGTGTTGGGAGCGTGAGAGCAGCGCATCCTAGCTTTGAGAATTTGTCGGATAACCTCTTTGTACAAGTGTGGAGGGAGGAGTTGGCGGCCTTCATATCTGAATTTGTTCCTGTTCTTCCATAAGACCCAAATACTAGCAGCTATGACGATCTGATGTCCGTGGGAGCCGCTCCAGCTGGCCAGGAGATCGTGGAAGCCCCCAGTCGGGAGGATAAGACTAAGTCTATTGTGTAGATTGAACCAAATGTGAGTCACCAACTCACCAGAAAGAAGGATGTGCTCTACCGTTTCCACAGTATGCTCCACGCAGCAGTGGCATCTGGACGCAAGGCTAAATCTGAAAGATCTGTTGGAGTCATTCGTCGGTAGCTTTCGACATAATGCGTGCCAGATAAGGATAGACCATTTGGTGGGTATACAAGAATGCCAAAACTTAGCATACGTGGTGTTCGGCACCCCATTGTCTCTTGCAACAATTATGGCAGAAGCCAGCGTAAAAGTCCCACACGGGTTAGGGGACCATCTCCACGAGTCGGGTATGTCAGTGACCCGCATATTTGCTGCAAGGAGGCCGTTGGCCGCCGGCTGGCCAAGCCAATCTCTGACCCTCTCCCAATTCCATCCGTTACTTTCCTCTCATAGATCCCTAATTTCGTTTCCCTGCGGTGTTCGAACGTTGGGCTGGATGGTTTCTTCTCCAAGCTACCGTTCCAGACAGGCCGATGTGCGCCCGTCGCCCAACTGAAAATGAATTAAAGGTTCTACGAGGTTACGCCCCCGAGTTATACGACGCCATGACGCCGAAGATCTGTTGTTAGTGACTGCCTCCGACAGATGGGGGAATCTGGAGTATCTAGCTCTCATGAACCTCGTCTACAATGAGCTCTCCGATCGTAACTTTCACCACAACTTCATGGAGCATGCGTCCACGATGTGGACAAGTCTGCTGAATCCCAGACCTCCTTCTTCAGTAGGTTTGGCCATTTTATCCCAACTGGCCCAGTGGTGTTTGTCCTTACCGTCGCTATGACCCCAGAAGAACTTGGCGAATAGGGATTCGAGAGAGTGAAGGACCTTCTTTTGAGGAGAGCAGATGGCTAGGGTGTACAACGGGATAGAAGAAAGAATGTGTTTGATAAGGATCATCTTGCCTTCAGGTGATAGTGTTGCGTTGTGCCATTTCGCAATCAGTTTGCGGATCCTGTCCACAAGGTGCTCGTATATTCCCGAGTTAGTCTTACCGTACACCAGCGGGCAACCCAAGTAAAGAAAAGGGGGGTTGGCCATGACGAACGAGGTCATATTGGAGAGGACAGCTGAGCAGGTTCTGTCAGCTTTGTGATGTGTATAGATGACGCTCTTGTTGTTATTGACGCGCTGTCCGGAGCATCTGGTGTATCGAGCGAGCGTACTAAGAACCACCTCGATCGATCTGAAGTCTCCAGAGGAGAAGATAAGGATGTCGTCCGAGTACGCCAGGTGAGTGATAAGCGGACAGCCAGTGGTGGTATAGAAGTGGTAGAAATCGGGCATTCTGGACATGCTATTGAGGCTTCTGCTGAGAGCTTCTGCCGTAATGATGAAAATGGTAGAAGAGAGGGGTCCCCCTGTCTAACCCCATGAGTGGATCAGAAGAACCCCGCTGCCTGGCCATTGATGACGTGGAAAACCATGTATTATTGATGGATCTGAAAATGATGTCAATCCAGGATTCGGAGAAACCGAAAGCTCTGAAGACCCAGATCATGAATTGCCAGTCCAGACGGTCGTAAGCCTTCTCCATGTCCAGTTTGATGGCAACGTTCCCCCCTCTGGACGGAAACTTCATACATGTGATCATCTTTTATACGAGGAGTATATTGTCAGTGATGATCCGGCCTTTAACAAACCCACTTTGCTCTACGGAGATGATCTTGGGGAGGAGATAGGACATTCGGTTGGCAACGATCTTCGATATGATCTTGTTGGTGAAGGTGCATAAGCTGATAGGACGAAAGTCTTTGAAGGTTTCCGGGTTATCTTTATTGGAGATTAGGATGTTGGCCCAAGAAATGGAATTGGGATATCTCGCCCCTTGTAAAAAGGCAACGGTGGCCTCCAATAAGTCGGATTTTAAGATGTCCCAACAATTTCTGAAAAAGATGCTATTGAAGCCATCAGGCCCCGGAGCACTATATTATTTAATGGTCCAGACTGCCGCCTTGACCTCCTCCTCCGAAGGAGTAGCCAACAGGGTCTCATTCTCACTGTCGCTGATGAGAGATGGGATCTCGGACAGGAGCGCAACGTCTTTAACGACAGGCTCTTTGGTAAAAAGGTTAGAGTAGAATTTCTCCGCTGCAGCCTGAATGCCATCCTGGTCGTCCACCAGGGCACCATTGTCGTCATATATCCGGTATAATTTTTTATTTCTGCGGCCTTTGACACAAGCATAAAAGAAACTGGTATTCCGGTCACCATCGGTGTCCCAGGTCAATATGGCTTTTTGCCTCCAGAATTCTGTTTTCACTTTCAGCCTGGATTTGAGAAGAGCTCTAGCAAGGTTGAGCGAGGCACAGGCAGGCGGATCTGTCATTGGCCAATGAGGTCTCAGCCTGGAAGATGTCTCCAAAAGCCTGCTTGCTCCATGACGATAATGCCTTACGAGTGGCTTTCAGTTTAGCCGCTATCCTAGCCAGGGGTCAAGTATCGAGACAGAGTTCCAAGCGGCGTTCATGACGTTCTGGAATTATGGATGATGATGCCAGAATCAAGGAAACGAAATGCTTTTTTAGTGCTGGTGTGGTTGTTGTTGATCTTGATGAGAAGAGAGGAATGGTCTGATTCGGTGGAGTTCATGAGAGAGGTTAGTGACCAGGCCAATGTCAGACCAACTATCGTTGACCATCGCCCGATCCAAACGGGAGTATTGCCGTCGATGACCCTCCTGTATGTTGCACCAGGTGAATGCACTGCCGTAGAAGGGGATAGAGGTTAAGTTTTTGTGGAAGATGAAGTTGTTGAAATCATCCATCGTAGGCTTGGGGGCGTGCGACCTCCAGATTTCTCCTCTCTGCAGGACACCGTGTTGAAATCTCTGATACAGCCACAGAGACCTTGGTAGTGTAAGGCTATTTCAAACAGGTCATCCCAAAGCAATCTTCGCTTAGGATGTCACAGCTTCCATGAACGGCGGAGA